>VXBO01013472.1:145937-215162 GCA_013400135.1 Rhinoptilus africanus
AGGAATGGGGGGGCAGGGGGAAGAGGGCTCTGGGAGAGCACAAAAGCAGCAGAGAGACGGTGCTGTTACCAGGTTTGTAATTGTGAGGGACTGAGAGCATGGAAAAGAGCATCTTCTATTCTGGTACTGTGTATACCTCATCTGACCACAGTTCTCTTCATCCCTATGACCCCATCTAGCTGGTCACAGGTCCTCCTCTGCTCCCTTTAGGCCTGCATCTCTACAAGATATAACCCTATGGCAGCTGGAGGTTCCTGGAAAGTGTAGGACCATATGCCAAGATCATCAGTTAGGATCTAGTAATCCCTCACAGAGATGGAAGTTAATTCAGTAAGGACCCAAACCTTTGTCATAATATAACTATTTCTTCAGGTTGTTTATTACCTGAGGACAAAAAATACTGGGTGGCTTTGTGGGATATTGGCCTGCTGGAATATTGACTGGAGTGTTGTGAGGGTAAACACCCGGAAAGGTTAGGACAGTGATTGCCACTACTTCAAGTCTAAGACTGTATGATAGATGTATGATAGATAATTGTGGTCTTCTAGGAGCTAGTCTGGTTATCTGGCAGTTAACATATTAGCACTGCACTGTAAGAGCCCTTCACATCTAATCATCTGGTATAAAATGAGTATGGATTAAAAGCAACTGGTAATCTGGCATTTCATTAGTGTCATTATTCATGGGATTCACTCTATTCCTCCTACAGAGATGTGACTATCATTAGCACTACCATAACATGACCAGTCCCAGGAGAACATATACAGATAGGGAAACTGAATTACTTTATCCCTTTTAGCTGTGAGGAACTTTATACTCAGTCTGTACATCCCTTCTGTATTATAGCAGATGTGTAAACAGAGCCCAATTTCAGAGTAGTTAATCTGGCTTTCAGAAACATTGCATTCCCTCTAAATTCCCTCATTTCATGACTTCATCCAAGGTAAAGCAAAGAGCAGAAAGAAACTGGCTCTCAACACCGAAATGTGCAATTTCTTTCAGATGGACATAGCTACACAGCTTTAGTAGGATGTGTGCATGCATATGTTTATGTGTGTTTGTGTGTTTATTGCTTCAGAATTGCCTAGAGTTACATCATCCCAAGAGGTATATTCATCCCTGTATGCTCAGATGGAATATGATGTTTGCACATAAAACCATAAGGATTCGTGAGGCACTCAGACAGGAAGGTGAGGTGAGGCAGTTATAAAACCACTGCTAGCACTACTTTTTGTCTAGACTCGTCTGAGGTAGGCTGCTCTATAATAGACTAGTCTGTGTTCAAAAAATGTTTTCCCTGGATTTTTTATTTGAAAAAAGCTGTAAACAACCATCGAAATTCATTGTTTTGATCTGACATTTAAGTACATTTTCAATTGTATCCAGATTTTATTGACTAGGAAAAAAAACCTATAATTGCTGTAGTGACTAGGATAAACAAAACATTTCTGAAGTAGTATAAAGACCATCTAAATTCTTGAAGTGATAGAATTTGGTTTGAAACAAATAAATTTATTTGAAATAAAAATAAAAAAAAACCACCAACAAATCAGCAAGCACCAGAGAAAAAAGTCTTTATCCAAGGCATTTGTGCATCCTCAGTCTGTTTTAAGTCCCATTTTCCTTTTGGCAGCAAACTTGATGATTCAAGTGAACAGTAATTTGTCCAAAAAACCCAAAGGCTGAAAGGAAAGATCATGATCATCTTTTTAATAGTAGCATTAAACATTTATCAGCTCAATTCAGTAATAGATACTTACACGTGTTTATGTGATAAAAGTGTGAGTATGTGCATGCACATGGATGTGGCTGCTCTGCACATACGGAGTGGATTGTATCAGAGCACACTGTTGCTAGGTTAGATACCAGAGTCTGAAGATACTGAATATATGTGGAACTCAACAGCAAGGAGGCTAAAGATCACAGAATCATAGAATTGCCTGATTTGGAAGGGACCTTTCAGATCATCTAGTCCAACCATAAACCTAACTCTGACAAAAACCATCACTAAACCATATCTCTAAGCACACAGACATAGTCTACCTGTCTTTTAAATACATCCAAGGGTGGTGGCTCCACCAGTTCCCTGGTCAGCCTGTTCTAATGCTTAATAACCTTTTCAGTCTAAATTTTTTTCCTAATACCCAATTTAAACCTCCCCTGGCGCAACTTGAGGCCATTGTCTCTTGTCCTATTGCCTGTTACTTGGGGGAAGAGACTGACCCCCACCTCTCTACAATCTCCTTTCTGGTAGTTGTAGAGAGCCATAAGGCCTCCCGTCAGCCTAAACAACTTTTCCAGGCTAAACAACTGAGTTCCCTCAGTCGTTCCTCATAAGGCTTGTTCTCCAGACCCCTCACCAGCTTCGCTGCCCTTCTGTGTACTTGCTCCAGCACCTCAATGTCTTTTCTGTAGTGAGGGGCCCAAAACTGGACACAGTACTCGAGGTGGGGGCTCAGCAGTGCTGAGTACAGGGGGATGATCACTTCCCTAGTCCCATTAAAATATGTGAACCCTACCTGGAGCATTCAGGATCTCTCAGTATGATAACACGATCTCAGGATGGTCCATAGTGGTCTGGAAGTGGGGTCCCTAACCTATGGCAGATACATTTGTAAAATGCCCATCAGACAAGATCTTTTGGCTCTTGCTAAGTATCTACTATCATACTTAAACTGTAATTTGAGAATGAAATATATATCCTGATATACCACATTTGTTTTTCCCCACTGTAATATAAAACTGCAAATGTGGTGAGACTCTTTGGTATATATCCAGCTAGCAGTCCAAATTTGATCACACCAAAGGAATAAATATCTTTAATTCAGTAGATTATGCTTATGTTAATTTAAAAGAAAAACACCTAATACTAGCTCAGTTCAGTTTTGCTCCTTTGTTGGTACTGTAGGCAATTTCTGGAATGAAAGCAGTTGCTCTATATTTATATCTTTTGAAATCTACCTAAGGCTGAGCTCTAGGAAGTGTTAACTTCCCTCCCTCATCAGCTGAGGGTGTTAGTTTCATAGCATTGTCTGCACAATCAGCATCCCAATTACCTTTAAAACCACTGTGAATAAATACATTTCTTCACAATGCAAAACTTGGAAAATATCCAGTAATTTCTAAGAGCAGGCTGGTGTCTTCCTATCGGTTCACCAGTAAAAAAAAGCAACCTGAGAATTCTACAGTCACACATAAGATATTGTAATCACGGTGATAAGTAATCAAAAAGGTGTGAAGTCAAGCATGTTAACCTGTGTATATTCATTTACTTATGCCCTTCTAACTCAGTCTTGCAAAGATAAATGAGCCCATTTATAAAATGAACACATTTAAGTATAGAATTTGGGCTTTACTTCCCATGTGTAAGAACGGAAAGGTTGTCTTTTGGAATGTTTCCACAAACCATTTATTTGTAATGCTTCTTTATTTCAAGGCAAGCAGGGATGGATTCTGCAGTACTGACCTTCCAAATTCTTGCACCTTTTTTATTTAGTTTAGAGATATTCTCGTGTCTTCCAGGAATATGCATGTTAGTCCATGTCCCTCCTCCCTGCCTATAAAGACAGGCACCTATCAGTACTTCAGTTACATGACACCTCAATTTTTTTTTCTCAGCATATTTTGAAAATTTTGACAGCACAAATTTGAAAGTGTCTGCTTTCTCATGTGTTCACCTGCTCATCTTCACTTGTTTAACTCCTTATCCCTATATGCCAATAGATATTATCAATAAATCCTCCTGGTTTAATCTCCAAAATGACTATGAAATCTCCCCTTTCCTCTTCATTCTCCCCATAAAGTCTTTGTCAAGTCCATCGTTCTCCACATCCATGCCTACTGCGACCTTGCTGCCTTCAGCCTCTAACTGACACTCACATTAGCCAGTTTTTAAAGTAGTCTAATGCAACAGTAATCCACTGCTCCCAGTATTGAGATCTCATTAAGATATTCCTAAATCCCTCTTCTTCACTGTCTTCCTGTTGCCTTCTAAATCTGATCGAAGCTCCTTTTATCACCCAGAGTTTCTCTTGACCTAACCTTCCTTCTTCTGTCCTTGCTCTGTTCTTCCACATCTTTCTTCTTCTTGTGCTCCCTCCTTACCCATTTCCAGTCCCAAGGTAAACCATTTGACAGTTAGACCTATGCGCCGCCTTTGATGTTGTCCACTATGGCTGTGAGTGGAGTAGTTCAGCTATACGGTTATAGATGGAAAGTATTCTTATCTGATTGGCATAGTCCCCTTATAGGTTTGAACCATCAACTGCTAAAAAGCAAGTTATCATGTGCTTTTCTAGCAAAACCTAAAAGAAGGCATTTGTCTTCTTACAGTTAGATTTGGGGGTTTTTCCTGAGTTATCCACAATTTCTCCTGTGTCTTTAGGCCTTGAATCAGAAAAGGAATTAAAGTTTTTCCTATAAATTTAGTATCACTATGATTCATGAAATTGGTCTCCAACCAGTCTATCAAAACACCACTAGCATAAAGCTGATATCTAGATGAAACTGAAATGTACATCTCTGACTTTTGAAAAAAATGTTTCCAGCACATAAAACCTGAATTTTATGTTGTGAGTTCTTGCTCTCTCCACTCACTTGCTATGAAATATCTCTTAGCTTGATTTTGTGGAGTAAAAAGACACAGGGCAATAAGATTTAATTTCTGCTTTATAGGCTTTCCAAACCAAGCCCTTAGTAGTCAGTTGAAATTCAGCAGCAGGATCTGTAAGTCAGTACAGACAAGCCGAGCTTACAATACAGCACACGTCAGCGCGAAGGACAGGACGTGTAGATCAAAGCTCCCCTGAGTTCATCTGACTTTCTGTTCCTCTGTGTCTCCGTGTATTAGATTACGGGAAAACTTAACAAAACAAACTAACTCCTAGTCCCTTCCTCTCTTACCCTGTAAGACTTCCGCCACCTCACAAAATCAAACAGGAGAAAAACAGTCTTCCTACACCTGGACCCTTTGTTCATTATTCTGTGGTTCCACGAAAATTAACATCCGGTTAGAAGCTTCCTCTCTCTTTGCCAAGGTGCTACAGAAGAACTTTTTGCCAGCCAGACACCTACCTACGTGCTATTTCTACATGCCTCTCTCCTCCCTGACCTGAGTAGAGCTTATCCTGTTGAACTGTACACAGCAGCTATCACAAAGCTGGAAAATGATGGTGAGCAAATAGTTCTTAACAGTTTTAGAAAAAAATGTTTCCACATCCACAGATAACTTCCAAGAACAGGCTGATGCCTTCCCATCATTTCCCTACCAAAGTCCCAACATCAAAACTTTCTAGTCAGACATGAGATATTTTGTCACAGTGACATTCCTCAGCCTCTTGTCCATTTTATTTAGTTTGGAGATATTCTCAGTTCTTCCAGCAACATGCCTGTTTGTGCATGTTTCTGTTTTCATCTGTAAGGACAGGCATACATTGATGCTTTACCTTTACAGTCCTTCAATACGTGAGTCGTCATCTCCAGGAAGCTGGGAAGTGATGGTATGCACATCATCCATAACAAGATTAGAGAAAATATTACCATGTCCATGCATAACATATGTACATGCTGAAGTCTTGTCGATGAGGATACTATAATGAAGATAGAACTGCCCTCACATTTAACACAAAGATATGCCAAATACTGTATTAAATTGTCTGTATTGAATAAGTCCTATTACACAACACTGTTTCAGTCCCACAAACCCACAGAAACTTGGTCTCCTTCAGCTCCTGAGATTCCCAGCCACACAGTTGCCTTCCTGCTTCTTTCCTCCCTGCCTATATGTCTTTGTTTTCCTCACAAAGCAGAGTTCAGTGGATTTCCTGTACCTCCTCACAGGCCATTACCCTTAAAGCAACATTGCTTGGCTGCAATAAGGATCTATCTCAAAACCGAAGAAAGCAGCAGGAAGAAAAATTGCAGTCAGCTAAGATTGTCTCCAAAAAAAAAAAAAGGGTCTTGGGGCTCACGTATACTCAGCTCACCAGGAAAACGTGGAAGGAAGCATGTAGACTGTTACCTCCAAGCTTGTAAACCCTGAGCTAGTTGCTAATCTCCTCCACCTCTTCCTCACCCTCTCTGATCTGCTCCACCATCCTGCTGCTGCTCCTTTGCTCCCTCTGCCAGCAGGCTTTGGCTCACCCCTTGGATCTCCATCCTTCTCCTGCTCCAGGCACTCTCCCAGGCCGCTCCTTTAACTCGTGTTGCTCTGACCCACTCACCCCTGAATCTTCTCTGGTATCCCCTGCAAGACTCAGGCTCCTGCTTCTCTTTCGCTTTCTAGTTTATTTTCTTCTCATTTATTCCCTACTTGCCAGAAGACCAGGTCCTCAGCCCCTCCCGACCCTTCCTGTCCTGCCTGTGACTCTCAGGAGCTTTGGAAACCGTGAAGCTCGGGACAGAGGGCAGTGTCAGGGCTGCGCCTGCACCAGGACGTCGCTTTCCTGATAGGCATGTGTGCGTATTTTGCACATGGTCATACATTTTAAGGCAGGGAGGTTTTTTCTGTGAGACAGGGTGTCTGCACCAGGCACCGCACAGCAACAGCATCACCAATGAGACTGCTTCCATTCCTAGGTAGGTGAAATCTCCTTCCCGGGGGAGCGAGGGGCAGGTGGGAAGGGAGTGGGGGCTGGCCAGGAGAAACGAGTGTGCTGGAGACGGTGGAAATCTGCCGGGTACACAGGACCGAACGTCCCCATAGCTTTAATCAATGCTGCTACCGGATTTGGTAATTGCATAGTTAGGATCATCTCAAAACCAAATCCCACAAATGCCAGTCTTTATCCCACTGTGGGTTTTGTTCTGTAAAAAAACAGAAACGTTGTGGGTTTCTGTGGGTTTGGGGGTTTGGTTTGTTTTGTTTTTTTCTCTCTCTGTCTGTTTGGGAGATTTTTAGATTTCACATGTTATGAGGAGTAAAATGACTACAGAATTCCACAGGTTTCTGTTTTAATCTCTGGAAGACAATCTCCAGTCTCATCTCTCAAAAACAGAGGGAAAAGATGAAACTTGGAGATACCTGAATTTATTTGTATTATATATAATTGTTAAAAAATTGTGTGTAATTTTTAGTCTTTATTTTTAATGAAATTTTTATTTGTCCAAAAAAACAATGCCTCAGTGAGATTTCCTGAAGCAATGAAACCTGTAATACTTGTATCATTAGGCTAGCAAAAGTCCAGAATAGTATTTGGGTAAGGAAAAGCAGAACTGCAAGGGAAGACAACATCCAAAATGGTCTTTGTGTTCTGCAACTTTCATTATGTCCTGCCAACAATTTATAAAGTACAAAGTAAAAACCTTACCTTCCCTTCTGCGTTAACTGCCTCATTTCTAACCTATTACAGCATGTGTATAATTATTCAATGAGCTGTTAGTTTTCTCAAATGGAGAGATCCCTTTTTGCTTTGTGTTGAAAACCATATGCTTTCATACAATGGGAAAGCAGTTATACCATTTAGAAATCATCCAGTGGATGGAAAAAAGAAAACAATCTTTCATAACACGGGAATAGTATTTTAAGATATTAATTTTAAATAATTTGGATAAGTTTTTAAACCTTGATGTCTTAATGCTGTAAATACTGTGATGTCATTTTAATCTCTCAGACCATGCATATGTGTTATCTGCACAAGTATGGAGGTGCTTATAAAAATAAAAAACTCTGATCAGGGGAACCCTCTTTGATGTTTTTCACTTGCTATGTGTAGGGCAGTTTGGATTACATTCAATACATCATTCAGAGTGCAAATAAAAGTCTGTGCTTCGCCATAAAGTACTAGAGAGCTTTGAAAGCCCTTCAAATGTTTTTCCCAGATCACTGAGTAACTTCTATGTTGTTCATCAATTTTATACTGGTTGAGCACATACGCAAATTCTTAATCTACTGTATCTGCTGTTTCCTACCCCTTGGGTAGGTTTACCAAAGTCGCTGTAGTTGACGGCCCCATCTTGCAATACAGCTGAGTCTGTGATGATGTGAAGTTTACTGGAATATGCCAATTTTATGGATAACTATTGCCCAGATCTGGTTTTAGATCTCAGAATAATGCTTTTAGATAAAGAAACAAGTCTGATTTTCCTTTGTTCCAGTTCTGATTTCCAGTCTGCTGGACTATGGCTGCACTTCTGCAAGCTGCAACATGACATGCCACAAAGATGCCAGGTGTGAAGTTCAGGGTGGGATAACAGGCTGCTATTGCTCCCAAGGATATACGGGAAATGGCTTAACGTTCTGTTACGGTAAAGAGATTTTACCTATATGTGTTTTTGTTATGTGTTTGCTTGAAAAACTTACTCAAGAGACCATTAGCTCAAGGGTTGAACTTTATGTCACAACACCTTACACTAATGTGCTCTCAAAGCCAAAAATTTCATCAGTTTCTGAGAAATTCTACAACTTCCTCTCAGCCTAGTATTTTAATATCGCATACCGTGCATCTCAGATTAGTATGACCTGGTTTCCAACTTTCCTTTTCCATGAGAGATGTTGATTTATCTTCTCTAATTTAGAGAAGGTTTGGCAGTTTCCCTTGGACTCAGGACTTCTGAAGCTTGGAGTTGGCATGACTGCGACTTTGCAGCCCTCACACCTCATCCGCACACATATCACACTAAGGCCACTCTTCCCAGCAGCTGATCATGATCAAATAATACAGCTCCTGGGCTACTCTGGGAGAGTGAGGAGGTGTGTGTGCCACAAAAACGTGCTGAACATGAGGCCAATGTTAATTTTTCCACTTCAGCTGCTTGCAAGGGAAATATGACAGAAATCCAATGGAGGGGTCTGCCTCTGGATGCCTCTATCTTCCATCCAAAGAAAAGGATATTTTCTGTGCATTCATTTTTGAGTTGTCCTCCTCTATGAATAGCTCTAGTACTGATTCCCACTGTTAGATATAACTATGCCTAGCTGCAGACAGGCTGAAAACCATATGAATCTTGTTAGCTTTCAATGTCCTGAGCAGTAGTTATGAATATGAACCATCCGTTGGTCAGGTTTGTATTCCAGGCATCTTGGGAAATTTAGCAGTAACAGAAGCATTTCAGTTTGGTATGAACACAGGTAACCAGTCCACCTTTAGTTTGGATTTTTATAACTCATTTGCCATGGTGTACTTGGAAGTGTGCTTGATTCAGGTAAATTTAGAAAACAAAGACTTTTTTCCTTACATAGCTGTCTATTGGACAGCTGGGAAGCTTAAAGAGAAATATAGCTGGCTAATTTGATAAACAATAAGGAATCACAAAAATGATAGAATAATTTAGTTGGAAGAGACTTCTGGAGGTCATCTGGTCCGGCTCCCCACTTGAAGCAGGTTTAACTTAGAGAAGTTTGGTCAGGGCCTTGCCCAGCCGAGTTTTGAGTATCTCCAGGGATGAAGACTGCACATCTCTCTGGGCCCCTGTTCCAGTGTCTGACTACCATAATTTTGAAAACTTTTTTCTGATATTTAGTTGCGGTTTCTCTTGATGCAGTTTGTAACTTTTACCTCTCATGTGCACTTCCCACTCTACGTTTCTAATAATAGTTCAGCTTCATCTCCTCTATAAACCTCTGTGACCCCCATTAGGTAGTTGTAGACAGCAGTATGATTTCCTCTTTGCCTTCTCTTCTTAAGCCTGAACAAACACTGCTCTCTCAGCCTCTTCTTTGCATCAAGTGTCATATTTCTTGAATTTAATGCTAACCTTGCCATAAATATAGGTCAATCATTGTTTGTCTATTGAACTACTCAAACAGAAACAAGAAGAAATGGCCTTCACCACACTAGTATTGTATTTGCACTAATTCAGTTTTACTACCATGAGTAAGCTGGTTGATTTGAAAGTTAAGTGCACAGTATGTTTGCAGAGTCAAGGGCCTACATTTGTGAATAATGCAGAGAAAGAATAAAAACAAGTCAATTATTAGCAATACCACCTGGAACAAATCAAACCAGCATTTACTTATCTACCATGATCTGGCATCCACTGCATTGCCATTGTACTTTTCTAGAAAGTTGTGATTATGAACCATCAACTGAATTTACTGTAAAGCTACCTGTTGTTCTTCACTGACGTTATTGATGTTCGTAAATCCATCCATTATATATGTACCCATTATGGCGTTATTAAATCCATTTCTGCAAGGATGCATTTGTCTTACCTTCCATGTGTTTTTTTTCTCATAAAGTATACTTTTCTTACTTTCTTAACTTTTTCTTAGGGAAACCTATATTCAAAATTCTTAAAAACATTTATTGCAAATTTAAAGAAAATTCAGTGCAGTGTAATATACATTCACAAATCTTGTGAATCAATTAATCATTTAATAAGAATTATACTCAGTGTTTGGAAACTCAGCTTTTAAAATAAAATTTCCAATATCAGTCCAGGCAAACCAGCTACTCAATGTGTTTGCGGTGCTTTGCAGTTAAGCGGCAATGGTTTGAAGGAAGCCTCATGTCAGGAGACCAACCTTTTCTCGGTAAAATACCTCAACAGCCACCAAAGTCACTTACCCTCCAGCTAAACAGCAAAGCTTGTATCAGAACTAAGTGGCTGTTGCCCCTGAAAGAGAGACGACATTTCTCTAGGGCAGTATGTTACACGGTGCATTATTAATATTGTGCGGTAGTCCTCTAATAGCATAAACAAGTAAGCTGAATTTTAATTGTGTAGGCTCTAAAAAGGATTAGAAATATAGGCTAAACCCTATTATAAATAGTTTAAAACTGTGAAAATGTAAATCAAAGCCTCAGTTGTTTAATGATGTATTAGATCTTGCTGTTCTGTGTGGTGAAAGCGGCAGGTGTATTTGCTGTTTCAGAGATAGCTACCCATTTTTCTTCAGTTAATAATCTTAGGCTTTTACAATGATAGTCCAGTCACCTTCAAAAGGAGATCATCAATTATGTGCTAATACAGGTATTTTCTAAACAATATATATGGTACGTTGTGTTTACATATTTGCCCTTTTAGTTATTTGCATAAGTTGTGAGAGTGGTAATTACTGTCAACAACATTAATAATTTTGAATAGCATAGAACCAACTTTTTCATTGTGCTTATCCTGGCAGACAATTAAACCAGAACAGTGGTGGTTTTGAGGTTTTATTCTGGAACAAGAAATTTGAATTCTTTCTCCTTGTAAAAACAACAAAAAAATACTAGTTTTCACTTTAGTCCTCTTAAGATCGTATAGCTGGAAAAGTGTCCCTTTTTATTTATACATATATTGTCAATGTATTTAAAAGGTTTACATTTTTTCTCTACTTTCACTTGCTTGTAACACTTCTTAAATGCTTATAAAAGTTATTTCTTTGCTAGCTCTGTCTTTTCAATGTGATACACTTAGCCATTTTCCCTTGAGTTTACTGTGCTGCAAAAGGCAATAATGCCCTGTTACATTTATTTCCTAGCACCGTTATTGATGAATCATGAATCACTGATGTCAGCATACCTTAGGAATAGGGTTTGTTAGTTTTCACTTTGCTCCCTTTGCCAGCTGGCTAAGTGACTGCAGAGAGCTCAAGATTATTGGATTTGCTGTGTATAGATAAAGACATATAGATATGAATTTAATTTCCTGGTGTCAAAGTCATGGTTTTAAAAATAATTATCCTCTTACAATCTTTCCCACAAGATTTCAACCACTTTAAATTAGGTCATGTTTTGGACTTTCTGAAGGCATACTTTGGCCAATCTGACAAAAAGCTAATCCTCTTCATAATCTCTTTGTCTTCAGTAAGAATATGTGCAGGAATGCACATAGTGAGAAGAATAACTGATTGTAGGATCTGGCCTCTTTTATATATCAGAATTATAAGTTACATAGCAATAAATTCCTTCTGTACAGTATCTTCCTGAAAGCCATAAATGAGTCACCTTGTCAAGCTTTACACCGCTGAAGTACAAAATACTATCCTATTCTTCTTACTTCTTCTGTATTTATTTCCTTGCTATATGTCGTGTAAGATGAGAGAGAATGGTCTCTGAAAGTATAACTATTTGCCTTTTAGGACTCCATTCTTGGGCACATATGTATTCTGAATACAACGCATGAGGCTTTAGCTTCCCATTATCATACACCTAATTGAAAGTAGCACAGCTAGAGCTCTTGGCACAAAAATAAAAATATATCCAGATAAGACTGATTTATAGACAAGTTAACTTCCTCTTGTGCAAAAAATGCCATGGATTTTTTACAGCTAAATGGCATATATTTGCCACTTTTCTAAATCTATTTCTTTATATAAAAAGTCAGCCATATATAAATTAGGTGTTGCTCATAGTTCCAGCTTTCTTCCAAAAGAAAGTTAAAAGAAACAAACAAAACTTCAGATCCTTTAGAGAAGATTGAGGTGGAAGTAAAACTTCACAGAAGCCAATATTTTCTTTTTAAAACAGAGGGAAAAATGATTTGGCATCATTGATGCTTTCCTAAGCAGCTCTGCTGTTTCAATACTGGCTGCTTCTTGATTGCTGACTGCCAATTTGCTGCTTTGCTGGCATGCTGCAGGAAATTAAAGTAAACAGTGTGATCACAGTGTTTACTTTAACTTTGCAAAATACGGAAGGAAAATGAAGCAGTGCTGTTTGTTCCAGGAGGGTAGGCAGGCAAGCAGGAAAAGTCGGAACACAATATCCCTCCCAGATACCCCTGCACAATATTCCCTTGTAAATGTCACTTGCAAATTATACTGCAAAAATAATCAGTCTTACTTGTAAAATAGTTACAGCACTTCCAGAAATAGTGAGCAGGGACTTATGCTGTCAGTGAAACTTTGTACTGAAGCAAGGCACTGACTCTTTTTCTGAAGTGCAGTGCAGGAGTTTATCATTTTTCAGAGGCAAAAAATACATCTTTGCAAAGTGGTATTTTATATAAAAATACAGAATCCCTGTTAGAACACAGGGCAATTTGTGTAAACTCAGCTGAATCAAATTGAAAGCCTACTCAATATCTGAGCACAAACATACTTTCTTGTTTTACTGAGGGTCATGCAATCAACTCTCTGCCTTTTGCCAGCTGTAAAAAGGAGCTCTCCTGTGAGACATCAACTCCTTGCTCTAAGGTGATGTCACTGTGTCCCACCATCAACTTTTATTGCAGTCACCAAATTTGTTTTGATTCACTGGTGTCACCGTTGCCATTCTGCAGCACCCAATTGGTGTATAGTTTTGAGGGAATTTTTACCTTTCAAATTAACATGACCCTGTGAAACCACTGTGTGTAATCATTTCATTTTACCCAGAAGTGTTCTTCAATAGAAAACGATCTAATCCAAATGCTGGTTCGCCAGAGGAGAATTTATTTTTTTTGTTACCAGCAGGCATACATCACTGGATGTCACTTCTGTGTTTACCAAATAGTCTGAAATCACTGATACGGAAGATCCAATCCACACACTTCCTAAATTCATTTCACTGCTATCAGTTACCACAAGCTATAAAAAGGCAAATTGCAGCTGCTCTAGCATAGCACAGCAGGCGAAAGATATGCCTTAGCCAAACACAAATAACAGGCCTCAAAACAGTGGGTGACAGCTTGGAAAACTTGGGATGTGCTAGGCAGGAGGCCAAAGCAGACCACCAATTCCCACCCCTTTTGACACGCTTCTCATAGTCTCTGGGCTCATCTCTCACCCTTCTTCATTTTCCGCCCTCCTCCTGTGTCTCCCAGTCTCTGATGCTTTGCCTTGAAAGTCAGCTGGATCTTTTACATGGTTTCAGGGTGGAGTGCAGTAAAGCAGAGCATAGATTGTGTGAAAGGGCAGAAGTCATCTGCGAATTCACATTTCCTACTCCAGGCTTAGATGCCTGGCTTTTTGGTTATCCCAAGAAGTGTTAGGAGGCACCATCCTGTTTGTTGCATACATAGGTATTATATTTAATTAAGCCCATGCCTTCAGGGTTCCTCTCCAGGGGACTGAAAGTTTTCTTCCCTTCCACTTCTGCATCGCTCATAATGTAGCTGAATGTTTTTCACCTTTTCTCAAAGTGTAGAGATTGATCGCTGAGCTGTGTGATGTTACCCAGCTGAGGTGTCTTGATCCCACATTTTGGGTTAAACCTGTAGGCAGATCATGGAATTGAAAAGCCTGGACAAATTAACCGGGAGGATTTGATATTCTGGTGCATGACAGTCTACTTGCCTGGGAAAGCGTGGATGTTAATGTACAGGTTAACATAGCAGGTTCCTGGCCATTTGGGCACCTATGGCTTTATGTATGGCTTTTGCCTTTTCATGTGCAAGATGTTACACTTTACTGTGATTTTGGGAAGGATTTGATGGCTATGATGTATGTAGACTGCTGGGGACTAACCAGCTGTTGCATGGTTTCCTTCCAGTCGCAAAGGATGGAGCTAGGTTTATGTTGTTCATGTTCCTGAAAATAGCCATACCCTTGGCTGACATTGCTGGTCACAACAGTTTTAGTAGAGTTGACTTTTTGTAGCTGAAATTGGTTGTTGTAACTAGCTACTATTGAAAGTTTATTTTAATTGAAGCTTTTAAGAGTAGATCGGGAATTTGAAAGGGGAGAGTGTGTTACAACAGTGCCTAGTGATGCATGAGAACATTAGTCAGAGGGAAAGCAATGCAGGATATTTGAAGTCACAATAGGATCCTGCTGAATAAGAAGCAGTGGAGGCTGTCTTGCTCCAATTGTCTTACGTCTGTAAATGGCTGAGTACATAAAGTTTTGACTCAAAGCATTTTATGCATTCAAAGTGCCAAATCCAGTTTTCTCACTCATATGAAAAAAAAAAAAAAATCCCTTACAGTTTCTCACTTGGATAAGATGGAGAGAAATCTTCAGAGGGCTAGCTCTCCTTGCCACTGCCAGAAAAGAGAGTTCGCCTGGGCCAGAGATACAGCCCACTATAACCATTTGTGAGACTGATCCTGATTTTAATAAGCCTTGGACCAAGCCCATGATAGACTTATTACCTTCACAGATTTGAGCCAAAAAGAAAAAAAAAAAAAAAAGGAAAAAAAAAGGTTCTGCCTTTTTTTCCATGGTTTTTGTTTACATTTTCTTGAAACAGTACCTTGAGCATGACTAAAATACACTAATGCATTTTTGAACGGGCCAGGAAGAAACAAAACTTCCTCTTGTTACATCTTTAATTGTATCCAGTCTCTCTTTAAATTTGTCCTGTTTGCATCTAAAAAGACTTTTAAAAATATGTGTAGATGATGTGGTAGAAAAGAGTTATTTGTCTCTCTCAAAAATGTACCCAAACTTTCAAGCTGATCAGCTGCATATGGATGGTTTCTTATTTGTTTAATTCAAAATGTGTTTTAACCCTTGCCAAATTATGCTAATTTCCTTTCTTGAGAAAATATTCTTTTCATCCTGCTTTATGGTACTGAGAATCAATCAACAAGTTACATGTTTAGAGGATGTGGGAAAAATCATTTAAGGAGCTTTAAACTTATTATCTCAGAGTCTGCTTACTTTGTGTTTACCAGAGATATGATTCACTTCCTGTATCTCTAGCATCTGAAGCAGTCCCAAAAGGTCCAACAGCAACAATACATTCTTCTCACTTTCTGGTTTGAAGTAAAAGGATGGAAGATATTTCCAGAATGTATATACTCATACATGTATATTAAATGTACACTATTGTGTACACAGGGACATCGTATAAGTGGATATGTGAATAAAAAGCAACCTTTTCTATGAAAAAATTTAAAGGGATCTCAAAATTTACAGTTTTACTCATTCTGTGGTCATACGGTTGAAATTAGCTTTTGTTAAGGCAAGACCAGTATTTATTGGAAAGAAATTGCTTCCATAAATTCCACTTCATTGAGACATCTTCTGTACCTGGGTTTGCACAGGGTAGAGCCTGCGACAGCTGTCAGATTCTGCAGCTGCCTTTGGGCTATAAAGTTGGGAACAAGTTCCAAGTAACAAGGAAGGTATCATAAGGATTTACATACATAAGAGATGATGATGTAATTTCAGTGCAGCTACATTGATTTACATATAATATCCTACCAGTCTGACAAACTCATTTTACTTTTGTCTCTATTCAATAACTCATAAAGTTCAGTAGTAGAAAAGTCTTTGCTTTAGGATTGTTTTTGCTTTTTTTTTTTTATTTGTTTGTTTTCCTTTTCCAGAATAAACTGGCTGGGAGTGGTGAAGTTGTCTGTAACCTCATTTGGAATGTGTAATTTATCTAGGATGATATGCTGGTGCACAATTTTTCCGTGTATGACTGTGAAAAATTGCCGACTGAGCTGTTGGCAGACAGAATATCAAACCCCGCTCAGCCCTGTGTGTATGAAAGAGTTTAAGAAGGTAATTGACACTTTGGGCCTCTATTTGCCAAAGAAAGAGATAATGACGTTCTCCAAGAAGATTAGAATCTAACCAAACATTGTGCTCTAAATATAGAGCACAAAGACAGGTGATGTTTGTGAAAATGCTGCTCGGCTGCAGGAGGAGGAGGGGGCTGAAGGACTGCAATTTTGCACTGTATATTTTTTAGGTACACAGATTTAATTTAGAGATTATGGCTCGAAAATGAAATTTACAGTATGTGTGGTTTTCGGTGATAAGAAATTGATTTTGTGACCTTGGTACACACTAATTGAAATATCTGGCACCGTGTTTTGCTGAGGTTAAAGGAAGCTATATATGCCTGGAACCGCATTCTTCTTTCACCTTGAACCGCGCAGTTAATCACAACCACAATCACTGGCAGGAAGGAAGCTGCTGTTTCACTGTGGTACAAGGAAGCTGAATAATCTCTGTTCATTGTCTAATGGATAGGTTGTTGTGTGATTACTTTGGGCTAAGTTTAAGAGATTCACAATAACTTCAAAATGATGACTTCTGGTGGAATTAACATTCAACGCGCAGCAGGGGCCAGAGCTTCACCTGCTGCCGTGTGAGGACGGAGCGAGTGGGCGGGTCGGCACGGCAGAGGAGCGAGGGATGCTCCTTTGGCCTGCCCACCGCAAGCATGGCTGCTCATTTAGGGCTGAGACAGCTCCATCCGCTACTCCCTGCGCTGTGCCAGGGGATGATACAGGGAAAGGACTCTGTGGTGGTGCTCTGCTGCAGCGGGGAGGAGAGAGCAGCATGTGGGCTGCTTTGCCCTTGGACTGTTATTCCTGTGCATCCTCCTGCTTGAAAGGCCAGTTGCAGTGTTTGGGAACAGCAGCTATGCCCCAAGGGACTCCGCCGGTGGCTCTTTGATTTAATATATCTGCTTTGTTTAACTGGGTTTCTGTCTTAGCTTAGACTTGTACAACTGTGACAGTCTAAAGTTGTCTATAAAATAGTGTGGCAGGGTGTCCCATTATTTTGCTTATTACTTAATGTTAAACATTTGTTAGTTTGGCACAGGATCATGTTTTTCAAAAAGGAAAATGAAAGCTCCTGAAAAGCCTTGGCAATAAATGGTTATTTGTTCAAAAACAGCCGAGTCCAATCTTTGTTTATGTTAGTAGGCTTCGTGTAATGGTGTTGCAATAAAGAAAAATAGCTCTTCAGGATATGCATTGGCTTTTATGTTTTATTTGTAATGAAAGCTATGCACATAGGCAGCAATTTACATAAGTTACAGTGAGGGAGAACATGCGCATAGATGGTGACTTGAATGTTTATATATTTAATATTTATTTGTGGCAAAGTGTCTGAATCTCAATTTTAAAGAATGTGAAATTAGGCTGAGGTATTGCAGTTTTCATTCCCAGAAGTTTACCAAAGGAAGACTAAGGGAAAAAATGAATTCAGCCTGTACCAGGAGACCACTGCTTCTCCCCTGACCCATCTGCACAGAGATGCTGCAAGTCCATTCCCATGACTGTTGCCCATTCTTCTCATGTTCAGTCCCAGGCTGGGAAGGAGTCCAGTGATCTTCACTGCCCTCCTAATGTTGTGATGGTTTTGGGGTATCCCCAAAGTTCAAATGGGCTGAGGGCAGCACAGCCCTGGCTCACACCTTGTGCAAGAGCTATAAGACATGGGGAGACAGGGAGTTATTGCAGCAGGGATCTCTGCATCACACACATGAAGGTCTTTTTCACTGACCTCTGTAACATCAGAGGCCCTTAAAAAATGCCAGAGAAACAGGAGGTTATGTTGGCATGAACTGAAAGAGTTCAGCCAACCTCTGCAGGCTTAAATAGGAGTTTTGAGCCTTGCATTAGTTCTTTGTGGTGATGGGAAAGGAGTAGGTGGAAAATTGTATTACAGTGGAGGCTTTGCCTTACTTTTTGTCTTCAATAAATCATTTCAATGGGTAGCATTGATCCTGAGGAAGATCTACCTTTTCAAAATCAGCCTGTAAGAAGTGCAGAGGAGGCATCATTGGAAGTTGGAGGTATGCAGGTGAATACATTTGGGCCCTTTGTACCTATCCAAAACATTTCATTATTTAGAGCGATGATGAAACATGCATCTATTCATAAATATGACCCACTGTGCAATATAAAAATATCAATATTTCTGTCCCATTGTGCAAGGGATATCTGGTGCATACAGAAAGAATTTCATCTCCTTAACTACCACAGAGAAAATGGGAAAGGCAAATAGCCTTCAAAAGTGTATTGAATTGAAAGCAGAGATGAGGAGAAGTTTCTGAAACTTAATACAGCTTTTGTTTCATCTGGGCCAATCAAAATAGAAATTATGTGGGGTAGCAGTTGTAAACGATGCAGAGCTGTGATTTGGTTGCATTTTTAGGGCTGGCATGCAAATCTCAGTACGTAGATTCCACAAAGCTTTCATCATACTCAGCTCCATGGTTAAAATCAAGAAAATTCTTAGTAAAGCTGTCTTTAGAAAATGAGGTCACTTCAGGGATGCATCACAGCATCACTGCTCTCACAGGAGCTGCTAGATATTAATTGCTCTCTACAACTGCCTGAAAGGAGGTTGTAGCAAGGTGGGGATTGGTCTCTTCTCCCAAGTAACAGGCGATAGCATGAGAGGAAGCAGCATCAAGTTGTGCCAGGGGAGGTTTAGACTGGATATTAGGAAAAATTTCTTCACTGAAAGAGTTGTCAAGCATTGCAACAGGCAGGCCAGGGAATTGGTTGAGTCGCCAGCCCTGGAGGCATTTAAAAGACATGTAGATGTAGTGCTGAGGGACGTGGTCTAGTGGTGGACTTGGCAGTGCTACGTTAAGGGCTGGACTACATGATCTTAAAGGTATTTTCCAAACTAAATGATTCTATGATTCTGTGATATAGGGTAAACTATTCTATGATTCTCTGATTCTGCATTCTGTAATCTAAGTGTGTCAGGACACAGTGGTGGCCTGCAGAATTGTTGAGCTCCTTTTTTCTCATTTTGCACATGAGTTCTGAGACTTAGACAGATGTTAAAGGAGAGGCTGGGATAATATTTACGCAGCTGTGGACTGCAAGGAAAAGAACTGTTAACTGAACTTTTTGTACATTCTCTTGAATAAACAGGTAGTATCCTAATACTGCCAAATGCTTCCTCTTGAAGGGGAGGTATGTGCTCTGGGCTGTACTCTCTGCTCTCAGAGAAAGCTATTGCAGTTTTTATTAGCTGTACAGTGTTCTTGAATTATTACTCAAGTTTTGGCCTTAGACTGATGAACATTTGAAAAACTTTTAACGTGACAGTGGCACATTGCCCTCAAGGAATACCATGCGGACAGCAGCATCCAAGTTGGAACTTGATATTCAAAGTAGTAAGGGGTCTGTGCTGCAGTATGGACATCTGGTTTTGAGTGCTGCAACAGAAATCCAAGTGCAGGGCTATTGCTGCTTACACTGGCAGTGTGGTAGAAATAGTCTCTTGGTATACCTGCTGCAGTAAGCGAGGGTAGGAGCACGAATGACTACAGTAATGTATTTTATTATAGTTTCCTGCAGAAGGGGTGATGCTGATGACTTTCCTCCAACAGGGGGGTGACTTGTGATTGAGTCTTGCAAGCCACAATGGCTGTAGGACACAAAGCCACAGTTAGGGGTGGAATTTCCAAAGAAATCTTTGCTGAGCACTTTTGAACTGTCTGGCTCTACCCTAGGTGCCTAAAGGAGGACTGGGTTGTTTCAAAAGAATAATCCCAGTTGTGGGTGCTGAGCAATTGAAAATCTGTCCCTGAAGTGCTTTTTTTTTTCCTATCACCTGTTGGCAGTTTGGGCTTTTGATTGATTTATTACTTTATTTTTAACTGCAAAGACCCTTTAATTAGGGAGGGGAACTATGTGAATGAGATGGAGCTGCTGGTGGTAGCAACTTCTTGCCGTTGGAGATTCGGTAATTAAATAAGTAGATAATATCCTCCTTATTGAGAAGATTTAGAAAATCATAAGGACTTGGCATTATTACAGTGTTTAACATCCGCAAATGGAGGAAAAAAACCATAATGGCAATTTTCATTAGCTGCAATGCATGTGGAGGGCTCTTTTTCTTTCTTTGAACAGCCAAACACTAAACAATTCCTAAATCCCTCCTTGTTACTTATGTTTTCTTCCTGGTGGTTAAAAACCCCATAAAGCAGAAATTGAAGACTTGCTATTAAAATACTTGCTGACAGCTCCATTCAAAACATCCTTTCAAATAGTGCTATCACATCATGATTCATCTGCTATTCTGATATAGTCGCTTTAACAACAAGTACCTTCCTTCTCGGTTAAGGCCCATCTCTTTTCAGTGGAAAATTCTTGCTTTAGACACTTTATTGAATCTCTGCTGTAAACAAGTCTCTCTCTGGCGTTGTGCTGTTTGTGCTGCAGAAAATATGTAACCCTCAGAAAAGCACAGTAACACGCTCATTGGGGATGAAAACTGAGAGATGGTCACAGCAGGAGAGAGAAACCCTGGCCTTATTCACTTCCTCACCTGGAGTATATGGGTGCGAGCGCCCTGTGCAATTAGCATAACGAGTCAGGGTTTCTGGCTCAATGCAATGACCCCCCACATCCCTCTGTACCCAGCGAGGGTGTGCAGCATCCCACTTCTCCGCACTGACTCTGCCAGGGACAGATCTTCACCTGGGGCAAAGTGGCACAGCTCTGGCCACTATAGTAGTTACGCAGCTCCCACCAGCTGAAGACCAACCCCAGGAACATCCTGGGGATTAAGTGGTCCCCAGTGAAACAGGGTGAATTTCACCCTTGAAGCTTGAAGTTAGAATTATTTACAGTCACTTTAACAGGACAACAGCTGCTCCTTACCTAGAGATGAGCCAACAGCACTGAAAGAATTTGGATCTGAATTGCAGATGGATGGATTTCAATTTGATTCAAGTAGCTGGACTGCATGATTCTGTACTGTAAGCTCTCAAAGTCAGAGCTTGAGAGAAAAATCATTAATTTGGAAGCTGATACTCTGAAAGACTTTTATGAAGCAATATATTTTCATAGCAGACACAGATCAATTTAAAAGTAGTAATCAAGGGCCATGTGCTACGTGTTCACGGACAGAAAATGCAGAGAATCCAGCCAGAGCCAGACACTTAACATTCAGAGCATTCAGACTAGCACTGAGGATATTGCATCTATGGAAAATAGTATGGTTCAGAATTAAAGTATTGTGAATTTGTGAGATAATCACAACGCTGTGCAGATATAAAGATGCTGCCAGATTGCTGCCAGAAACAAGCTCAGCTTAACTTTTCTGGGCAAATTTGGGTTTAACTTATGTACAAATTTTGGTGGAAGAAAAAGCCTCTGCAAATATTCACAGAAAAGATGTGTTCAATTCCTAGAGACAAAAGAGAAAGTTATAATATAATAAAACCCATTGAAATGACTTTTTATCATCTTTGAAAGGCATTCCTTAAATTTAAAGTAACTACACCAGTTTTCATCAGATGAGATTCAGGCCCATGGAGTTTTCCCTTGCCAGGCTTAAGAATTTTATGAGATGTAACGTTCCCTTCAAAAATAAAGCATCCACACACTAATGTTTCATGTCGTGCAAGTAACAGCGTTGTGCAAACCCAAAATTTGTATTTACTTGGAGACTACTACTACTAAACTCCTCCTGGAAATTTTTAACCTTGCTCCCTTAGAAGTGTTTTTGAGGATACTTATATGAAAAAATAGTGTCCACTGGCAGTGACAAATATTTCAGAAGGCTGATGCATTTCATCTCTCTCGGCAGTCATTGATGGACTTTGCTCTGTGCCATGCTAAGTGTCTGAAATCAGATCTTCAAGTATTCAGGATTTGTACTTGGAGGCAGACACGGTTTTCACTCCAATGCTGAAGTCATCCTCTGTCATATCTTGAAGCAACCTGAAGGCACCTCCGTGTGAATTACTTATGCCCTCTCAGGTTGATTTTTCTCCAGTTTTCCATATCAATCTTTGCCAGCCAGGAATGAAAGTGCACAATAATAAAATCTTTAGTGGGTGGCTTTATTTTAGCTGATGTGTTAAGGTTTTCTGTGGGAGTGACATTGAAGTGTGATTATCAGCAGTACCTTTTGAACTCATTTGTCTTCCACTAAGTGAAAAAAAAAAGTGTTTTAAAAAGTTTAAAGTTTTGTAAAAATAACCTGATGGGAAAAGTTACACTGTGAATGCACATGTACTGAAGAATCCACATGCAAGGGTAATTTTACTTTGGATTGAGCCATGAAAAAAATTTTACCTTGAGCTTGCATTTCCCTAGCCACCAAAGTCAAGCCAACTCGAGACATAAATGGTAGGAAGGCAGCTCAGTGGTTGCAGGTCTTGTGGAATATTTTGTTTGCTGGAAGTATTCAGAAGCCTTTTACCATGAGATATTCCTACCTGTTTTGCTTGGCTTCATTTTAAGTAACATGTTATCTTAAGAGGCAAAATTTTAATTACACTGAAGAATCTCGTCTACACACACATACATAGACCATACAGTCTATGTACCTTTAAGTCATTGAAACCATCTCAGTTCCTTTAACCTGTATAAAATGTCCAAAAACTTAATTCATAAAATACAGATCTATATCCAGTTCATCATACAAACGTGCTCTATATGTGGACAATAAATAAATAAAAATGTACTGTAGTTAAGCACTATGCACATAGTTTCACTAAAATAGATTGAACAATGGAATAGTTTCACAGGTTTTTTTCTACAGCACATGGAGGATAGTGCTTGAAAAAAATCTTTCATTCTGTACTGTGGGATCTATTAGGCAGCTGTTGCAAATAGCTAGAGAATTTGGTTTTGCTTTAGCACCTCTAAACAGATTCAGTTTAGGGGGGCTGAGTTGCTTGTGGAGGACGAAATTCCTGGAAGATCTCTGTGTCAGTTTGTACTACTTCTGCTCCCTTTGTGTTAATAGTACAAGTAGACACGGTATACAAAAAATGGTGAGATTTTTACCATTGATTTCTCCTCAGAAGAGTGACATAATATAGTGATATGAAGACAAATGACTTTGTATTACATTGCTATATGCTACTTTATAGCATGTGACCAGAAAAAATCTTAGAAAATTCCAAACATTGAAATTTATTGAAAGTAGAAAATGAGTGTGAAGCCTTTTCTGGGATTTTGGGGGGAAACGTTATAATTTATAAACATCTCCTAGCTGGTTTTGTTGGTTTTTTCTCTGCTCCAGCCTTTGACAGACCAGATGTAAACTGCTTTTGGCTGGTCTGTCAGTGGGCTCTCGTTATTGTCAGTTGGGACATAAAACCCTCCCTCACATATTTATATAGGTAAATGTGGTCACTGACTCTTCCTACTGCCATCCTCCCTGCTTTCCCTCTATATAATATCTCTGTACTGATTGGTGTTAATAACATCTAGTAATTTAGTATCATCTGTGAATTTAATTCTCAGGCTGTTCATCTATTTTTCCAGAGCATTAATAAATATGTAAAATAAAACTGGGCTTAACACCAACTCCTGTGGCAACCCAACTGGATGCCTCTTCACAGCTCAGCGCAGTACCGTTTGTCATGACTCATTATCCTTTGTTTACATTCCTGCAGCCAGTTTTCAATCCACATGACAGCACTCTTATCCAAGACGATATAAATTATTTTTCTAATACGATTTTGTGAGCCACTGTATCAAATGCTATACAACAGCCCAGACACATTGCAGCCACTCTTTTCCATCTATACACTAACCCAGAAAATGGTGAAGAAGCAATTACATTTGTCTGGCATTATCTGTTCTTTGAAAATACAAGCTACTTCTTTGTCATGGTTCCCCTGTTGTTCCAAATGATTTTTACGCTCATAATATTTATTCCATTATTTTAGAAGAGATTGAGAGCAATCATATCGGAAGATAACTGCAGGTTTGCGCTCTCTCTCTCTTCTCCTTTTCCTTGGAAGACTTTCAGCAGTTGCTGAGACTCACACATAGGGTTTTAAGGCAAAGAGGGCAGTGTATCCCTAATGCATTCCCTCCACCAATGGGGCGTCACATGTGAGGAGTACCACGAGGAATGGCGGAGAGGGGACTAGCTATAACTAGCTGTAATCTAGGGGCAGCGAGGAAGGACAGAAAGCTATGGCTGTTATGAGGGGCAGGAGGACTGCCATGATGATCTGAACAGAAGAAAGGCGCAGGAGAAGTCAAAGGCAGTCTCAAAATTGGCAAGCAATTTGATGGGGGAATCCTGGAGCTGCTGGGTATGGGGGAGGATCTGCAAGCTGTCTTTCATTCAGTTATTTTATCTGGTGCTGTTCAAACCAGGAGCCATCCTGGTTTGCTGTCTTTCGTAGTAATTCTTTTGCTGCTGTTTGCATTGCATGCCACTTGGGGCTTTGGAAAACAATTAAAAAAATAATGCAGTTTCGCTGTATGAATTCAGATGTAGGCATCTTGCTTGTGCTCTGTGCAGTTTGTATCTGTAGCCCATTTCTTCTCGTGCCATCTGGGCCACGTGGATTACTGGGGACAGGAGCTTTTGCTCTCATAACACCATGTTTGTGGCTTGTCCCCTACTCAAAATGGAAATACACGGATAGACCTCGCACTGGCTTAACCTGAGAACTGCAGGATCACACTGAGGATCAAATCCTCTTTGTGGAGGGATTACATTTCCTGCCAAATATGTGACATGGTTCACTTTCAAGCACATACAGAATAAATCTGTGACAAGACAGACATTTAACAGTGGCTTAGTAACCAGTACTGTCATGGGTGACAGCTCTCAGCATCTGATCTAGCGTGATCTTCTGGTCAATGTCTGCATGACCTTGGTTCCTCCCCTCCGAAATATTTTCATGGGATTAAATTATATTATATTGGGACATAGTCCATAGTCCCTGAGAAGTCACTTCTAAAGAAACTAGTTTTCCTTTCTGCCAGCTCTTGTCACTGCTCTGAAAACCTTCACTGTCTTCTTTGTGTTTCTTACCCACGCTTATCCTTGGACTTTAAAACACATTCATCAAAGAGATAACAGGTTTAATTTTGTGTATCACTAAGGTTTATGCTGTGAAAACAATGCTACTGAAAATATGTGATGGCTAACTTGTAAGGAATGCGTGGACACTTTGTACATGTGACAAAAATTTCAGTCCAGCTCCTGGAAAAAAAACCAACATAAACTTGCTCGAGAGAGTCCTGTTTCTTGCAGTGGTGAGTGCCTGCTCTGGGAGCTCCCGAAAGCCAAACTTCCCGTGCTGGGTACAGTCAGAGCCAGCTGCTGTCACTTCCATCCTGGAAAATAACTGCCAATGCAGTTAATACCCTGCTCAGACTACTCACTTAGGAAAGTATGGGTAATAGCATAATGAGATTTTTCCTTACACAACTGTGCAAAACCAAAGGAATAAAGAAAAAGGGGAGGGAGGGGGAACATAAGGAAGTTTTAAACTAGTTACCACAGCTTTAAATATTTTGCACCACCTTCCCCCTCTGGAATTAAAAAATGTTTAAAGCAGACTAACTTGGGGTATGTCAGCATGGCTTATAGGATTCCAGGATCCAACCCATACTTCAAGATTGCACTGAATGGAATAATGCTCTTATGAATAAAATAATGCAGGATAAAGTGTTGTTTATGATTTCTTTTCTCAGCAGATTAGCTATGTACATCTTGTAACACAGGCTGGCTTTGTGGAATATCAAGCATGGCGAGAGACCTGTTACAAAATGAATTACATTATCCAGCCAAAGCAATATCAGAAATTTCCTGGAGTCTACACTATCTTAATGTTGATTTAAAATCATATATTCATATTATCGTTTTATGTCTAGTAAAGCAATGTGATGGAGCCTTTCTTTTGCCAAAGTTGTATTATCCCATTTCTCTGAGTTAGGTAAAGTGTAATGTGTCTGCTTTACAGATGGGTAAACTTAGCATAAAGAGAGGGAAGCCATTGTTTTCAGTCAAGAATACCTAAATGTAAGCACTTTCATCTATATTGGCCATACATAGTGGCAGCAGTTCTGAAAATGAGCCCCTTTCCATTCATTTATATGACTGATTATTTTACTTTAAACAATTCCTGGATAAACACATTAGGCATCCCTAGGGCAGGAACCTGAAATCAAGACTCCCGCATGGAGATGCTACCTCCCCAGCTGGAGAGATGTGCTCAGGGTGATTGAATTGCTTTCACCAACTGGAACAGCTTCAATAGGAGGGATGGGGTGCATTTCTGCTCAGGTACTGCCTGCAGCTGGGTGATTCGGGTGCTTCTTCAGGGCTGCCTTCCATCTCCTGCATGCTAAAACACTGCCGATGAAGAGGATATTGCCACTACCTCTTCTTTTTCTCCTTTTCTTCTTCCCCTGTTTGAGTAACAGTGGCTGCAGCTGTGTTGAGCACAGCACAGGTCCCCATACATGTGCTAGGCATATTATGTTTATAGGACCCCATCCCCTTGACAAAGGGTTCCCAGTGAAATAGAGGCATTGCTAAAAAATAGGGACAGGGCTGCTTATTGCTGGCAGGGTCAAGGCAGTCCCAAACATAACAAGGACCACAGTGCAGGCATTTGTCAAAGTCCTGCTTTTGGCGCCAAAATCCTTTTGTCAAATCATGACTAAAGAAGTAAGTAGCCACAGAGCAAGGAATTAGGGTACCCCAGTCAGTAGCCCGTCTTCTCCAGCCAGTATTTTGACAAATGTTGTATAAATTGTAGTATAGTGTAAGTTATAGGCATATAAATTATGACTTGTAGCAAGGGATATGAACCTGCTGGGGGTTTTAGCCTGCACGTATGGCATAGCCAACATACTGTTTCCATCATTTTAATAACCTGTATAAAGCAGGTGGCCGATGCAGTTAACGCTGCTGTCATTTTTCTTTCCTAGTGCGCTTTGCTGTGATGACAGTTTACGTCATTTCATTTTGAGTATTTAAGGCTATTGGGAAGCATTTTATGCAATCAGCTACTATAGGCATTTTCAAGCATGCCTAAAGCATATAGGGAGTCACTCCCTTTCACACTGCATATTTCTTAATAAGTATATAACATGTTCTGTGTTAATCTGTGGAAAAACTATGGACAAGATCACCAGCTGTGATAAAATGCTTAGTTTAGTTTAGTTAGATGGAGTTATGCCCTTATGTTCCAGAGAGGGATCAAGCCCAACATCTTACAATTGCAAAGATTTCAAAGATGTGAAACATTTCTAAGATCATTGAAATATATATTTTGCATTTCAAAGATAAAATACAGAAACCAATATGTCATCAAACCATTTAATTTTCTTCCAAGTTTGAGAGTAAATTGACATGAGATCAGCAATTGGCAGGAGAACAAATGAAACATATTGAAAGAGCCAATTTGCTAGTATCGAGGGAGGCAGATGTGTCGTTTTACATCTGCTGAAGCAAAGTCCTGGTTGCTGGTTTTTCCCCTCCTCCTTTTAAAAAATGTTTCATTATCTAAAGGTTTAATTATTAGATAATTGAATAATCCTTTATAAGTGACCAAGGAGAACTCTGTTCATTGAAGAATGCCTTTCATCACTGTGCTGTGATTCTGGCAGTTGCGATTCGTTTGTGGAAGTGTCTGATTTTTCCCAGAACTCGTCACACCTGACACACACCAGATTTCAATTGCATCTGAGTAGTTTCCTGGGCCCCAATACTCCAGATGCCAATTTACTACCTCTTCCTTGAACTAGCTTTTAAAAGGGAAGGAAGTGGAAACAGCACTGAGATTTCCACTGACAGTCTGCTTCAGGATGTAGGCAGACATCATGGCAATGAGCAGCAGAAGGGAAAGAAAAAAAAAGCAGGCAGGGGTAAGTGCTTCCATGTTTTTAAATGCAGACAGCAAGGTGGGACCTCGACATAGTTACTGTCTCTGGGAAGCAGGTAGGCAGGCATGAGCTAAGCCTGTCAATAGGTGTTAGTCAGAGCTGTAAGTCTGAAGTGTGGCAGTAGCTGTTGTTTGAAGGGATGTGTACAGATAATTAAATTAGTAATTCTCTGCCCTTGACTTGCCCAGTAACAATTTGCTAGTCCCTGTTCTCTTTATTGTTAGTTTATCATCTGTCAAATTCTTGTGAGGAGGCTTTTAAAAATGTGTCAACAAAATGAGGTAGCACAATTATGTAATTCTCACTATTTTATTAATTTTCAAGTAGTCTGATATGTGATATGCCATGGGTGTGTACACAAAATTGGAAAACCTGAGAATTTTATGAGAGAAGAAGTAGGACTGCTGGATTTGCAGAAGCTTTGTTTTCAAGTTATGTGACTGTGAATCAGATCTCATGTATGCATGTACCCTGCAAACCAGGAAACTGGAAACATAAAAATATGTGACTTTCTTTTGCTTGAAATAGCTGTCTTCTGTTGTGAGGAGTTTGTTACTTAGGTTTTGCCTTGGATTGTATAAGCTTTGAATATTAGAGTTGTTAATGTGACTTCAGGAGTTAAAGCTTTAAGTTAAAAGATGCTAAATATTGTAAAAGTATTGTCTTCATATACTGGAGGCATTTCTAAAGCACTGAGCACTGTAGCCTCGGGATGCCCCCGATGTTTAAAAATAACAAGTAATTTTGCTCAAAATAGGCTATCACAAACCTCTTTTTGGGACACAATTTTTATTTTAAATTCCATGCTGGATATTTTTTTCCACAGAAGAAACTTTGCTGTAGGGAAGTGTTTGGCTGCAAGGAGGGCATCTGTTGACTGGCCTGGAGCACCTCCCCTCTGCGCCGCCAGACCATCCCCGCTGCCTGGCAAGGGGAGCACCACAGGGCCTAGGGACAAGCACGCAATGTCCAACTTCTCTGCGATATCGAAAGGGTATTCAAGGTTAAGTCTCCCAACCACTTGAATCCATGATAGAATTTCCTTTTTAGTGGGGAAATAAGGTACCTTTTTAACTATGCATCTTATTCTTGTGCCATCTTTTCCCCCCAAGCAAGAACATTCTGGAGAGCAGTGGTTGAAAGGAAGGTTCAGTTTGTTTCATTTCTTAGGATTCATCATTTGGTGTACACTTAACTGAACAGGATCAAGGTGCCAAATGAGTTCACGTTGCTATCAAAGCACAAGTGATCTTTAGGAGTTTGGGTCTGTTTTGTTTAAATCAAAACAGACAAGGTAGAAGAAAGGATTTTGTAGATGGGGAACTGAGACAAAGGCAGCTTAAGTGATTCCCCAGACTTTCACCCACAGTCCATAGGAAAGTCAATAAATGAAAATGAAACCATTAAGTCTGTCAGGGTCACCTCTCCAAGGGTGCATCCAGCTCACAACCTCCAGTTGTGTAGGTTGCTTGAGAAGCATGGATGGAGGTGGAAAATCAGGGAAAATACTGCTGTGTAAAGGAAGGAGCAGGATCCGCCTTCCAGCAGAAGAAAGAGAAACGTAGAGATGGAAAAATGTGTCAGAATGCACTTTTTTTTTTAATCTGGGAATTACTCAGGAGAAGGGGAGTGTCATTACGTTCATTCAGCACCAATGAAATTGTCTATCGATTCTCTAGAGGCATATTGTATGTGTGGAACTATGAAGGTCAACAGAGGTGCCTGTATTTACCAGAACAGTTTATATTTGCCTACTTTGCCCTTTGTTATCGGGGCAATCTCTTTTTGAGTAACCCTCAAAGATGAGATTTCCTGCTGGGCTGATGACTTCTAATTGCGCTGTTCCCATTATCATCCTAACAACATCCCTCAGCAGAAATCGGTATGCTACTGCTCTGCTGACATAAAAGACGTGGACTGTACTTGTCATGCAGTCCTTTGGAGAGTCCCCAGCCCTTCCCTGTGCTTCATATAGATGGGAAGTCTTCAGTAGCAGCTGGCGAATGTTGAATTATTAAATTGTGTCTACAGCACTTCATATAATTATTGCCCAAATGATAGTACAGTGAGATAAGCCTGGTGTCGACAAGCAGACGTTTCTACCTTTGGAGTTTGGTTAACAGGCTTGCTGTTTTGAAATTCAAAAAAAGTCCACTCTGTCAGGAAGGATTTAAAGAGAAAATTAAATGGGTTTGCATATTGCTCTGCATGATGATAGATTTTTTTGTTAGCCTTCAAAGTCTGCATGATCTAACCAAGCATGTGGAAGTAAGATACATATTTCTGAGTGCTGTAATAGTTGTAGTTATTGTGGAGGAGCATTAAATATAAGCAGTTACGCCAAATGTTATTTTAATCCACTAAATATTCTGTAGATTAATAACACTGTATGTGGAGGCAGGAGAACAGGGATAGTTGAAATCATTTTTGGGTGGAATCTCAACTGGCTGTCCATTCAGAGGGGATTTACTCTCTGGTGATCTTTTCTTCCTCAAGGAACCAGAAGCAGACAAGAGAGATGACTCCACGATTATGCCCTGACTAGAAATAACTGCAGCAGAAACTCCTTTCGTTTTTCCCACCTCTTTCTGATAAAGTGCAATTAGTACACTGCTTGCCTTTTTCTGTGAGATGTTTGTAGGCAGTGTTATTGTGAAGGAACACAAGCTGCCACCACAGTTTTTCTTTAAACATGCAGTTGAAAAAGACAGCTCTGCCATGGTGACAGAAAATATCAAAGCAACAAAACACGCTATTTTATCTGATGGGGGTAACAATATCTCAGCTAATAAAATGGCTGTCATCCCTGCCCATTGTATAGATAAGGAAGCTGAGGATGTTTAGATGCTCTTTGTTGATACGCCAAGTTGCAATTATCCTATGACAGACCTTCTGGGCTATGATTGATGAAACATTTTGAGGGGGAAAGCTCTTCAATAAGCGAATTTCATTGGATTTGATGATGACATTGCTCGCAAAATGGTTGGCAAAAACAAAAACATTTTAAGTAGAACTAGGAAAACACGGCCTCATTTAATCTGCCTGGGATGTCCTTGCCACATTCACTTATTTGTATTGTATGTTGGATGTAAACAAGTCTAATTCTGAAGTTCTTGTGTTGACCTTTTCTGGCATTGAGATCAAAGTACTGTCTGCAATAAAGATGAGAAGACTTTAAAGACTTCAGTGGCTTGTCAGAGTAGGGTATGTTTAAACACAAAATAACACAACAGTGCAGCCTTTGGCTAAAACAGGCACCGAATGAAGTTCTAAAGAAATTTTTTGCTCCTCAAGAAACCCATCATTATCTTGTAGTTTAATGGCCTAAAAGCGGACCTGCTTCAAAAATGATCTTTCTGTCTGTCCTTCTTTCCTGGGTCTCAACTAGCAGAGTAACCCTACCACTTGCTTCTAACACATGTGTTGTGGTTGTCACCAGTCAAGAGGAAAGGGATGCCCTTTCCTTACTCAAATTCCTCGGTGGATTTGAGGACTACTAAAGCCCTCCTCTGAACAATAGTCAACCCTCCGTAAAATATCCGCCTTTCCAAAGCATGGCATTATCCTTTTTGCAACAGTGTGTGCCGCTGTCCCATCCCAAACATGCCCCTTCCCCTGGCTCCAGCTGTCACCTATCCCAGATCTTTCAGTGGGTCTCTGGAAGAGATCCTGGAGGTTGAGTTTACAGTGCCTGATCTGGAGCCAAGGCAGCTGGAGTAAGAATTTAAGATGTAATCCAGTGTTTTCGTATTCAACAGCTTGAGCATTTGAAAATAAATGTCTTTTAAATACTACTTTTTCTCTGTGCCTATCCTGTATTTAGGTTTGAGATGTAAACGTACTCCACTTGATTGAATAAACAAAAGGAATGTTTAATGCTTACTATAACTTAAAGTTTGCAACAAATCTGAGCACAGAGAACCTTTCCCAACAAACTATTCTGGGATCTTCAGTATCTTGATTGAGCTGGGACTTTTGGAGCAAAACTAAGGATATCCTATAGAACTGCCTGTGCTGGTACATCCAGAGATGGATGCAGAGGACAAAAGGCAATGGCTTTTTTAATGAACAAAACATTTGATATGTGATGTAATAGGTTTCCTGGATTAAAAATAAAGTAACAGTCTCTGCTGCGTTTTGCTAAACCAGTTTCTGTACGACACTTTCAAAAGAAGCTTGTAGAGCTTCTCTACGTATCTAATAAATGGCCCAATTTTCAGGGATACTTAACATGCAGTAGAAATCTACCCAATGCTTCTGCAAGTTCAGTTTATTTGATAATCAAGATGTTTATCTTGATTATGTTTGCTTGAACTTAGATTTAGGCACTTAATTTGAGAGGTTTATTTCAATAAAAAAGTAGCTTCCCTCTTCATTTTATTTTTTTTTTTAGTGATTTGCTTGGGGAAGCAAGTTTTTACTTGCATTTTGAACTGAGAACTTTACAGCTGGGTAACACTTAGAAAAACACTAGTGAAGGTTTCTGCACTGCCTCTGGCTCCTGCAGATCCCCAGCATGGCAGTCTATGGAAATCTGTTATGTTTTACATGCCTATATTCAGTACCTTATGACAATCCTCTTTTTCTGTGGCTTCTGCTTTCTTAGTGTGTAAATTATAACCCTCACTTTAATCAGTGGCAGCAGTGTTTTCTCTGTGTTTTGTAGTTGGAACTTTGTCTCCAAGTGTCTGCTGAGCTGACACAGTGCTGTACTGGATAAACCAAGTCAAGCAACGTGGCTGTGCAGCACGGTGCTATGTCCACGCTAATAGAGACTCTGTTTAAAGGGCTAATTAGCCTGGCTAGGGAGCGGCACTAACTGCGGCACTGCGTGTGGCACGACGTGTGTCTGAGCTCTACACAGCCCTCCAGTGTGGCGTACAGGCATATCTACAGCTGCTGAAAGATACACAGCACTTATACAACACATCTACACCCTCCTGCCTGTCAGTACTCCCAGGCATAAAATGCACATAATAACACTTTATGTGTCAGGTTGTATTATGGAAGGTGAACTTGAAAGTGTTTTCAGTTCTGACTTGTGCCACATTTCAACATTATTCCCTGTTATAAGTATTACTTCTGTCCAAACTGCAGATATGTTTTTAATGGAACTTTTATATTTTTGCCTACTAAGTGTGTTTCATATCTTTGGGATAATAAAGTCCTTAGTCCTTGTATCTGAGAATAAACACTCTCACTAGAATATGACAAAGTTATGTAGACAACAGTGATGATGAATAAACAGAATATTTCAACCTAGCATAACTATTCAAGAGTGGAGCTGCTGGTATAGTCAGCAACAGAAAAGTCACTTTAGATTGAATTGGGTGCTATATACCCCCCTCACGCTCAAAATTCATTAAGGGATCTGAGTGGGTTAACTCATTCTGCCATTTGACATGGAGCTGAAGTTTTCCAGTAAGCCTTAGAAACAAAGGTCCAGGAAGAGCCATCAAGACCACTTGGCATGAGGAGACTGCAGGACCTATCCCTTCAAAGCTGTAGGGTTCAGGAGGGAAGGAAAGAGGAAATCTGGCCTTTAGAGCAGTCTGGTTTTTGGAAGAGGTTGCTCCAGAAAGGAGGAGGGATGTATGCTTTTCAAATGATCAGACTTCACTAAAATGCTATTTGGTTATTATATGGGAAAATGACTGTGATTGCCTAAAAACCTGCAACCCTTTGAATGATCTTGTACAGTACCATAGACTTAACTTCTCCTGAGTTTTATAATCTCTAGTTCCACTTGCATAATTATATTTATTTTTAATTCACCTCAGAAGAAAGGGAGAGGGGTATACCCAAACACTGTATGTTGTTACAGTGACTTTTGTTATCATAAATGAACCACTGGAGTCAATCTCTAAGAATATGACTGTCAGTAGTTAAGAGATTTTCACCATGGAGTTAAATACTTACAGCGTTGACAGTAGCTGGAAATACTTCAGTGGTTATTGTTGAAGTCATTAGTCTAGCTGAAGTAATACTGGCATGTTTTCCCTCTGGGTAGAATTCCTCAGTCTAATTGTCTCCTCCTTGCCAGACCATATTTGATATCTTCAGGTTTGGAGACTGGATGTTTTCCAGTAATTAATGGCTTTTCTCAGTTATAGATTGAAATTATTTCCTTTTGTGAATTAGTCTATTATCCAGTAGTGAAGCTATTGAATTTCAGAGCATTTAAATGGGGTAACTTACAAATAGAGCTAATATAAAAAACACGCGGTCACCAAGCCACGTGAAAGTATGTGGGCCACTATAGAAGATGCTTAGTTCACGTGTAATTTTTGAAAAGAATGAAACAGTATTGACTTTTTTAAAAAAATAAATTACAAAATTAAAAAGTCTATTCTTTGCTATTGGTGCTATCTTCTACTGTCCTAACCTTAATATTAACTTAGAGCAATATAGGTCCATGCATCTCATAGACTAACATTAGGTCACCTCATCTAACCTCCTGAATAGTACTGGCAATCAAATTTCATCAAGCTACTCATTTTAAATACTATAACTTGAATTTGACAAAAGTACATCGTGAACTCAATGTCTCTGATGCCCAGACTAGACTGTTTAAAGGACTTTGTCCACTCAGAACATAATTAGTCTGTGGTTTCAGAAATCAATGAATACTGTTCCACAATGGGAAAAAAAATAGCTTCTCCTGTAGTCACTGTTTTATGGCCTCCCATGTTATTTGAGCTATTACTTCTCTCAAAGCAATTTTACCGCATCTTTTATTGTATTCTGCTTTCTAAATCCAAAATGGAACATAATACAGATCTCAAAGCTAAAAGCAAGAAATGTTTTTAATGCTGTTTCAGATATGTTACAGCAAATTATTTTTCAAAGGGCAAAATTTATTGGAGACAATCTAGTACAATGATACCTGCACTTCAAAATGTAACACCTACTTTAAGTAGCAGATTCAAACGCGTGAAGAGAGACTTCTAGTTAAACACTGATGAGCCTGGTTGTCCTTTTTACCTATGGATCTATCCTTGTTGCCCAAGTAAAGACTTCCTACTAAAGCTCTTAAATCATGTTATATCATGATTTAGCAAAAACCTTTTTGATAGAGTTCAATTTTTCTTTTCCTTTCCAAAAATGCTGCTAAAGTGGTAAATGTAAACTGACCGAGTTTACCTCCCCACTGTTGGGAAGGTAGTCTGGGAATGCGAGACATAGGATCTAATGTTCATCCTGACTTCCAGTGTTGTTTCACTTGCTGTTAGATGGGGTATTGTTGAAGAAGCCAGAGAGATCATGACCTCTGAGTGATGCCCCTTGTGTAATTGGATGGGGACATCCATCTATTGTTGGGGATTAGATGTGGACAGAATAGTCCTGATATTGTTATACTGCCTTCCTTTAGATGCATTTAACATCTATTGGATACAGTTCAAATGGACGCCAAGATTTGGTGCATGGTAGTGTGCAATCTCTTTGCAACTACTGGGGAACTATTTTCTCTACAAGAAGAGAGTTTACAGATTCAGCTGTAATATGCGAAATAAAGTTCGGATTTAGACAAATACCAGAATGTGCCATACTGAGTTTATGTATCTTGGTTCAGAAAGTTCTGCAGACAGAGTTTTCTGAAATCAGTGTTGGAAATAACAAAAAACTAGGTGCATTGGGTATTGAACAACACTATTGAGTCTTATTTTCCTGAATGCTGTTATACAGTGGCTACTGGAGTACTGGGGAGATATGTCTATGCAGCATGAATAAATCATGGCATTTATTTATATAAACATAAGAAATGGTTAAACAACGTAATCAAGATTTCAGCCGTACATTCTGGTGCATTGTCCTTCATGGTGCTAGTTCTATACCAGAATTATGGTAAATGGAAAATGTAATGGGAAGTCTACAAGAAATTACAATGCAGTTATTGTCTGGCTATAGGTTGTTTGGGTTTTATTTGGTCTTGTGGATTTTTTGTTTTTTAAATACAGTTCTATCTGCAGTGCTGAAACAGAGCTTCTACTTGGTCTGCCCATTCATTTCTGCAGGGGGCATAGTCATCCACTAGCAAGGGACTACCATGCTGTTCACTTCCTTTAAAGGAAAAATATTCTAATTTTGCATGTACTGTTTTAATTTTCAGTTAAAGGATGAGTTTCAGTGAAAACAAGCAAGTTCACAATGAAAGTGAAAGCTGTATTGGGAATGATGTAATTTAGTAACAGGGAAGTTTCTAAAACCCTCCTGCTGGTAGCACTGAGAAAAACATAGCCATTTGCACACTGCTGGCGGTTTGAATCCAGCATACTCCCATTCAGCTACACTTCACCTTGTCTTAATTCCATGTTTTTGAAGGAGGCAAACCAAGAAACTGATGCTGTGGCTCAGCTGCGTTCTGCCTAATCCTTGGGTAGCAAGCTTGACACAGGGTGTCTGCCAGGATGTTGAGGTTGCTATCTTGGTAATTAGATCTGTGTGGGGTGAGAAAAGGACTTCTTTCTCAACTGCTGCTCTTGGCTTCTGTAAAAGCAAAGATGTATGTTCATGGGAGCCACTCCTTGGGCTTCAGTGTGTTTGAGGTCATGCTCTGTTATGAAAACAGACTTTTCACACACTTAAACCAAACATGAGCGTGTTGTTGTTCTGCTCGCTCAGAAGTAAATGCAGAAACAATCCTGCTGTTTCAGGGTCTGCCAGAAGAAGGAGCGATGGAGCAGGTCATCACTGAGGAAAGGCCTCTTCAGAATTAGCTCGAAATGAACCTGAGCTTGCCCTTTAGTTCATACATACCCAACTGCGTACTCCACAGCGGAATTCGGCAACTGGATCTAAATTTCTGACTCGTCAATGTGTGATGTGAACCACCCCAAACAAATGACAGTCGATAGTCCAACTATCGACTCAGATTAAAAGTACCTTTAACATACAACTACCTCTGTGCCTGGATCCAGTGCCAGGGATCTCATGTGCCCCAGTGTCACTAGCATTAATTACTTGACACTGCCCCTTGTGCTGTGCAGAGGGCTCCCAGAGCAGCCCCGGGATGGTCCTGCGTAAGCATCTGGGTACTTCCAGCCCTTCAGCCCCCCGGCACAGTGGGAACATAGTGATGATGCATTTCCCGGCTGTGTTTTCTGAATAAATATCTTTCTCTCTTTGTTTTGAAATTTGGGAAAGTGCTGCCTGGGAATTTTTCTTCCCCCTTAATCACTGTTTGCTAAGCTGTTTTACTTCTGTCTTGTCTCTTGCTTGGAACCAAAAAGTTTAGATTTGAGTGGTGATGTCTCACTCATTCACATTCTGCCAGATGGGAGCCTTGAGTTTTTTGAGTTCACAGTATGGCTAAGCAGAAACTGAAAATGGGATTATTGTTTTATCCCCTCCTATTCACTGTCTATAATCCAGTTTTCCAGCTAATTCACCCAGCCGTCACTCCTCACCTCCAAAGCTAGTCTGAGAACTCCAGCAGACCATCTTCACTGTGGATATTTTTTCCAATTTACTGTGTCTGACATTACTCTGTTACAGTCTCTCTCCTTCTTTAGCTTTCATTTTAACAGCTCATCAGGCCAGGTGCTCAGCTGGTGAATTAATGCCTTGTTCCTGGGAGGAAGGCAGAACGGGAGCCTGGAGTGCTCCAGGTGCAGGGAGGTCACGGTCTGCTTCGCTGAAGAGTGAGTGGCAGCTCCTGGTCCCTTGTGCCTGAGCTGCAACGTGGGTTGTGCTTTTCACCTGCACCCCTGACAGGCGCCCTGAGACCTTGCTCACCGCTTCAGCAGGGGATGCCTGACCAGCTCTGTGTTCTGCCTGTTATAGAAGGGGTGAAGCTTCATAGCACCCACAGGTCTTCCCCTCCTGATCTGGTCAGGGAAGGGGTGTCAGCCAGACAGCGAATAACTAATCTGGGGTTTGGACACCAGAACTGAAGCTCCCCACTTGCAGCTGTGCAGCTCTGAAGGTTTCTTGCTGAGCTTCTGCTGCTCAGTGCAGCTCTAAGACCTGCTCTGGGGTGAGCGGTGGGGCCCATTGCTGCTGTCTGCAGCGCACATAGACCCCTGCCCTCCAGAGGAGCAGGGGAGGCAGCGCTAGGGAAAAGCTTGAACTCAACAGCTATTTGTTCCCTCTTTCCCTCTGTTGCACTAATTTGAGCACGCTGTTTCTCTTTATTCTCAAATTCCTGCAGATGCTTGTCTGGGTAAATGATTTGTTTCCAGTCAAGGACTAGTATTTTTAAAGATTCCACCCCCCCACCCCTGCCTTATTCTTCACATATGAGTGATCACAAATTATAGATTTTCTTTTTTTGATACTTCAAAATTGTTGAAAAGGCAGGTTGTTCTGTGTGGCTAAACAAATGACAATCTCATCACTAGCACTTACCCAATAATAAATGCTTTTCGTGTTTAATTTGTAATATCTGAAAATACCAGCAAGAGATGAGGGAAGCAGTTTAGATAATACATTAACTTCTCCAAACCTTGTCCGTTCTCTGAAACTCAACCTGAGTGTGTTTTTAACATGTAGGAACATGCTTTTCCTTATTTCAGGTTGTTCTGCCCTGTTCCTTAGAATTGGACTAAGGGAACTTTTTGTTGTGAGGCCCTTTAGTTAAGCCAGACATGAAAGAACTGCTGATCTCAAATCATCTCTGCGTACATGCATAGCCTGTGAAGAATGTGAGAGAAAGTATTTGTTTGCTGAACTAAGAACTTTTAGGAGTCCAGCTAACTGCAGAGTCATCAAGTTCAAACCAGTTAAACCCCCCTGGCAAGTTATAAAAACGTCCTGAGAAGGCATTGTGAAAAGCTCTTGCAAGGAGGCAGAGTTATGAAATTTTAGCAAGACAGAGCTTGCGGTGGCTAGATTTCTTATGCAGCAACTGCATGGTCCCCTGCCCCAGTGTAGGACAAAGATGAATCGGGCCCATTATGAAAGCAATTCATATTTAAATGAGATTTCCATCCCCGTTCTGCAGTCTCAAGTGGTTTTTCTAAGCATCTGCTCTTTCATGCTGATTTAGACCAAACTTGAATGCTGAATCTTTGGAGAATCATAAACAAATTGTGTTAAATTACCATTAATGGAAACACATCACAAGGAAGGAAAGGCGAGGCTGTTAATAGTATCGCTGTTCTTAACTCAGGCTGTGATGGCTGTAGACACACAGTCCTGCAGCACAGAAGTAATGTATGTAAGATCACCCACTGTTCTGAGACCTCCAGACAAGCTAAGCACAGCGGGGTGAGTAGCACTGGAATTTGTTTTACAGGAAGCCTTTCATTTCCTTGCTTTTGAGGGGTTAAGTGAGGCACTTCAAGTACTGTTCTCCCATGAGGGTTACACTAGGGAAGGGTAGTTTTAGTTTCCCCCAGGGGCTCCATAGCAGCTCTGGCAGCAGAGGCTGCTGTCGAAAGAGAACAGCCGGATGCAATGAATCAATGTATTCCCCAGCCGCCTCGGCTGCGTTTCCTTCCTACCCACTGCTGTCCACTTTCCAGACTACTGTGTCTGATACTGGTCCCCAGCCCTGTGCTGCCACTGCTGTTCTTGATAGACGGGTATGCCCCAGAGGGCTCCAACCTTGGTTTCAAAAGGCCCGGATTGGGGCAAAATTAATTGTTGATGATTTAATTGCTTCTTTTTATGTCACCTGGGGAATGCACCAAATAGAATGTGAATGTATTGTAGTATACAGTAACAGCCTCAGTATGAGCTGCTTGTGGACCTTAGTAACATCAAGCATTCATTAAACTTAAGAAAATTACACCATCAGGCCTATAGTTGTTCAGGCATGGCTTTGTGTAAACTCAGGTTATCAATCTTAAATTCTGGTGAGGAGTTCTTAATTCAATAAAATCCGTCTTTGGAATGATGAAGTGTCAAAAGGGTTCACCTGCAACAGCCAGATTTCTGCTGCCCTGGGAGACCTGTTGCCTCTCTGGCTAGCTTAGCTGGGTATCTGGGTGAGACCCCACAGAGCACCCTGTCCACAGCAGAGATTACCTGGTGTGGGGAGCCAGGACTGTGGTCCCTACCAAAGAAGCTGAGGAGCAAGAGCATCAAGTGCTTTGCCTGTAGCAAGGCCCCAGTAGAAAGCTTTGGGAGATGTAGATCTACGTGGAAGATTTTGATCCAAGACTTTGGAAATTCCAGCTCTTCTGGAGAAGGGCCAGGAGCATGGAAGTCAAGGGCTGAGGTCACAAGCTGTGCAGATCGAGGGCAGGTATTCTGTGTGGTGGGCTCCCAGGTAGCAAGCTCTTTCAGCCATGGGCCATCCCACCACGGGAGTCTTCCACCTGGTTATCACCAGTGACCAAATTCAAAGTTCAGTGTTGCTAGTTTTCCAATCAGGTCACTGACCAATTAATAAAGGCCATCACCCTGACTGATACCAGGCCAGGGAGCCTATATTCTATAATACAAAGTTTCACTTCTACAGAAATCTCATTTTGCATGGATTGGTGGGGACTGAATAGGCACAAATTACTCTGTTTAATCTGGGTGGTTTCAGCCTTGTCTGTTTGTCACTTGAAGTGAATGGAGAAACAGTTTACTTCAAAATTTACAAAAAGGAAAAAAAAAAAACCACCACCAAACTCCTGTGTGATTGTGGATCAATATGACAAGTTTCCCCCCAAAGCTAACTTTTCATATTATATGTCATCCTATCATCAAAGTCTATCATGGAGATTTGCTCAGTGCAATGGAAACACTTCAAAGCTGTTTTGATAAATCTGCTGTCAGAAGACTTTCCCTCATCATATTTTTCATGTAAAATATGTAAACAATATTACAAAAATCTTATATCTAAAATTGATAATTCAAAACATTTTCTCATGCTTGTCACAATAATAACAAATTATTTCATTTTGCAGCTGTAGTTGCCCTGGCATTTTCGTATTGTAGATTATAATTTCATAACCATCCAATATTAAAATATATATGACAGGGTAAAACTTGCACTTTAGAAAGTATATGGAATATGATAGAATATGATGTTTTTTCCTAAAATCTTACCATATTGCTCTAGCTTCCAACTGCATCACGGTCCTGAAATCCACAAATTATTATTCCTTTTTGTATTTCATATATTTTAAAATTTATAAAAGAACTGAATGCTCTTTATACAAAAAATGTATTATATCAATGCTAAACAAAATTCATGCACCTTTTACTTAACAATGAACAATGCTACCTGATGTAAAAGAGTGCTTGTTCCAAACACTGGATCCAATTTGTAGCTGTCTGTGACAGGGCAAGACTTCCATCAATGCCAAAACTTCTGAGTACGGCTACTCAATCCTAAACCAACAGTCTTCTCATATTAATGAACACATGCAGTTTTAATACAGAATTAACATCCACAGTTCAAATTGAGTTTGAAAGGGATGTATCAGCTTTTCAGATTTTGGGTTTTTTTGCTTTTGAAGATCCTTATGCATTTTCAAGAGACTAGTAGCAGAATTATTATATGCAGCTAGTAGCTCATTCTCTCTGACCATAATTACATTTATGTACAGTAAAATACATAGTAGTTGCACTTTTAAAGTGAAAATGGAGAATTGCTTTTACACCTGTATCATGTAAGCATCCTACCAGCATTCAGGTGAACCTACGTACATATTCCTGTATACACCCAACTTTGTGTTAATTAACACAGATTTCCTAGGAAAATATAACTTTCCTCACATTGCGATTTTTAATGATTAGATTTTAGAGCAATCCAAATAGCATAAACCTGCCATTTAAAAACCAACAAACAACAAAAAACCCCCTACTTCCTAAAAAACAAAATACTTCTCAAGAGAGTTCAGCTATTCAGCAAAAATTTTGTCTTTCAAACTGGCCTGAATGCATTATTACCTCTTAGCCACAATAATTAAACTTGTCATTTGGCCAATCTTGTTTCTAAAAGTCTCCTATTTTTTCATCAGTTACTGGAAAAAAAGAAAAAAAAATCTTTAAAGGAAAGTGCATCCCTGAATTACTGCCTGTAGTGTTCAATAGGTATCTGTGCCAGCAATGAATGCACATGACATAATTAAATTAGGTTGCAACAAAGCAGGTGGATTATATGCCTGCAGTCATTTAAAGGATCCTCTCTGCATAGACAAAAAATTTCCTTAAAAAAACAAACCAAAAAAGAACCAACATTTTTTCTGTCTATAAATCCTGTTGTTTTTTTCCTGACATCCTTTAAATCACAAATCCAGTAATATGAATCATGTAAAATTTGGAAAATTACTTTAAGCCCCTGGGCTTCACATCGAACTGCTGTCTGAAGAAAAAATTCAAATTGTTTATACAGAGAACTAGAAGTTACTTTTGCCATCATTTTTGTTCTTGTAAAATATTTTGTGTGAAATTAGGCAGATTATTTAAACACATCTAGTCAAACTGTATATGAAACTCCTTGTTTCTTGAAAACTTTGTCCTTGCTTGCCTTTCTCGTTAACCCAGTAGTTTTCCATAGCGAGCACAGCCCTGGGCCTATTACATCAGTGACTTTTATGCCATTAATTTCAATGGAAGCAGGATGCAGTCCAGTAAATTATCCCACAGCGTGGTTTGCTCAGTATTACATTAGACCACGGGAATAGTGAAAAGAAAGCTCCTTATGAATTTAACTCTTTAAAATATCCATTCTTGTGTGTGCAGTGTAAGTTACTGCTGTTCTTCAGTGTTCTAAAGGTTTCTCAAATTATCAAAAAGGTTCCCTACAATAGGCAAGCCTTCTAAGGCAACACAGTCACCATCAAACCTCTTATAGGCATCCTAAATGTCAAGGAAAAACACAAATAATCTGATAGAGTTCATTAGGCATAATCATAAAGAACTTATTGATGACCATTGCATGAGTCATTTTAATATTGCCTATAAACTCATTGTACCACCTGAAAAATGTAGTAGCATTGGATTTTGTAGCTGAGGTCCTAGAAAACAAATGCAAAAGAAAAGTTCTTGTATGTAGCCTGTAGCTTTTCTCTTATCAGCTCTGTTATTCCTCTACTCTGAATGAAGTCCTGCAGTGATCAGTGCCCTTCTACTTCTCATCTTCCGTGACCACTGTCCCATAAGCTTTCCAAAGTCAACACATATTGTTTTCTAGGATCTATAATACTTTCGCAAGACCAAGTTACCTTAACAGCTGAAATAGGATAGTCCTCTTATTTTGGTCATGAAATGACAGGATCTGGGAACAAACAGGAATTGTAAAAAAAGCCAAACACAGAGACACACAGAGAAATTATATGTGAACTAGTGGATCTTGCTACTGAGATTTGTAAAGAGTTCTCAGGCCTGGTCTCCCCAGTGCCATGTGCTAAACTGGATTTTTCATATTCTCACAATTAACTTTTTAACTTGAATTAACATCTCATTTATTCCTGCCCATTGTAATTTCACTTAAACTAATTTGGTTTTACTTTGGCATTCTTTAAGTGAGATCCAGATCATACACCTCTACTGTATTCTCATGAATACTAAAGCTGTGGAATAAATATTGTTGATGTATGTTGGCAAAGTGCTTTTATACTTGGATTCCTCATTAAATTACATTCTATTTTAGTTATAATGAGCATAATCCATTTGATACTGTTGACCAAAATTCCCCTGAGGAGAGCTGCAGTTCTGAATTGATATTTGCATCTCTGAGTCAACTGAGTAACATTCAAAATCACGTCAGATTGCAAATCTGAAAAATGTCCTTCTCCAGCATTATTCTAGGGGTTGTCACTAAATTATATTGCAGAAATGTATTCCTGCAATGCTTTACAGCTCTTGGTGTACTTGAATCTTGCCAGTTCCCTAGCTTACGTGACACTTTACTTATCTGTACCCTATCTCTGTAAACACCTTATGAGAACACTGACCATCAGGAAACAGAAGCACCTTTCTGAAACTCATCCCTGGGCATCTTTTCTGAAATCATATTTCTTCTCCCTGTCACGCTCCTTAATCGTTCCTCTTCTGCAATAAATTGTTATTTCTCTCCCTGTTAGAATTCTTTCCTGTCATTCATCATGTTATGAGTACCTTTTGCTTGAGAACAGGAACAAAATCCCCGTAGACTTCAGGAAGCCTTTAACTCTCTTCCTTTCTCATCATGTAGAAAATAGAGAACTCCAGTCAGAGTGTCGTCTTCTTTGGGGGAGTTTGGTGGAATTGTTTGTTTCAGAGTTTCGGGGTGCTTTGGGAGAAATGGGCTATTTGGAATGATGGAATTGCTAGTATTGTGAGTTAATCAGTTTCATAAGTGGAGTGTTTGGATAACAAAACTTTTGAACTTTTTCTCAAGTTTGGTCTGAAAATTTAGTAGACAACAGGGACCTTGGACGATTCTGGAGAGGAAACGGTTTTATTGAGTCACTGCAGAAGATCAGCTATATTGTTCAAAGCATGATTTTATGATTATATTTGACCTTTGATCGAGCTATCTGGATCCCCGTGCTCACAATGATAGTACATGCAGAGGCTCTGCAGAGAGGAAGTAGTCTTAAAACCTGTGTATATAGTTCTATTTTTGTGTATCACTGGGGGCATGGGATTAGCCCTGTAAAATAGATCATGTAATTTGGCAAGTACAAAACCAATGACTTGCACAGGAATTGCTATGAGGTAAAGATCAAGCCATGAATCTTGCTCATATGTTTGTTGAGATCTTTGGGATAACGAAGGAAAAAACAATACGCTTGGAGACTCAAGTCAGTTGGTAGGACAAACTGTGTAAGTCTGTTGTCTGGAACTGCTGAGAAATGCCACAGAAGGTCTTCAAAAACAGGCCAGGAAAAAAAAAAAAAAAAAGTCAGTTTAGCTGTATTGATCTTGCTTTGGTGTTAGGGAAAGAAATGGGTGATTTCTTTATATCCTTTTGAGCTTTGTTTTCTATGATTCTCCTTTTGAGCTTTGTTTTCTATGATTCTAAATACCCAGATGCATCCTCAGGGTGACTCTCTACCTGTAGATTTTTGGGTAGCAAAAAAATGTTATCAAATACAGCCATGACAGAACACGTACTTGTCTCAATCCTTTATTCCAAGTGAATATCCAATTAAACCTTTCACTTCGGTATCCCACTGTTTTTCTCGTTTGTTGACTCACACAGGATGAGGGCAGAAAAGTGCTGCTGAACACCTGATAACATCCTTGGCAATGGGAAAACGGTGTAAACAAACACCAAGAGTGCCAGCTCAGCATTCAGAATTTACTTAAATAAAATACTGGAGGCCAAATTAAGCTTTTACTTTACTGTTTTCTTCAGTCGGCAAATGCAAATATATTTCTCCATAATTTATGTCTTGACAGATGATAATGAATGTGAAAATGCTACTCAGCCTTGTGGAGAGCACGCCAATTGCACAAACACAGTGGGAAGTTATTTCTGCATGTGTGCGCCTGGTTTCAAATCCAGCAATGGTCAACAAACTTTTGTACCTAATGATGGAACCTCCTGCGTGGGTAAGTTATTAATGTCTGCCAGATAGCTTTACATTGTCACTCTTCTCTTATTGCTTCTGTTAATTACAGAAATCTAGCAAAACACTTTCAGATTTGTGTTTGGTGAAGTTTGGTGCCTGAATATAAAATTCCCACAATCTGGACTAGTACAGACTTAATATTCCAGTTCAAGACGACACTTCTCACTGATAGCAGTTACCGGTGCTTTTCCTGTCATTGCTTTCAGTAGCATTTCAATCTTGACTCTGCTCAAAATATTTTTAAGCTACCTGTCACCGTTTTAGATGATGACCATATAGTAACACAGAAATCCCCCAGTTATGCCCCTGTTTCACTGATCTGTGAGCAAGGTCATCATAGAATCATAGAATCGGTGAGGTTGGAAGGGACCTTTAAGATCATCAAGTCCAACCATTAACCTACCCTGACAAAAACCCCTTCTAAACCATGTCCCTAAGCACCTCATCTACCCTTTTCTTAAACACCTCCAGGGACGGTGAATCTACCACCTCCCTGGGCAGCCTATTCCAATGTTTAATAACCCTTTCAGTGGAAAAATGTTTCCTGATNGCTTGGGGTTGATATGCTAAGCAGAGGGACAAAGTATTCCAGATTCAGGTCACCCAGGACCAACAAAATACCCTATACATTTCACCTACTGTGCTACAAATATCTTTTCTTTGGGGGCTTTGTTTGGGATATTTTTGTAATTTTTCAAGTCTGACCAAAAGCAATGAGCAAGACCAGTAGTTATCCTATCTCCTGTGCCATCCATCAGTCTCTGTTTCTGCAGCAGTTGGATGGAACATGTTCAAGATTACAAGGGAGGGAAAGTTCCCTGGAAAAATGTTATTTTTGAACAACTATGTGATCCTTTAGGATTTCCTTTGAATGGAAGAGCTGTAACTATTTCTCTTCTTTCAAACTCCTGGTAATTTTCTCTGTATGTTGCAACAGTCCTCAGGGAATGGGAAAATGAGAAATAAATCTATTGCCCTTTACACCTTTATGCTGACTGTGTCTCATTCTAGATATGTCTCCTGTGAGCTTGTGAGTGCTGACAACCTCTCTTCTTACTGCTCTTAATATCAGCAAAATGCCTGCATATTAAGCCAGAAAGTGATCTAATCAACATTTCTTGCTCATTGCTCCCATCCATCTAAAAGAGTTCTGGTTTATCCAGTCACTATGAATCATTCTTAAATTAGCTGGGACTGAGACTGTTAGCACATTGAGCTGTAAATATTCTCACAGTTTCTGGTCCAGCCTTTGATTTTTGCATGATGACATTTCCTCAGCTTCAGAAGTTTTGTCTTCAAAGTTATTTCTCTGATTGTTCTTGTAGCACTTCAGCTTTTTACCATTAGCTTGCTAATTTTTTAAATTTTTTTCCCTCTTTTGTTCACTGGGCAGACTTATCTTTTTTTATCCTCTACTAAGGGTTAGTTTACCACTTTTCTTCTGCTTTCTGCAAATCTGTATGGGAGGAGTTGAGAGCTTCCAAAACTCACACTGAAATAAAGAATTACCTGTGGGCACCTTTTCTCATTAATCAAGTATACCAAGTACTTTACCAAGCAGTGAGTCCTAAAGACAACCTTTTGATCTACAATTAATTTTATACTTTATCTGTCAGGGAAACCATAATAGGATATTTTGTACCCAATTGATCTGCTGCTACAGTAGTAGATATGACTTAGACACAGGCAGCCGATTGTAGTGTGTTCAGGGTGTACTATATAAAAATGAAGGAAAGACCAAAGTTATCAGTGTAGATACAGTGCAGTTATCCTGTACAAATTATCCTGTACAAATCAGAGGACAGAGCTACCAAGAGCTACCAGGCAGGACCCTAGGGCTGAGGCCAATGGTGTGAGGTTCAACAAGGCCAAGTGCCGGGTCCTGCACTTGGGTCACAACAACCCCAAGCAGCGCTACAGGCTCGGGGCGGAGTGGCTCGAAAGCTGCCGGCAGAAAGGGACCTGGGGGTGTTGGTGGGCAGCCGGCTGGATATGAGCCAGCAGTGTGCCCAGGGGGCCAAGAAGGCCAACAGCATCCTGGCCTGTATCAGGAACAGTGTGGGGAGCCGGACTAGGGAAGGGATCATCCCCCTGTACTCGGCACTGGTGAGGCCCCACCTCGAGTACTGCGTTCAGTTTTGGGCCCCTCACTTCAAGATGGTCATTGAGGTGTTGGAACGTGTCCAGAGGAGGGCTACGAAGCTGGTGAGGGGTCTGGAGGACAAACCTTATGAGGAACGACTGAGGGAACTGGGGTTGTTTAGCCTGGAGAAGAGGAGGCTGAGGGGAGACCTCATCACCCTCCACAACTACCTGAAAGGAGGTTTTAGAGAGATGGGGGCTGACCTCTTCTCCCTGGTGACAAGTGATAGGACAAGAGGAAACGGGTTCAGGTTATGTCAGGGCAGGTTTAGATTGGATATCAGGAAACATTTTTTCACTGAAAGGGTTATTAAACATTGGAATAGGCTGCCCAGGGAGGCGGTAGATTCACCGTCCCTGGAGGTGTTTAAAAAAAGGGTAGATGTGGTACTGAGGGACATGGTTTAGAAGGGGTTTTTATCAGGGTAGGTTAATGGTTGGACTTGATGATCTTAAAGGTCCCTTCCAACCTCACCGATTCTACGATTCTAGGATTCTATCCTATCCAAGTTTATAGGGCCCCAAAATATTTTCAGATTTTGCAAAGTCTTCAGTTTTCTTTATAATATATGTGCATAATGTATATGGCAGTAACTTTAAAAATACAGTGTCTGAATTTTGAAGAATATGCCATTATGCAACCTATTTGTTATCAAACCTATCTGGAGTTCCCAGTGGTACAAGTGTGGTACATCCCTACACGCGTGAGTCCATTTCAAAGCCCATGGGCATATGTATGTGTGTTCCTCTCCAATTTGGTTGCTATACTAAACTTCTGAATACAAAGTGATTATAACGCTCAAGGTAGTGAATCAAAAGAAAACTTGAGAAAGGTTTGTGAAATGTTGGTTCACCCTTAATCCAAACAGAATGTCGAGTTTTGAGTTGAGGTTCATCAATACTTCATCCAGGCAGAACTGTGAAGAAATGACAATGAAACATGCAGATAGAGGAGGAACTGGAGCATAGGGAGGGAGAAAAAGTGAAAAAGGAAGGAAATGGAGAAGAAAAAAAGAGGAATGCAGAGATGTGATATTTCTGAAGATGATATTTTTCTGCTGTCCAGAATTTGAGCTATTAAAATCTATTTACTGTGTAAAAGCAATGCTTTTTCCTTAGACTTCACATTTTATTCAATGTTCAGCTACAAATAAAAAGGTGAAATATAATCCTACTTTTTTCACTCCAGTCAACAGAGTAAAAAAGTGAAAATGGCCATCTGTAAAATGAAAGTGACATCCGTGCCACTCTGCCTTTTCCAGGAATATGCTATTAGTTTTCTTCAGGTATTTCTGAGAGCACTGGGAAGGCACCCATTCTCCACCATATGCTTTTTTGTGACAGGGGAGTTGTACGGTGGATGGGATATGTTATTATGCCACATTGCTAACTTTTCTTTTACCTGTGCCATTCGTAGGCTGTTTCATGTCTACTTTGTGTGTGCTGCTGCCTTCCACAGTATGGAGACGCAGGGAGGGAACATCTAGTCCTTTGCAATTGGACTTTTCAATCACTTGCAAGCTACTAATAAGCAGAAAGTATAATGTAGACATCAAGCTGTCTTGACTGACTGGTGAAGAATCAAAGCGATGTAGGTACAATCCAGTAATTGGCAAGACTGAACATAATAACTGTTCTCAGTACTTTTAATTTAATTGGAATTTCCATGCCTGCTGCAGTAAATGAGGAGTGACAAAGCACAGAAATAAAATAAAAGGTTATAAATCTATTTTCACACTACCCTAAGTGGTGTTGGTGATATTATTTTTCAGATCGGAGCTATTATAAAAGCTTCAAAGTTCAAGTCCAGGATTTGTTTTGAATATTTACTAAAAGGCCAGGGCTTTTTGCAGAGCTATGGCAAATGCTCTTCTGTTTAAATAGCTGCTGTTCTTCAACCTTTGCTCAGGAATGTCGTCTGTGAAGACTGCTCACGCAAGCCTTGGCAGCCCAGTCCTGCTCCCATGGTAGATCAAGGAGGACGGTTTGAGATCCTCATCCCAAAGCTCCAGTAAAATTGGATTGCTGAAAGCACTGACAAGCTGTTGTCCATTTGTGGTCCAACAATCGCATATTCAGTTAAAAAGGCATAACTACAAATTATAAAGAAACAAAAACCTACAGCAACTGCACACAGTATTTCAAAGCGGGAACTTAAAAGCAGCATTCTTGCAACTGTCACAAATTGTTGGCTGCCCCTGACAATCTCATTGATTTAAAAGGGATATGAAGCTGATTAGTACCTTGCAAGATTAGGCATATTGCCTTTTAATTTTGTCATCCAGGAGACTTTTTTTTTTTCTCCAGGAAACAGTAAATTACATAGGCGTGATATGGACTCATTCCATATGGACAACTCAACTGCAGAAAGTCTATTTGCATATACTCGACAGGGTGTCTCTATCAGACTTTAAATAGCCAACCTGTTGCCAGAGATGTGCTTTGTTGCTTGAGTTTCTGCTGCTATTTGGGATAATCCTGAATTCTCATTAAAATCTCCATTACACTTAATATCTGACATAATTACAAAAAGAAGGGTAATTTGCATGAATGCCCAATAATGACAAATAAATGATTTATCAAGCTAGGTTCGTGAAAAGCAAATTATCATAGTAATTTTGAAATAGTTGCATCAGTAAATCACACAGAAACCTGATACTTAGCAATGGTAGTAGTCTGGAAAGTATTCAAATATTTATTTATTTATAAGTCATTGTAAGTTTCAGCAAAGCTTGTTGTCAACTGCTGGTACTTTAGCACTGCATTACATGCTGAATATCTTGTTAAGATGTACATGCCTTTCTCTTTGTAGCTGACAAGGCCAAATAAATCTTTAGTATAAGGCTGATATGTGTTCTTGTTATACAAAGTGGTATTGTCATGGTCTTCACCCTTGCCACCTCAGTTCATTCAAAGTTTGTCTGCCTTACACAGAGTCGTACAGCAGGGCACTGACAGGCACCCACTTGTTTCAAAAAGGGCTTTATAATTTACTGATGTGAGAGGTTATTTAAATGCCAAGAGTAGGAACCTTAGCCTTATGTCTTTAAATGACAGTATTTAATTATGAGGTAGCTTGCACGTAGCACTATATCATGCTTTTTTCCCCCACTTTTCTTCACTTTGGCCAGATTCATTGACATATAGCATAGTTACCTCCATGGCTATGAGTACTGAGGTCACAGAAACCGTACAAATACAGAGAATGCAAAGCTTGTCTCATTGACGAGATACGTTCGCAGTTTGGGGCATTAAATATGGCAACAAACTATTGCCCCAATGCAGATAATTATAATTTAACCTCGTACTTTGAACTTCAGTGCTTGCACCAACCCATTCAAACACACAGCCTCCTTGGCAGCTCTCTCTGAAGAGCAGAGGAGGTTGTGATGGGGAGGGCAGATGTACTTCCATCCCCACCTCTCCTTCCCACCTGTGCCATGTGGGAATCTGAACAGCTTTCCAACGGGAACTTCTGAACCTTGGGCTTAAAACGCAGTATTTCAGGTGCAAATCAGAGAGACTGCTCAGTGAGGGAAACGGGGATGTGAAAGTGAGGTGGGACCTCAACCATCTCCTTGAATCCCAGGAAGACCTCTAGGACTGTGGACAAAAGAAAGGGAACTGGGGAAATAAGCACAAAACAGCAAAAAATGTGTGGATTCAGAAGCTGTAGTGGCACTCTATTAAAATTTTAAATACGTTTTACAGTTGCCCCATACACACACACACAGTAAATACCCCAACCACAACCAAAAAATCAAACACCTCAAACATCCATCCGATTATTTATGGAGGTTGTCTTGCTATTAGGAAAGAAATGTTCTACGTAGTTACCAAAAATCCTGTCCAAATAGGTAGACAGCCCCCAGGTATCCTTCAGACATCTTTCTGCATTCCCTAGATATATTTCCACATTCCCTAGATATATTTCCACAGATATGTAGTGCATTTTTCTATTCTTCCACAATTTCTGTTTCTCTAGCAACCTCATTTCGCACACGTTATTGCTTACTTTTGTTACATTTCTTTTTGAAAACCACCAACAATCATGTATCAAAATAAGAGTGCAAAATATAGTTCCTATATGCTAACAGTGCATGTATAGCCCTCTATATGTGCTTTCTGTCTGCCTGTTCTTGATACCCATCTGGCTGCACAAAGGCCTCCTATCAATTCAGGTAGCTATCCTCCTCCACTAATTGGTTAATCAGTTCTCCTTTTTGACCAATTTCTTTCCCAAATTCAGCATCATGACAGTTCTTAGGCTGTTCCTTTAAATCTGCTCATGTATCACTTCTTCATTTTTCAGCTCTTTTGGTCAGATATTCCTGTCTTAAAGCTTTTCACTTTTTTTCCTTTCCAGCACAGCACTTCATATTCCATTACTTCATTCTGCAGAATTATTTGGTATTGTTCCCAGTTTACTTTCTCCATTGAGTTATTTGATCTTTATCCTCAGCCTACCAAATAATGCAAAACAATCCCTACTCCAGCCAGGGAGTTAGTATCCAGATCTTCTAAATTGATCAATTCATGGATTCCCTTACCGGAATTCATCAGTTTTACTCTTGGGCTGTGCCCCACCCAGTTACTGAACCTGTCTACCTAATGGCAAATCATTTAAAAGCACAAAAGCTATTTTAGGCAAATGTAATTTAAGCATGGATTTAAAAAAAAGACATGCCAAGCACTTTAAAGGGCACAGAGCTTAAATCTTAGATTAACGAGATGGATAGAGTGATCTTTTGTAGCATCTTTTTAAAGCCATGACTTAAAAGAAAAGGCTGCAGTTTTCTTTCTCTTTTCTAACTGAATCATACAGCTGAGAAAATCTTTTTAGTCTAATCTCTGGAAAATGGATTTCAGATGATTTGCATCATGCAGAGCATTTTGTTATGATCGAATTAATATTTACACTCATGGTTTTAAAACATGAACAATGCAATATTATATAGTAATAAAAGTGGTGGTATGAAAATATGATCAATTATGATTTATCCTTTTAATCCCTAAGTATTATAATTGGTAGATGTTTTGCTATTAAGTTTGCCTTTTTAGTTTTTCCTTTTTTTTTTTATTCCATGAAATTTTATTATTAAACTGCTTGCAGTGTGGAGGGTATTATCAACAAAGCAGCAAGGTGTTAGTCTGTAAATACTTAATAAAAAATTCAATTTCTCACAATATTTGCAGATGTAGATGAGTGCAGCAATGAAGGAACTGTTGCCTGTGGAGATCATGCAAAATGTGAAAACGTGGATGGAGGGTTTAACTGCTCCTGTAAGGAAGGTTATCAACCATCCACAGGAAAATTGCAGTTTAAGCCAAATGATGGCACTTCCTGCCAAGGTACATGATATTATAAAGGTTTATGTGTTATTACAGAGCTACATCTCCTGAGAAACTCACCAGTGCCTCTTTATCTTCAGTTAGATTAATCAGTGAGACATCAAAAAGAGGCAAGGCAGTGGCATCTGCATTTCCTGAGAATAGAATCATTTCGTAAATGTATTTTTGCTAAACAGTGTGATGAAATCCATTTGAAATGATGGATATCCCCTTATAGCTGTCAGATCTGTACTCCTCCCTGTAAATCTGGGCTGTCTCTTGACTTCACCTGGGGAAGACCCAGGGAAAGGGGCCAAACTCTCTACCTGAGTAAAAGAAAAGCTCAGAGTTCAGTCTAGTGTTGTAGCTTTGGCCAAGATAAAGTCTTAGCAGTTGAAGTTTGAGAATGGAGTGCTACATCTTAAGTGCATAAATTCAGCACGTTGGTGGTTTGGGGAATTTCTTAGACAAGAGCTCTTACAATGTGTATGTATTGAGCATTGATTAAACTGCAATATATAATTAGTTTCTTTTTAATTTACAGAAAATCCGAAGGCCAAGTGTGAGTTATACAAAGACTGTATAACTGAACATATTAATAGAACTTTAGCTGGAGTAAGTAGTATTGGTTTATAGATTAATTTCCAAATCCTTTAATTGTTTCTGTTTGAAACTCTTATTTCAATAATAATAGTTCTTAAGGAGCTTTTAACAAACGCTTGAAGCATACAATTGAACTTAAGTATGTTTACAGAAGCCTTTTTAATAATTTCAAATTATTTTAACTGAGTTGTATGTTCAAATCATGATAATAACTTGCTGAGAATCTGTGTGTTCTGTTTCCAGCAAAGTGAGTCATGATGCATGAAAAATTCAGAAGTGTGGTAATCATTCAACTGTTTCTGTAATTTCTGAAGTTACACATTGCTGCATTTACTGATGTGCAATTATTTGCTTGTTCAGAGTGAAAGGTAGCAAGATAGCTTAGAAAAGTAATGTCAACAAGTGACAAAATAGAAAATGGAGCAATAACATCGTGGTATGCTAATTTTTACTCCTCAAAACACAGTCAGTAAAGTGGTGCAGAATGTATAGACTCAAAGACTCCGGACTCAACAATTTTTTTCACCAGAAGCAGAGATTCATGAAGCAAATTCAAAAAATAGTAATGAATTCATTATTTATTAGTCTACAGTTGTAGTATTGTCTAATTTTTAAGGATAAATGAAGCATAAGCATAAATAAATTGAAAACAATCGTATATGTTTGCATTTTACATTAAGGAGCTTGCCGAAGTTGCAAGATTTAGAAAGATATTAATTTAAAGGCATTTATTTATTTATTTATTGTAAGATAGACATTCTATTAACATGTTTTCTATGTTAACCTTTTGTTAGATACAATACGTGCTTACCAGGTTCACGTGCAAAGATGCAGTAAATGCGCCAGCAGGATCTTGGAGTGAGATATTTTTAAAATACGAAGTCAAAATAAATTTGATTAAATCAAAGCAATAAGTCAAAGTGCCTCAATTTTATGTAAATAACAGTGTGTCTGGTTTTAGCCTAGTTTTAGGCTGTGTTCTAGTTCTATCCATCTGCAGTCCAAGGTGAAGCAAGCCCCATAAAAGCTATTCAGCAGCAGAGACTGCAGATCTTACAAAGTCAGGTATTGGGTGCAGGGGGGTTGGTCAGTGAAATCTCATTAGGTTTCAGGATCGTGAAGTAAGAATTCTTTTCCTATTCAGACATGAGACTGAAACTTGCAATCTTAATATCAGCCTCTCTAGCCTATTACTTTTTAAACTAATTTTATTATAAATGCATTTAGCAGTTCATACACTGAAACAGTGAAGGTGAAACAGGCAGTACAGTTTCACTAAACTACATGCTTTATAATCTGCATTTGAAAAAAAAAAGCCAACCACAAAGTATAGAAGTACTGCCCATCTGCTCCCACCTCTGCAGCTAAAATTTGACAGAAAAGAGTCAACAGAGTAACTACATCACCGATATTTAATTATTTTTGCAGAACATTTACTACTTCATTTTGGAGCATTAGGATAAGTAAAACTGAGCTGCAGTAGTAAAAAAAAAAAAGAAAAAAAAATTGTAATGATAGCACATGACTTTTCTTTTTTTAGTCATAGATGCTTGCTAGGGTTATACCAGACATGTGTAACACCTTTGCTTTATAGGTCAACCTCTCAGTTTAATTAGTGCTTCTTTTTATGCACAAGCATCTTAAAAGACAGTATGTTAATTCACAGAAATTAGTCATTTGCATTTGGTTTACTTTCACTTGCAGAAATGTGACTTTACCTGTTTCATATTTTTTAGATTAATCATTTAAAAACACCCCTGGAGATGCTGCAAAAAATTAATAAGAACACTTTGGGACCACTTTTACCCATAGATGTGATTTCGTATGTTGAAGCGCTATCTTATTCATCGCTGAATGCCATGCATTACCCTGTTTCTGACAATGAAGCACTTCGTAATACAACCATTAGTGTGAGTGAATCAAGCCTTAAAGTTGTGGATTTTTTTCTTATTTTACAAATAGTGTATGACTCTTCCGCTTGAAAATGTTCTTTTATTTACAGCTTTTGGTTAACACTGTGAACAATTTTCTACAAAAAGACAAAATTACAGTCTGGGAAGCTCTTCCTCTAGATAAGCAAAGACAGAGCCTGACTAAGATGCTGCATACTGCAGAACAAGCAACGCTTCTCATGTCGCAGAACTTCAAAAAGACAACACAGCTAGATGCTAATGCAAGTGACATAGGTAAGATAAAATTAATCTAAGATATACTTTAGATGTGGATTACACTGAGGAGTTTTTCAGCACAATTATGAAGATTAGAAACGGTGTTATGTGAAACACACAGGTGTTAATTTGTATGAGTTTCATAACTAACACCTGACTTTCAGTGTAGGTATCATAATTTTCAAAGATGGAACATTTAAGACTGGAGCCTAGAAAAAGTTTGAGAGGCTGTGGGAAGTTGTCTTTTCAGATTCTCTTTCAATCTCTGTCACAGTGTGACACTATAGTGTGACAGTGTGACTATGGTAACACTATAGTCACGCTGTCACAGTGAACGTGGATGTGCACAAAAATATCCTATGCACAAAACCACCAGTGGAATGAAAATTGGATTTGCTCTACACAACTTTGTGACTCTTTTTTCGTTCAGTGAAGGTATTGTCAATGAACTTGGAATGTGGGTTGTATCTAGTGAGTCAAGTCTTGTGTGGCTTTATTTTCAGAGAAATATCTCATTTTCAGAGGAATTTCAGAGGAGGAGAATTAGTCAGTCTCAATTGCACCATTTCAGTCTCCTACCTTTCCCCCGTGTGCTGGTGTATTCACACCAACTCCTGCTGATTTTCCTGTGTAATAGTTTTACTGTTCCTTCAATGAGAGTCAAATAAGGCTAATACCAGCCACTTTTGAAAATCCTACTTCAATAAATCATTGCTGATTCCTTTGGCAGTGGCCACTCCTTCATTTTTATTTTTCTGAATGTACCCAAACTGTATTTGGCCTGACTTCTTATTTTAAAGTCAGTACAGTCCTTCAGTGCCTTGTACTGGCTTGCCATTTCATAAGACCACTTGAGGACAAACATCCTTCCTTTGGTTCGGAGCCAGGTCAAACCACCTGTTCCTCCCTCACCTTTCTGAAACAAAATTAGCAGGAGGGATGAAAAAAATAGGGAGGGACTTGTTCCATGATCCACACTCTGTAGAAGCAGATTTATGTTAGTGCAGAGCGGCTCTGGGTCTGCGGCAGATCCAGAGCAGTGCCTGGAACTGGCTGCAAAGCCCCTCTTCCCCACCACGCCAGCTGGGAGCTCTCCTGGCTGCAGAGCTGAGGCCATGAAGGTCAAGAAGAGAGCAGATTCGGCTCCAGCCTCTGGTGGCAGTGTGGACATCAGTTAGACCAAGGTAACAAAAAAAAAAGCTGATCGAGAGAATGGGAAGGAATTTCCATGTTGAAAGATCAGTCATGTTTTGGTTTGATTTTGTTCCAAAATAGGAAATTCTATGAGCACTTTTCCAAATTGGCCCCAAACACTAAAATTTTCTGTTATTGACCCTCAGCCTGAATATATTTTCCACAGGGCTTATATAAGTGCCCCACACATCTATTTTGGGACAAGACTCACAACATTACCCTTCTCTCTCCAGTGCTTTTTATGGTGCAAGCTCTTGAGCTACAAGCTTTTCAAAACTCCAGCCACAGAAAACTATTTCTTACGTCCTGACAAACATTTTCTGACAGCTGGTCTATTGAATAGCTCATATTATTTTTGTGTGCTGTGCTATAAGCAATGCAGATGGTCTAGCTTAGTGATATTCCTCCATCAGTCAAGTTTTAGATTTTGTTGCTGTTGTTTTGGATTTGGTGGTTTTTTTAAAAAAAAGGCCTGATTGAGGTTTTTTTTCTTCCCATCCTGGGTGATTGAAACTCAGCACTATAATGAACCAAGTAAAGAGCTCAATGTCCTCTAATGTAGTTTTTGTCCTGAGGGGTGATGCTTGTTTGTTTGCTTTTTGACAAGACACATCATTATTTCATGGTGCAATGTGCATTGGGTAGCATGGATAGATAACTATAAAATATATACTTTTCAAAAATTGGCTTTTATCAAATGTTACTATTCAGTAGAGAATTTTATGCTTTGCTTTTTATAATTGTGATTTGTGGTCCCTTTCAGAAATGCATTTTTAATAAAGCAATAGCTCTTCCTAAAGTAACCTACATTATTCTTTCCAGTGCCTAATTTAATGCAAGGTAAATAAAAGACTATATTTTTCATGGAAAGAGAAAAAGTATGAGAGCAAAATGTATGCATGAAAATAACAAAACATGGAGGTTTAAGCAAACATTCTATATTAATAGCATTTTTCTTGAAATATTTGGCACAATGATATATTCTTAACATTCGTGGTAATTACGCAATCCAATAGCACATTTATTAACCTAACTGTAAATTATGGCAGACCATAATGGAGCTGTGATTTGAACAGTATTTTTCTTCTTTCGCAGCACTCAGGGTTTTTGCTTTTGATTCACACCACATGAAACATATTCACCCTCATGTATACATGGCTGGAGATTACATGAAGATCTCTCCAAAGAAGAGAGAGGAATCTCATACTAACGGTAAGAAACAAAGGTTAGAGAGTTATGTGGGTTAATAAACACTTTGGATAGATTTGTACCCACAAGTAAATAACCAAATGTGCAGTTTACCAAGACTGAGCTAATTACAGAGGAGTCAAATCACCTTTTATATTATTTTACCCGTTTATTGTCTCAAGCCTGATATTTCTAACATTACCACAGTGGGCACCCAGTGAGTTTTAACACTGGTCTTGATACCAGAGACCTGAGTTTTGTCCTTTTCTCAGCTGTACGTGTGCTGTGTGACCTTGGACTGGCCCCTTGAACTTGCTCTGCCACTTCTCCAAAAATCAGTGTATCTTTTCTCTTTAGAGACTAGCTCACTGGGGCAAGACCACGTATTCACGTGCCACGTACCAAAACCAGCAGGGTCCGTATCTTGGCTTGAACCTCAGAGTGCTACAGAAAAGGCTTACAACTGCTGTTATCACTACAAATACAGAAGTGTGTTTAAACAGCTCTGGAATTAAACCACCTAACCTAATAAACACAGACAAAATTTCTTTTTTTTAAGTCTTAATCTTCCAGCTAATCTCAATCTCACCACCTAAAAATATGGTTTCTCTTGGTACCAGGGAGAAAAGCCATGACGTTTTTTTCAGATCAGGACTGCATGCTAAAATACCTTTGGCTTTATTTTCCCTTAATTGTCTTCCATCCTGGCTCCACTGTAATGGAAGTTAAAGCAAGCCAGGTTCTTCAGAGAGGCCCAGCATTTACCTCAGGTCTGAGCCATTTTAATTTATGAGACCTAGCACCACATGGGTAGCCAATTGCAGAACAGCAGCAAGAATATATTACTCTAGAAAAAATATATCTAATGCATATATCTAATTAGAATTTCCAATGCGAACACACATTTTTATTTCTAATGGCAATTACATTGTTTTAAATAAAGCTATATTTCATTGTCTCTAAAACATTTTTATAAGTATTCCACGTAGATTCCATCTGTTTTGCATATTTTATGCAATAACAGTAATAATGTTGATTGTTTATTGTTTCTTTAATGTCTTCAATTTTGTTCTTCTATAAAAAACCCACAAACTACTAAACACGGTCTCTTTGATTGATAGGCACCGTTGCAGTTGTCTTTCTGCGGTATAACAATATTGGTTCTTTGCTTTCATCGCCTAAAAACCACTCCTCGAAAGATACTTCAGAGCAGAGACAGACAGTAAGCTCATCAGTTATAGCTGTTGCAATTAGCTCACATCCACCTACACTCTACGAGCTCGAGAAAATAACATTTACCTTAAAGTATGCCAAGGTAAGGGTGGGGTTTTTTATCAACTTCAAATAAAACGAAAAAATAGCTAATTATTTTATGTGATGTAACCATACCTGCAGTGTATGACATATTGAGACATGTCTGTTGTTGGTGATGGGAGTCTAATCTTATTATAGAAATAAATGATAATCTCAAATGTGACATCCTAAGAGCAATACGCTGAATATGATACAGCTGAAAAGTGCTATGGGACTAAAGCAAGGGCAAAAACACCATCTTTGCTGGGTTATAGTATGAATAAAATGCAGATGCCTGAACCAGAGAATATTACAGGATCTTGACTATTCTGTACTTAGGTGGGGTTTTTCCTGAAAGTTTCTCAGATGGTTAAGATGCATACTAAAGAAAGTGAAAAAATGTTTCAAAGTTAAAGCAAAAAATTTACCTGGAGCTAGGAACTAATAGGAGAACCTATAGTATTGTAACTTTGCTATTTCTGAAATCTGAACGCTTTTATTTAAAAATTAGAGTTTTCTTTCCAGTATATATGTAGATTTTGCTGGCTTCACTTCTATGTGAGGAACCATCTCACGTGGCACAAAGATTTCTGAGAAAGAACATGAGATTCTGTAGGGAGGTGGTCAGCGGGATAAGATGTTAATCTTGGTTATACAGCTTTTAAATGTGTTACTTGCCTTCTAATTTTTTAGCTAGAGATCACCTTTATATAAATTTGCATATATTTATACAGCCTCCAGTACAGTGGGGACTTTATCTTTGACTAGTGTTAGTGAGCACTTACTGTAATAAATAATACTAATGGTCTTATTCATAGTTCTCATTGCACCTGATACAGCAGGTGTGATATGACCCTGGCTTTCTCCCAGATTACTTTGTAAAATGCACATAATCAGTCTCCGTTTTTGAACTGGTCATTTGGAAGGGACTATGAGCAGGACAAGCAATGTGGCTGTAACCTTGGGGTTCAGTTCATGTTCGGCAGGTGCAGGGGTATATATATAACAATGTTTTTAATAGGTAAAAATTCCAACACCTTTGCAAGTGCCAGAAGGGTTCAGTAATCTGATTAGCCTACATGTCTGGTGGGGTGTTAGCGGTATGGCTAAAATGCTTCCATCCCCAGCCATGTTTTAATTGCTTGGAATAAGCCTTGCAGAATGTGCTTTTTGTTTCCCAACCTTCCAATGGTAACAAGCAATTTTTAATGAATTGCACTGGCTAACGTAAGAAAGGTCTTTCGATGGGAAATATCCTGCCTTCTGCCATCAGTAAAACATCTTGTTTCTGTTCCAGACTGCAGATAAAGATACTAAATGTGCATTTTGGAACTACTCAGCAGACACAATGAATGGCAACTGGGCTACAGAAGGCTGTGAGCTGACACATTCCAACTCCACTCATATCTCATGCAAATGTAATCATCTGACTCATTTTGCTGTTTTGATGTCCTCAGGTGGCTCTGTTGTAAGTGCCGTTTTAATTTAGTGTTTTACCTGATACTTTCTCCTGTCTTCATTCCTTATGTTTTTATTTCAGTGTAACTTGTGTACTTTTCCCCCTTTAGGTTGTCTCTTGTTTTTGTTCAGCAAACATGCAATTTATTGTGCACAGAGCAAACAAAATTCCTCCCATATGTGTTTGAATTTCCTTATGTCCTCTCTGCAGTATTACAGAGCAGTGATGCAGCAAAGTATCTTGTTCCAAATACACAGTCTGTTGTGCTTATTTTTGGTGCATTGCTTTTAATTTTAAATCCCACTTTAAGACTGCTGTGGGATTTAACTGGCATTCGTTGATGGTCAGCAACCATATGGCCCTGAATTTCTCTCTCACAAAACTTTGCCACCCATTTGTCTAACCTTGGCATCTAAAATCTGCTTTAAATTCTCTTCTGAGAATTTGCAACAGCAGAATCAATTTAAAGTTTATGACTATTAAACATGGACGCTCATGACCAGGATAAAATTGTGAGAATGACCACTCAATTTATGTCCTTCTTATATTAAGAGGCCCCATAGATTTCCAGGGTCTGCATGGGGATCTGCAGGAGCTCAGGTCCTGCCTCAGGAGGCAGCTTTATAAGGCATCAGAGCTGACAGCAAGCACAATATTAGCATGAATATACCGTGTTGAGACAGTTCTCTCACACTGTGAATTTCATGCTGATATAGGCTATTTCCTGGTTGCTAAATAGCATCCTAAGTCTTCAGTTCAAATTTAAAACCTTTGCAGGTACTTATATAGTTATTTTGAAAAGGAAGGCTGTGAAGAGAATAATCTCTGGTCCTTTATTTTGAAAAAAAAAAAACAAACTTAGATACATTTTATGGTCAGCTGAATGCTATCCTTATGTTGATGCGCAGTCATGTATTTCAGAGATTCTTTGTGCAAATACCAAGCAGGAAATGTAACTGTATTTCTATACAGAAAATATTTGCATCCAATATTAAAATAGCCTGTGTTTCTTTGGAGAATGTTCATGTTACATATCTGGAATAACATTTGTTTGAAGTGATTGTTATTTCAGAGTCTTGTTTTGATCATGTTGCAAATTCAGTAAGACGGTTATTCAATTTTGCTTATCTAAGTCACTGCTGTGATAAGTCCTTTTATATTAGAAAATGTTCATGTCATATTAATATATGTCCTACTGCCAGTGTATTTGTCATTCACTAAAATGATCTGATTTTTAAAATCATATTAGGTGACGCTGATGTTAATAAAAAGTTTTGTTAAGAAATATCAGAAAATGCAAGAGCAGGAATATATATAGTTCGTTTCTAATTTCCCCTAGAATTATATCTGTCTCACAAAAAACAATACTTTTTAGATTATTCAAAGTATACATTTGCAGTGAAACTCTACAAACAATTTTGATTAATATTTTGTAGAAAAGAAAAAAAAAGAACTGTACTATAGAATGAGGTCTTTCTTGAGAAGGTACAATGCTATTCTTTTAAATATTATATTATAATTTTCCCCCAGGGTGTTACAAATTATAACATTCTTACAAGAATCACTCAGCTAGGAATAATTATTTCGTTGATTTGCCTCTCCATGTGCATTTTTACATTCTGGTTCTTCAGTGAAATTCAAAGCACTAGAACAACAATTCACAAAAACCTCTGCTTCAGCCTTTTCCTGGCGGAACTTATTTTTCTGATTGGAATTAATATGAACAACAATAAGGTGGGTAGTTTTCACTTGTATCTTGATTTTGTGTTGTAAAGTAAATATACAGTATGAGGTACAATCTTTCATCTACTTCCAGTATTTCCTAGTATCAGTGTGAATATTCTGGTGACACTGACTTCCCAGTCCAGTCACAGGAAATGTAAAGTGGTCATTCAAAGACGTAGGGCCTTCATCTGAGCTGGTGTGTATTGACTTTGCTCCATGGGTTTCATTTAAACTTTGTCACTTTAACTGAGACTCTGCTTTCAATGTGTTCGGCATATTCACTTTTCACATCCGTTTGGATGCTGTACAAAGGCACATTGGTGGCTCTCTGTGTAACAGTTTTCCCTAAAAGCCAGGCCAGAGCTGCAGCCCCAAGCTGGCATTTAAGATATTGTGCTGCTGGCTGGAGAACCCCTTTCCTTTCTACGTGTGAGGTCTTGCGCTTTTGCTCTTCATGTAAGTTGGGCTGTTGATTTTTACATCTCAGATTAGTTTCAGGAAATTAAATTATGCATAAATTATCCAAAAAACTCTGCTATAAGTAGCTGAATAGGATTTATAATTACTTGGAAAATATGAGCTGCTATCACTGAGGTAGCACTCCAGTATTGATTGATTGAGAAATATCATTTTACAAACACTTTGTAGTAACAAAAGGTATTTCAGAAATAATTTCTTGTGATCTCTAATTACATTGCTATCAAAATCATTAAAATGATCAGGAAAACAAATAGACTGCTCAGCTCTAACTATGAGATCAACCTTGTCAATTTGTTTATACAGTTTTTCTGGGAAGACGTGCACCAATTTTAAAAGTTGAGTGTAGTTTATTTATTTCACCAGTTGCTACAGAAAAGGCCAATGAACAAGTGTGCTGGTGAGTGCAGGCCAAGTTCTTGTCAATCAGCATTACATCTGGGCTGCTGGACCACCGCTTTAGAGTCACTAGGTTGCTGTGCATATGCTGTTATATTAACAGAGACATGTTAATAGAATTATGACTCTTGCTTTCTCTGATTGAATTTCTAGCTCTTCTGTTCAATTACTGCTGGATTACTCCATTATTTCCTTCTAGCTGCTTTTGCGTGGATGTGCATTGAAGGTATTCACCTCTACCTTATAGTTGTGGGAGTCATCTACAACAAGGGTTTCTTGCACAAAAATTTCTACGTCTTTGGCTATGTCAGTCCAGCTGTGGTCGTTGGAATCTCTGCCGCACTGGGATACAAGTACTATGGCACCACAGAAGTGTAAGTCACTGTTTCTGTGTCCAAATCAACATATATAAGGTTGCAGTAGTCACAACAGCACATTTCAAGGCATTTTCTGCTGTTTACATTTCAGATGTTGGCTCAGCACAAAGAATAACTTTATATGGAGTTTTATAGGACCAGCATGTCTCATAATTCTTGTAAGTATAATTTTCATTTTTTATTGTAGTACATAAAACCGATAATAAAAGGTGTTTAATAATCACCCACCCATTGCCAGCATAGCTGTGAGTGCTAATTATAGGGCAGAATTGGCTAATTTAGACCTTTTTATAGTGTCTCTAAATTATTTATATGCTGTACATCTAAATACTTTACTAGCCTGAAAAATGAATGTTCGACAAAAAAAGCTCAATATAAGATCAGAGCTTTTTTCTTTGCTTGCTTTCTTTTATGCCAATGGTTTGAGAAATTCTGTGAAGCACTTTTGGTTTTTAAGAAGAAGCATCTTTGTATGTCTTTGGCATCTCAGCATGGCTCAGCAGGAGGTGTACACAGACACTATCCTAGCAGACAGATAATCTGGTTTTTCAAATGTTGTGTGACTTAATCTCTTATCAGTGATCGGTCATCTTTGTAAGATTAGACTGTCATCTTTATGGTTTTATCACTCGCGTGTACCCTGTCATCATCAAAGCTATTTTAAACTAAATTGCGACGTCAGAGAAAAGAACCCGCTATTTCACATGGGCAGACGAGTCAAGTATTGATAGCCCTATTTCAGCTGTGAAGAGGGCCTTTTTAATTCTTATTGGAAGTGGTTTCAAACCTGCAAATTTGGCAGGTATTATACGTTCAGTTCTGAATCGAGATGTTTTTGGTGCCTTGGGAGCATTTCTAAGTGCTATAAAGTTTAACAAACCATTCTAACTGTAATGGGGCATTATTGTGTGTGACTGGGCGGACAGTGATCTGGCAATAGCTGGAGCTAACAGGAGGAGAAGGTGCAATGGTGAGGCCTCGTGACATCTATGGTCAAGTCAGTTATAAGCCTTCGTTGCTTTTTAAGCTATTTGGTGATATAAATGTGAGGATTTGTAAAAAAGAAGTTACAGTGCCTAACACACAGAAGATGATAGTAAAACAGTTTTATTTCAATGCATTAGCCATTTCAAAGCTGAATAAAATATCAGGTATAATTCTGGTCAAATTTCACCCCAATGTAGATTGGGGACCGGCTGGGAGGAACCTACCAGATGCAAGTGCAGGGTGATGATTCTCCATCTCACCCTCCTGGTGAGCACAGCAGACTCAGAGAGAAGCAAAGCACCATAACCTGCCTTGGCTCAGTGCTTCTGGGGTCAGATGGCCCTGACGGTGACTACAGTAAAACAAAATCACAGGGAGAGACCGTCCTTTACTAGGAAATTCTTACAATTCTTAGGTTTAAGCTGTCAATTTCTGTTTCCTCTTTGGACTTTATCTCTTTCTTCCGTGAAGGCAGTAGGGTTGGGAATTTTTGTTGTTGCTCTTGTTCACGTTCCTCATCTGCCCCTAGGTGAAGATTTATGGGCAGTGGTGTATAACTGCACTGTTAGCACAGGAAAACTGCATTATCAAAATATACAAAATGCCCCAAATTTATGCATCTGTAACCTCGTTTTCAGCTCCATCTGAGCTGTGCCTGATGTGGGATCTTAGGTATACAGTACAGAGGCTGAGCAGGTCTGCAATGGCTTTGATATAAGTCTAGCTGGTTGCAGAGGCAAACTCCACGAGCTGGGCTCTGAGGCCCGTAGCTGATCCTTGAGCACTCCAGATCTTCCAGCAATCCTTGCAAATTAAAAGAAAAAGCGGAGGCTATAGAAGTTGAAATGGACCCTGTGCACCAATGCAGTCCTCCTATGGATGAGGATACCAGCCAGTTTCTTTTTTTTCTCCCACTCCTTGCCTAGGTGAAGCCACACAAAGAAGCTGTGGCTGGACAGCTAATAGCCCGGTGGTTGTTCGGCTATTTTTTGTGTGTTATAGAAGTATTTGGGGATAACTTTTTTTCACAGTATTCACATACCTTTATTTATTGTCTCTTCATCATCTTGCACTACTAGACCTGGGAAGAAAGGCAACCCACTTGAAACAAGCTGCTTCATCGACTGTGTGATTTTTTTGAGCATTTGGTCGGTTTGTTTTGATAGGGTGATTAGCAAATTGAATCTTTAACTCCAAGAGGGATCTTTTCAAATTGTGTGGGGAGCTAGGTAATTTGCTCACACTCTATCCAGGTTATTGTTTAAGGAAAGTATGGAAAACCCTATGAAAATAGGCACTGACTCTAGAATATGATGGTGTTAGTGTCTGCTCTGGGTAAGGCATGCTGGTGGTGGTAGTTCTGTTTCCATTGTCCCGCCTTCCTGTTGATCACACTGCATGGGCACTACCATAACAAAGATTAATCTCTTTCCAAAGTAGTGCAACTCAGGAAGTCTTTTTAATTACAGAAGCCGATCTCTTTCCAAGATTTCCATTCTGCCCACAGCTAATTAAAAAAGAAAAAAAAAAGTTACTAATTAAGGACTCTGAAAAGGAAATGTTGTTTTTGTTCTGGGATAACCAGATAGAGCACTGCAACCCTCATATAGAAAGTTCCACAATCTGGCAGCTTCAAGCTTACCTTTAATTTTGAGCTTCATCTACTAATAGCATTGAGTTTGCAGGTTTTCCAAAATAGCCTGAAGAGTCTGGATATCAAATCTCTGGAGAGCTGCTCACCACAAATCTGATTCTTGCACAGAAACATTAATCTCATTGTCAGGACAAATGCCCGTGTACCCAAATGGTGCTTTGAGTTTCTGCGAATGGGGACCCAGGAGATTTGTGGTTTGGATTATACCATAATATGCCTTTGAGACGGCATGTAAATGGTGAAGAACAGAATCGGTTCTGTGCCAATGGATTTTCTGTCTCAGGGCACGTTGTTTCAAACACATCCTTGGACTTTAAATCTGCAGTAATAGCGAAGCATAGGGAGCTCAAGTGTTTATCAGGAGCACAAACTCAGTTCTCCTCTGATTGCCTAAGCAGAAGCATTACTTCTGAAGGTGCTTGCTTATTAATATTAAGGTTCTATTAGAATTCTTAAGTGCAAAGCAATAGCCTTATTGATCCCATCCAAAACTATTATTATTAGATTGGTGACTGTACATTAAAAGGAGTGGGTCAGAAGCTTTTTAGATGGAGTTAACAAAGAAAGGGCATTTTAAACCTTTGTAAAGCAAGCTGCAAGCTGAAGATAATTTCTACAACTTATTTCTTCCTCCTAATACTTGTAATCTTTAGAACCACAACCATTTTAGCTAAAACTATGCAGTAGATTAGATCAAAGCATGGAGAAATTATTTATAACAAGTATTTAAACTTTTAATAGAAAAGTGAGTTTATCACAAGCTTTAAGGGACAAACATTCACACACACCACAACCCATGGCTGATGAGGAATGGACAAATATAAGCCCCAGAGATAAAAGGTATGAAAATGAAAAAAAAAAATCCCTAGAACATTTTCTTCTCTTTTTTACACTCTTATAATAATAATCTCCCAGTAATAAGCATGTGGAATGGCAATAACCATTTTTCTACAGGGTTAAGTAGCTGCAGTTTTGATGAGCATGTAATGTCAGCCAAGAACAAACTCCTTCCCATTTTGGAGGACTTCTATGTGGCTTTCCCCACCTCTGGCATAACAGCCCACTCTGTGTTGAGTGGGAGCAGACCTATTTAAGGGCTTTATACTGCATCGCTGACATTTCGGAAACGTCACCTTTCAAGCTCTGTGGACACAGGATAAGTCACTCCACTTGTAGCTATTGTGAGGGACAGCTCTGTATTAGTTGTCCAGCTGGTAGTAAGAATGACGTTGTTTGGAAGGATTGGGCAAAGACTATTAACGCTGTACTTACGAATGTCTACAAGCCATTAGAAGGAAAATTTGGAAGAGAATCGCTGCTAATCCAAGTGCAGCTGTAGGCAACCCTTCTAATATACCTCCCTCCCACAACCTTCTCCCATTAAATCTGTTCACTTAAGCTTCGTGCAGCAAGTTCAAAGTCATCCATGATAACATGATTTGCACCTTTGCAGTATTGACAGAGTCATGCAGGCTTGACTATTGTACCCACTGTCTCTGCCACAATAAATTGGCATACCTCTGTGAGGAACCGGGACTCAGAAGTGTGACATGTGGTAACATTAACAGGTGCAATTTGCCGTTTAGTATAAATCTATCAGTATCATTTGTTGAGATCACCTCTGTAATAACAAAATACAGACTTGCTCCTTGAGGTTGGAACATTTCCAGAATTGAACATCATCCAAATAATGCTCCCTGTGGCTTTTATCCAAACATCCGAGTGCTGTGCAGTGAGGAGGTAGCTCCTGTACACTCTTCCTTGTTTTACTCCTCTAATGTGTGTTTTCAGGGACCTTGAAGGTGTCTGGCTTGGCTTCAAGCTCCAATTTCTTAAAAAAATTGGTAATTGTAGTGTTTGCAACCACAAAACTGGCTTATAAATGTATCTTACCATTTTCAGAGCGTTCTTGTAAACTTGACTTGGAACATACAAGCGAAGAATAGCTTTTGGGCGAGATGTCCTCAGAAAAGCCAAGTTGTTTTTATTAAGCATTCCTGTATGTTATAAATATAACGAATAATCAACTGTAAAGCAAAAATATTCTAAGAATTACAGTGATTGATTAACCATACTGTTTTGAACTCTGCATGTATAAATGAATGGGTAAATGAATAAAATATACAGATTGCAGTTGCAAAATACAAAAAAGTGACATATAAGTGATGAAAGCAGGCTAAGAGCAGAGTAATGCTTTTCATTAAGGAACTGCCTGCATATTCATTAGAGCTAGTCGATTACTTAAAAAACATATTCATCAGAAAATTTATTTGATGAATTTTACCATTATTTGTCAAATAATTTATTCAACAAAAAAGGTAAAATTAATGGAATAGTGTATTCATCAAATCTTATTGGACAGCTCTAATACTTATTCAGTTCTCTACATTTAGGTTGATTCAGGATTAGTAATACTGCTGCAATCAATGCAGAAAAATTTCCTGGCAAATCCATTACTCTGCTGTTTTCTCATATACTGACAAATTTCATGTATTTAATCTAGGCCATTCAAACTGAACATCTTTCTTGCAGAAAAGTAAATATTCAAAGAGTTTAAAGTTACACATTTTCCCAGTCTTCAGTATTGAGCATGATCTGACAGCCCGTTGCTCCGACCTAT
>VXBO01013472.1:215189-235486 GCA_013400135.1 Rhinoptilus africanus
AAAAAAAATATAGCCAGGGGAGGGGGAGAAGCTGCCCTTCTGAGGTCAAATACACCACACTGGTGTAATCATGTACACTGACTCTTTGCGCTTCTGCACATTGTTGTTCCTTTTCCTCCATGAAGCAGCTCATGTTCATTACTCTTGATATTTCTTGGTATTCTAAGGATTAATATGTTGTTTGATGTCTGACCTCCATCTCAACAAACCATACCACCATTCTCACATTTTTACTGAATATTTATGCTTTGGAAAATTCTGTGGGTTTTTTTTTTTTTCCCAAAGGGTTATTTGTGATAAATGCCTAGTTATGTTTCTTAGATAGATGAGAAAAGTATACTGTATACCATTTACTGTATGTTTTTCAGGAAACAGCTGTTTTAAACATTTTTTTTATATCTACTCCTATTCCTCAGTCTGCCTTTTTAGTGGAAATAAATTTCCTACAGGGACTACCAATGGCTTTATTATTCTTTATGAAAGAATAATAGTCCCCTTTTCATTAGCTCCTCTGTGGCTTCAGTTAAAGGTGTCTCCATTGCATTCCTTATGCCATTGTGGATAAAGTAGAGATAATTAATTGTATAGTGGCATTAGAGACTGAGTCTGCAAGTTTGGTTGAAACACATTAGTTCAAACTGCAATGTTTTTCAGCAACAGCAATAGCTACTGTGCTAAATAATCACTGAGTTGGAAAGTGCTTGCCCTGTTCAGTGGGCAGGACCAGCTTTAATCTCCAAGCCACAGCTCCCATACCCACATACTGACGTACCCAGTGGATGCGGGTTCTCAGCAAGACCAGGGCTTTCACGTGAAATTAAGGTTTTTCCTTCTTTCTGTCTGCCATTAAAGCCCCTGTTCTAAAGTCCCTGGAAATACTTGGAAAAAGAATTGTGGCCATTACAGAATCACAGAATCACAGGGTTGGAAGGGACCTTAATAGATCATCTAGTCCAACCCCCNNNNCCCCAGGATGCCATTGGCCTTCTTGGCCACAAGGGCACATTGCTGGCTCATGGCCATCCTGTTGTCCACCGGGACTCCCAGGTCCCTTTCCCCAGAGCTGCTCTTCAGCAGGTCAGCTCCCAACCTGTCCTGGTGCAGGGGGTTATTCCTCCCCAGGTGCAGCACCCTACACCTTTGTGCCTTTGTCGAATTTCATAAGATTCCTCTTTGCCCAACTCTCCAGCCTGTCCAGGTCTCTCTGGATGGCGGCACAGCCTTCTGGTGTGTCAGCCACCCCTCCCAGCTTTGTGTCATCAGCAAACTTGCTGAGGGTGCACTCTATCCCCTCACCCAGGTGGTTGATGAATATATTGAAGAGGACTGGGCCCAGTACTGACCCCTGGGGAACACCACTCATCTCTTACCTAGCAAGATAAACTGTGACCACTATTTTAACGGATCCAGGTATTTTCCTCAGTGGATATTTTTTTTTTCAGAAAAGCCACACAACTGTCTGAATCAGTCTTTTTTCTTTTTTTTTTTAATTGCTTAATATTCTCTTGGCAATTCTTTACATTGTCTTGCTATAAGCACAGTTACTGTAAACACATATGCTTACCCTAAGTTGTTCATTGAAAGGACACTGTAGATTTGCTTTAGCTAGTTAACATAGACTGATGATGTCTTTCAGACTTTCTTAGTAATTACATAATTACTACATCCACACTACATATTTTCTCACTCAAATCACATTTTCTTCCACTATTCTACTGCCCCTTTGATTCATTGCTCACAGGCATTTAGAGAAGAAAATTTAAATTCACAGCAGTAATTGCATGTGAACACTCTGTTTGGAACTCTCACTTGGTCATTGAAAGAGCTTTTTTGTAGCCTTGCGTAAGATCATAAGCCACAGCATGGGATTTTCTGACCACATCCACAGCAGAATTGTGAATCTTTCTAAAAAAGAAAGGGCCAAATCCTTTAGAGGATTTGGCAAACTGTGGAAGGCATAGACAGCTTTCTGCCAACTATTCACACCTCCAAAATAGCAAATCTAGCCTGTTGTCAGACTCAAAATCAGCTTTGTGCTCCTGATGCTGCCTCCCTCCTGATAGCTCATCCATTCACTGAAGCTATTTTTGCTAAAAGATAATATACAGCTATTTCAGTCCTCTTTGCCAGGTAGAAGTACTTCTGCAGGGCTCCTGCATACAGCTCCAGATGCAGCATAAGACAAGTTTGCATTTATGCAAAGAAAACATAGGAGAGGTGTAACATGTAGTCTGAAGTCTTTGATGCACCTGGAATAAGTTAATTAAACAGCCTGATTTATGTCATCGCCAGGTCCCAAGTAAATACACCTTCTCAAAAGCTTCTCGGAAAAGGAGAAGAGTGAATCTACTAATTAATTACACTGCAAGCAAGATAGACCCTAGTCTTGCTGCTGGATCTAGTTGGGCTAACATTCATGGCTGAGGTCAGAGTCAGGTACAGCACTATTAGTTCATCTCTCCTGCCCTTGGCTGCAGAACTGAGGTTAAATAAGAATATTTAGGTCAGTATGTGTTTAGCTTTGCAATCCAGTAAGAAACAGCATTGAATTCAGAAGTCTGAGAAGCTGATTACTCTGATGAAAAATGTAGGAAACCCATTTATTTATCTATTTATTTACAGCTTGCTGTAAGTGTTCTAAAAATACAAAGGAAACATTTAATTGAGTCTAAATCTACAGCTCGAGGTATGTAAAAGAACAACTTTGAAGTATTCATATATAAAGAGCAACGCTATGTGAAAATTATGTATTTCCTGAGACAAGGATTGAACTAAATTCTCATTTAGCTACGGTTTAACTTCTAAAACAAGTGAAATTATTAAAATCTTAGAATCATAAAATTCTAATCCTGCGTTATTGAAAATATTTCCCCAAAATATATCCTGAAGGGGGTTTGTTAATGTCTTTGCTACTTTTTCTACTCCCAGATAAGGCTGCTGTTGTAAGCCTAAACCATCCGAGAAGGTATATTCACTCGGGACATGATAATGAGATAAATCAGTCAGGAGACAAACCCATACTGTTTGACTGCCAGCTTGTGTCCAATTTTATGCAATTAATATGGCATACATTTTCATTTTGAAGCTTAAACTGTTGTATTGTTAATAGCTTTATTCCGTTCTCCCCTGACTGAAATAACGATGACCCACTGAATGTTGTCATTTTAGCCAGCCATTAGCCATCCAGACAGAAAGACAGAAATATATTGCTCTCTCTGGCAGAATTCAGACCATCACAAGCTCATTAATTCAAACACTCATAATGAGGGTCATTGTAAAGACTGATACAGATACAGCTGCTCTGAACTTCAGACATTTTTTGAAAGAGTCAAATTCAATATGATATATGTAAAAAATTCAAGTATATGCCTAAGAGAGCAGCAGGAGAAATTTTCTCATTCTTTTTTGTGAGATCTGACATCAGCATATAGATGGTTTCATCAATTATTGAGACAGAGACCAAGAAAGGAAAAGGGAATGATTTGGGGGTTTCGTTTTTGAAGTTTGAATGTAAAGTGCTCAGACTGAATCAGAACTAGTATGCCTGAATCTTTAGAATTAGCTGCCTCTTTCTTATACCTTCTCTTTTTTGTAACACTAGAGTGCCTTAAATGACTGATATTTAAAGTATTTTAATAACTTTTGAAAGGCTGGAGTGTATCCTTTATACAAGGATATCATATATGAAATTACCAATTCCTTTTTCATTCCATAAATACATGTGTATTGGAAATAACCTCCAAAGCTCAGTCTCATATTAAAAAATTACTGCGCTGTTAAAAAAAAGAACCACCTTTAGATAGTCCTGGGTGAGGAACTGTGGGGTGAAGGAGATCCAGGTCTCTCTGCTCCAGTGAATATTTAATTATTTCTATGGCACGAAATAGATCCAGCAGGGCAGACAGAGCAATAGCAGTGAATAGCTGGTACAGAGGCTGGAGAAACTAAGGGTCACAGCCTAGTCTGAATATTAAATACAACAGCAACTTTTACCCGTGTGTCCAACATCCTGGATAAATGCTCTGTCCACAGGGATTTTCATTGTTCAGGAGTGTCCTTTCTGGTTTTAATCAGAAAAGCTATCCTAGTCAGGAAGCCTTTCCTGGTGAAAGTATAGTCTAAAGCAGTAAATGTCTTTTAGTGCTAATGAACTGACATTTTTCAGCAAAAAAATGTTGGACAAAATTTTCTTGAATGCCTCTCTCCTGTTTCCTTTTACCAGATGTCCAGGTGCTAACTGAGCCACTGCAGTGAAAGACGGACCATTTCCCTCTGAGCTTTCAAGTGCTCTTTTGTCTTCTTAAAAAAAGGGAGGGGGGAGAGGAAGGAAAAAAAGATTTCTTAGTTGCCAAATGTGACAGCTGTCAGCTACCTTGATGGGGCAAAATGATGATAGATCACTTCACTTGGTATCTTACAATTTAATTGTAATTAATTATGAAAGAAACTACAACTCTTCAACATGAGTGCAAATATTTTTATTTGCAGGCAGATGTTTTGCATGCTTTATTAAATGTTGTGTATTTCATAACCATTCAGTGCTTAACTAAAAATAGCTATCATTCTGTACCTACATGGAGAGCGTTTCACGCAGTGCGAAGCACTAACATCGTATTTACTTGAGGATAGAACATTATGTTACTCTTCCAGTATGTAAAATGCGTACATTTAACAGTGGCATTAAGGACCTATTTTAAATATAGCAGTTGCTAAGCAATGTGCTATTAGCAGAACTCCAACAGCTTGGAACATTTAGGATTTTAGGACCTACGTGCTCATTTTTATATTATTACTTAGTTTGCAAAATACGGTTAGTAATCAACAGAGAAGCTTGTAATTTGCTCAGACAATAGAGGAGATTGTTTCTCAGTGGTCTTCTGGATCCTCATCTTAGGAAAAAGAACCAAGTAAATATTATTATGTCTTGATACACATACAACTCTATTTTTTCTTCTACAAACTGCGGATGGGTGAAATTCTGCTGCGGAGGTCCCAGAGCTGCTAGGAGTAGCATCCAAAGCAGGAGTATCTTGATCTACCCATGCCCACTGTCAGGCAGTTTTCCTTCATTACAGAAGCCCGTGCAGAAATACTCTCTTCAGTTAGCCGTGGTAGTATTGAGACAGAGGGAGGGATGCAAATCTGCAAACAGATTTACAGAGCCACCCTAGCTCTAGGTGGAGGTAGGTTAACACCACACTAAGTTTTTCCCTTCCTGTCCTAAAATACATGTGACTGATTGAACAGAACTCCCCAGGCTAATTCCTTTGGCAAAACTTCTTTATTGTTGACAAGATGATTAGGAAAGCATCAGGAAATTTCTTTGAATTTGCAATTGCTTTTTCTCTCCTGTTAATTTCTTTACGAGGAAATTATCTAGACCAATGGTGTGGCTATGGGTCAGAACTGATCCTAGTACTTGTACCTCTCCGTAAAGCTCTAAACTCTCCCTTGTGTGTCTCCTGTATTGTACCCACCAACACCACAGTTGTGAATGTGGGAATGGTACCATGGAGATCGCCAAAACACAGCTGCAGGAAAATTTCACTGTCCTGCTCCGTATCACAGTGAGCATCCATGATACATGCAAGTGCTAACCTGCAGAGTGGAACACACAGCAGTGTTCACCGTTGCCCACGAATCCCTTGAGACTGTCACTCTCTGTGATGTGTAGAGGTAAAGACTTGGCAAAGGTGGAGGCAATGGGAGTTTTATCATTTGACAGTAGTTCTGCCATTGGTTTAATGGGGCCAGAAGTCACTCCAAAGTCCTAAATCCTCATGACCTTTCACACAAGTGAACTCCCCAAGAGAGATATACCTAACACTCACCATCCTCCCTCTAAACTCTGTCATGGGTATACAATAAAACCTAACTACTCCAGATTTGTGGCTCCTTGGAGATTATCCTGAGTTATATTATAGAGATCCACAAATGTAGTTGCCCATATCTATAGAGTCCTTGTTTCATGGGATCCTAATAATTGCCCTTATTTAATGTCTGTTTCACATAAATATATTTTAAGTTTCCTACCATTTGTTCATAAATATACCACAATGTTTTTAGAATTTAAGAGAGCTAAAAATACTTTTATAAATATCTTTAAGGAGAAATGATTCCCTGAAGATGTTATGAGCAGAGGCTGTTCCTATATCAGTCCTTGTCTTTGATTAACCACTTAAAAAAGAAAAAAAATTAATTATTAAAATGAGTCCTGTAGTGCACCTGAGCACGCTGAGTGAAACCTGATTCCAATCTCAGGGGAAGGCAGGGCTGAGGATGCTCACCACCTCACAAAATTGGGCTTGCAGGGAGGAAGTCAGAGGTTTCCTTTGTGAAATAGGAAGGACTGAATGCACTGTTTGCCCAGTAGCAGTTTGGGGTGGTTTGTTAAATAAATAAATAAATACATAAGAAAGAATTCAGTTCTGGGCATGGAATCAATGCAATTCCCCTTTAGCCTATTAGACTTGCCGAGAAGCCCCTCTCAGGACACACGGCAGTTTCTCTGACTGCTCAGCCATGTAATAACACTGAAAACAAAGGCACAAGAACTTACCATGTCACACTGTAATGTCGTTATTCACTTGATAAAACTGCGGCTGTGCCACAACATTTCATGCTTTGGGTTTGCCCAGAGCTGCGGAGTAGCTCTGCTCATTATACAGGTAACTTCTCCCCAAAGCCGGTGTGTGGCACCAGCAGTCCCCAGGCTGGACCTTTCCAGGCCCAGGCAAAGTCTGTCCTGAGCTCAGTTTCACAGTTGCCTGCACATCTTGCTCTGCTCCAGCTTGCCGCCTCTCCGGAGACAGCCTGCCTTATGCTTTTTGCCAGTTCATTCTCATTCACCTTGCCTGTCACCTCTAAGGCAGCCTTAATTATAACATCATCGAAGGTTTATTCAACAAGAGCTGAAGATTGTGCTTTAATTACAAAAACGAAAACATGCGATTACAACCAAAGTGAGTATAAATCACAGTATTTGGCTATAAATAGCAGCTGAAGCCTTTTTAGATGTTTCAGTGTCTCTCATCCAGAAATGCCTCAGTTGTCCCAGCTGAAAATTTTGAGAGCCCAGGATTCCTTGTGCCTATCTATATTTTAGATGACTTTTACAGTTTACTACCTCCATTTCTGCTCATTTGAAGCTCAGTTTTGGATACAAAGTCAAAAGTCTTAAGTGGTTTTATCTTTGGCCACGCATTTTGGATGACTTGACTTCCTATCCCATTTGTTGACAAGCATATGGGTCTTCAGGGATATCAGGCCATTTCCCCTTTAGTCCTACCCAGTTCTCAGTATTCCTACTCAAACCAACTCTCCAATGTGAACTTTTTACTTTACATTTCCCAGAAACAGCTAAGGCTACTGGTATGCTCATAGCAAAGAACATGCAGAGAGCATCAGGCTGAAGCAGAAATGTTAAGTTTAGGTTACCTGTTGGATTAGCAGTTTTCCCTAAAGGCCACATTTGACACATTATTAACATCAGCTAGCTTTTTCTCATGGATTTACTCATGAGTTCATGTTGTTTTCCCTCAAGTTTTGCTGCACTTCCTTGTCACAGGACAATTACAATTACTTTGTTGTTACCTATTTTGTACCCCAAAGGACAAAATGCAGTTCCAGGGGCCTCTAACTTAGGTTGAAAATAAAAAATAAAAAAAACAACAAAACAACCTACATTGCCTAAAAGCTACTGTTTTGAGACACTGAACATTTTGAAAAGGCAGTCTATGCACTTTGCTATATGTATTTTTTATTAATGGAGTGCTTCAAAACGGGGCAAAAACTGACATAAGACTTTAATAAATCTTGGAAATGACCGGGTATTTCAGAAGTTAAGCTCACCCTCATTACCCTGTAACACTACCTCCTGCGAGGCTACCTGAGACGTATTGTACAGTAATTGTGTTCTGGCAGCTGACTCCGAGAAGCCGGCGTTAACCTCTCCCGCTCCCCTGATACGTACAGATTATTCCCATTAGAATGAATTGATGAATGAAAAGATCATAGTTAATGGGTATTACTTTAATGCAGAGGGCCAAATCCTATTATCCTGTGCAACGGACAGTGTAAATAGTATTTGTGTAAAGGAGCCGTACTGGGACAAAGAGAAATGGAGTCTGCTGCTGTGAGGCCACACATCTGCCCGTTGCCCGCCCCATCCTTGCTCTGCAAAACCTCCCAGTTCTACAGCTGGTTCATGTGACCGAAGGATAATGGGGTTTGGCCCACAGAGCTTCTTACAGGGGCTATTAGTGGCAATAGGAAGGCTCTCGTTGACATCAGTGATCTTGGTGACAAGCCAGCAGAGAGGAAGGTTGGTCGTGTGGTTTGTGCTTACAATCTTGATAGCAGTTTCTAAAGAAGTAGCGGTGCGTGTTCTCCGCGCTCATGGTACTTTGATCACATTTCACCCTACCTTCTTCAGATTAATAAATACATTAGGTGGGTTAGGCAGATTACAGTGTGTGCACTAAGTTATTTGATATATTATTCACCAACAAATATAAGATAAAAATTAGGTTTGCATATAATTACCCACAACTGCTGACTGACTTATAATTAACTTTGAAAAATTGATGGTTTAGGAGATATTATAGATTACAATTTTAAATATAAGGAGCTTCAGAATAGCTCTCACGATCAGCGCAAGTACAAGGTATTCAGTGAAGGATTAATTCCCTAAACTGCTAATCAGCTCTATCTCCTGTCTTATCAAATTGTAAATACATTATGCTGTATTAAAGTATAAGGATGCAGCTAATTAAAGCAGAGCCTGCATTTAATATCAGATACTCCCCCCTTGACACAATAAAAATGTTCTAAGGACATACATAACAAGTGTTAACAAACGGAAGTGATTCTTTTTACAGTGATGCTGTGCTCCTACAACAGCCTTTTGTTTTCATCTCAGAGGATTATTATTTTTTTTAAGAAAAAGAAGGAAGGAGGAAAACCACACAGTCTTTCTGGAGAAACAAGTTGGGGAAGACATAATTCTATTCATTCTACAGCTGGAAGCCCACAGGAACCAGCCAAGGGATTACAACCAAGGATCTACAAATAGTATCTGGATGACATCCAGATAAAATTTGGTTCATGTACAAACATTTTACATAGATTCTAATGTTAAATGCTGCAAAACAAAATAAGATTTTTTTTTAAAGCAAGAAAGCAAACCCATCCACATTGTTAAAGGATGCAGTATAAATTTAAATGAAAGATCAGTGAAGCCTAGCCGAGCAAACAGAGGTTCAGAACCGTAATTGAGCATCATTTGCAAAACTGCTTCTTTTAGTTGCTTTTTTCTGTTTCAAACTCAAATAAAGCGATGTCATTATAAAGAAAGCAGGAAAAAAAACCCATACTGAAATTATTCACCTATGAAACAAAGATAAAATGTAAGAGAGAATACACAGCCAGGAGCCTTTCAACCAGAGTTATTTTTTAAAAAATTCTTTGTGTAAACCTCAAAGTTTTTTTGTGACACTTGAAAGTTTTCACACCCCAAAGACCTCAGAATATATGATGTTATTAATGTTATTCAGCAACAAAAGACATAAATTTTGTCAATATCTACACAATACAGTACAATAGAAAAACCACAGGGGGAAGGGGATCTTTGGGTTTTCTCCATTTTTCTTTGCTTTTCTTTTTTCTTTTCTTTTCTTTTCTTTTCTTTTCTTTTCTTTTCTTTTCTTTTCTTTTCTTTTCTTTTCTTTTCTTTTCTTTTCTTTTCNCTCTTCTCTTCTCTTCTCTTCTCTTCTCTTCTCTTCTCTTCTCTTCTCTTCTCTTCTCTTCTCTTCTCTTCTCTTCTCCTCTCTTCTCTTCTCTTCTCTTCTTTTCTTCTCATACTTAAAGAAAAAAATACTCAGCAGGAAATCACAGAGATTTACTAATAAAATCAATAAACATTTGCAGACTGCTGGTAGTGATACTGTTGAGATAAAGTAGAGTTGCAGCCCTGTTTGATCAATGTTTATTACAGGGCTCATATTTTTTTAATAGAAGTGGATCAGAAAAATGTGGGGTTTTTCCCCTCCCGGCACTGGATTCTGTAGGTTTCATATACACAGAAACTTTATCTGGCTTGTTTCATTTAAATGTGTAACAGTTACTGAAATTCAAAAGCATCCTGGTTTCAACTAAAAGTTTCTTTCTTCACTACCCCCAGGTTAATTTGTTGGCTTTTGGAGTGATTATTTATAAAGTATTTCGACACACTGCAATGTTAAAGCCAGAAGTTAGTTGTTATGAAAATATAAGGTAAGTTCGACATTTAATACGAGTTCTACATTCAGTAACTTTAAATACAGCAGGAGATGAAAGTGGGTATTCAAAAATAACAATTCAATCTTCTGGAAGATTTGTAGAAAAATAAAGGTTATTTTTCTGTTATCCCCTCATATAGATTTGGAGGTAGATTTTGCAGTCTTTATTGCCATTGAGCAATACCTTGTACAGTAATGCTGGGGTTGTGTGAGAGGGTACAAGGAATACAAGTGGCCCATATCAGCCCATATCAAGAGGGTAAAGCCTGATGGCAAGTTTAAGGTGGTAATTGTCCTTTTTTCTTAAGTACTTTCCACAGCCTCAATGCAAGTCAAATCAGATTTCAAAACTTATGCCTGAATTGGGACCAAAATATTTGCCTTGAAGTAACAAGTAATACAGCGATAAGAGAATCAAGCCATTCACGTTATTTGTAAAAAGTCTACAGTAGGACATAGTGCTTCTGGGGCTTTGGGGGAGATTCTCTCCAGGATTTTTACTTTGCATGCTGCTATGATTTTTCCATCAACTCACTCTCTTTAAAACTGATTTATAGAGACCTTGAAAACCGTTTGTGCAGGAAAAGCTGAAGTGTACTACAGGGAACATTGAAAACAACTTACTGTTTGTGTTGCTTAGGAACACTCCTGCAGTTTCAATGCATTGCACTAGATTTATAGTTAGGATTTAGCAATTGTTTGATTGATTACTTTCTCTTATTCCTCACTCTTCGTAGCTTCATGTGGTGAGCTGTTTTTAATGAAGTTGAAAATTATTCTTTTTCAGAGGAACAGTGCTAAAAATGTCTGATGTTCAAAGGAAGTCCTGCAATGACTGGGCTGAAAATGAATAAGAAAGTAATCAGTGGCTTCATTTCCAAGACAACATGCTGTAATTTGCTCAAGCCTGTGAGCAGGGCTCTACGGCATGTTGGAAAAAGAAATCATAGCCAATCAGTTCCTGTAATTTTAAAGCATCAATATGCTGACCCAGGAACTATTTGAGAGCGCTTGTGTTCTAAAAACAAAACTTATCTTTTTTTTTTAAAGAGAAAGAATGAAAGAAAGAAAGTCTAGTTTTACAACTGGCACCATCTTCCGCAATGAACCTGAGAGGCAGCCTGAGAACCCTTTGATGTCATGCACATGCACTGACCTAAGAGCACACTGTACATTTTTCTGGATTATTTTTTGAGGAGGATCAGGGGGAGGAGGAAAAGTGGGGGAATGCTTCATAACAGACATATGTTTTTCCTTGGGGAATTACACTAACAGTAGATTTAAATCAAATCATATGGTGCTGCAGTACACCAGAGAAAACATCTGAAGATTAAAGAAGCCAGTGTTTTAAGGCCCTCCAGTTTTTACTCCTTTGCTCTTCCGCAGCGATTACGTGAGCCTGTTCGTGCCACAGTGTTAGAGCACACCCTAAAGAGCAGACCATGCATTAGCACTTCTCAGGCTTCTGCAGCTAAGGAAAAACCTCCCTAGGCAGCAGTCACCATCCAAAACAGCAAAGGAGGGAAAATAACACTCGCCTGTGCACTGTTTCCAATGTTTCTTTCCTGTCTAGATCCTGTGCCCGCGGTGCTCTTGCTCTCCTGTTCCTCCTTGGGGCTACCTGGATCTTTGGGGTCCTCCACGTCATACAGGGATCTGTGGTTACCGCTTATCTTTTTACAATCTTCAACGCATTCCAGGGGATGTTCATCTTCATATTTCTTTGCGTGTTGTCTAGGAAGGTAAGTGGCCCGTTCCATGTGGGAAGCAACTCTGGCAGTTTTGTGCCCAGCCCTGCAGGGGACCTGTGGTGCAAACGATTTATCAGATTTATTGATGGGGGAGAGGAGGGAAGAGGGGAATTTTTTCCTATTGCCTTCACTGGAGACAGAACCTCTGCCCAATTTTCACCTTCTCCCATATTTCCTCCCAGTTTTAAAACCAATGTATGAAACATGGAAAAATATTTTTTAAAGTTGTAAAACTGGTTATAGTGCCATTAACCCAGTGAAATAGCACAACACATGCAATAAAACTCATTTCCAGTCTTTCCAGTTAGCAGCAGGATTCATGCTACCCACACTGTCCTGAGTATCCTGTCCTAAAGTCAAAAGCAGCCCCACCTTAAAACATCTAGTGACGGGAGCAGTACAAAATGAGTTAAAAGACATATAGACCAATTAATAAAGCCATTTCATATTTTAATTCAATATTTTTTATTTCAGATTCAGGAAGAGTATTATAGGTTGTTCAAAAATGTTCCTTGCTGTTTCGGCTGCTTGAGATAAATGGAAGGAAAACATGCGTGAGCATCTCAGTGGAAGAGGGGAGCAACCTAGATGATGTTGTTATGGATATTACAGAAAAATATGGTATTGTGGAAGTATGAAATGACCCAGTGAGCAGGCATATCTCTTAACTGAATTACTGACTGGTTTTGTACATACATGTGCATTCATGCAGAGCACTTATATTATGCTGTATACAAACAGTATACCAAACAAAATGATTGTTGCAAAACAAATATTAATGAAGACCAGGGAAAGATACAAAAGATTTCTAAAGAAGATCAAGACTTTTCATGACTTATGTTTTGTTTCTAATATTAGAAATATCTGCAGTTCTTGAAAGCAAGAACCAAAATTTTATTAATTTCTTTGCTAGTGGAAACATGTTCACTGTCCTTTTGTAGTAACGAGCTTCTACATTAAGTTGTGCACGGCCATCTGCAGGGAATGGGTTCCATTAAAGAGTCAATAGATAAAGATCTGCTTCAGCCCAGACTTTTGAAAACATTTCTTTTAATTTAAAGTAGATTAAAAAAGGAATTTGTTTAATATTATTCTCTTATCACTCTGAAATATATATTTGTATATTAATCAATTCTTTATTTTTATAAATTTTAAAGAATTGTTTAGATCTAAAGAGCTGAGGTCAGATCTGATACAAGAATGGTGGGCCAGCCATTTTATAAGTGAAAGATTATTTTGTGAATACTTTGAAAAAGATCTGGTTCTTGTTTTATTTAATTGCCAAAAAGACTGAGATCTGCTAAACTGGCGCTATGATTTTGGAGGCTGCAGGGAGAAGATGATTTCAAAAGTTTATCACTTGACAGAGATATTTGGACTCCAGACCTTGTAGGATCATGTTAAAAGTAAAGTGGTCGAAATCACCCATGCAGAAGAATACAGACTTAAAATCAAGGTCGTGTTCCTCCATACCAAGTAAAATTTTAATTGCAGCAGTTTTCTCTGCTCATAGCATCTTTGAGTCAAGCAGTTGCCTAGCTCTGAGGCTCCTGGTTTTGAAACACTTACCCTGTGTTTAACCTTAGGAGCATCCATAGGTCTGCTGAAATCAAAGAGAGTACTTGAGGTGCAAGTTTTGCTGGATCAGGGCACAAACACGATGCATCAGCAGCTCCACCTTTGCCATCTTACTTCGTTTAAAAGTATGCTTTAATTTCACCCTTTTAGCACCTAGCTTATCTGACGTGCTGAGCAATCCTCCGTCCACGTTGCCTTCTCAGGAAGCGTCCAGGATCTCAGACGAAGACCAGTATTTTTACCAGTGCTGCACTGTAAATATGTAGTTGTTAATAAATCCCACTGTTGTGTCATCTGTTAAAAATAAAGCACTAGTCTGAGTTTTATTTATATTAAAGGAAACCCCTTTTTTGGTAATGGTCAAATTTGTTTGTTTTTTATCTTTTTTCCATATACACAAGACTTTCATTGTATGCACTGCAGTGACATGCTTCATTATGTATATTCCATGTCTCTGTCAAAAATTTGGAAACCACAAGAGGAATCTTTTTTACTGAAAAAAAAATTATTTCTCTTGGTCCTTTGAATGTAAAATATGTGAATAAACTGAAGTGTTTAGCTTTCACATTTCAACTTGTTTCCCTTCATTTAAATAAATACAGTGGTAAAAGTTCTCATGGTTATATATTATTTGCCCTGAATTATTTGCTGTATTTTCTTTGCTGTTGTATATGTTCTTCCAGGTTTGGGAAGGTGCAGATACATATTGCTTAAAAGAGTACTTTTTGAAGGATATCTACTAATACATCATTTTTAATCTCCTGCAGAAATGTAACCTATAGTAGGTCTGTCTGGACAAAGAAGCATCTCTAGTAAATGTATAATGACTTCAGCATGCTCGGTGAGATTGAAAAAGTTCCTTGGAAAAAAAAATCATAAATTGTTTAGGTTACAATAGTCTTTTTAATGAAAGAACATCTTTTATAGGAAAACTGTGCTCTCCAGTCTCTGGGTCAGATCTTCATTGAAACTGTTTTCCTTACATGCAAGGATGAGTTTTCATCTTTTAATACAGCACATAAGGAGCAGAAAAATTTTGTTTAGATTCATTGCCTTAGAGCCTGAGGGTATTGTAATTGTCCTCCCTAATGCATGCAGAAAAACTGATGAGAAATAAAAGGATTTATTTGTCACAGCCCTTAGTAACACGAGCCCCAAACCAGCTGAGAGAGAAGAGGAGAGACAATGGACATAAACTGAAAAAAAGAGAGGTTTCAGCAAGATATGAGGAAAAATCTTTTCACCGTGAGCATAGTCAAGCATTGGAAATGGTTGCCCAGAGAGGTTGTGCGGTTGTGTTGAAATCTTTGGAGGTTTTAGGACTGGATAAAGCCCCCAGCAACCTGATCTCATACCTGACCCAGCTTTGAGCAGGAAGGTGGATGAGATGGCCCTTTGAGGTGCCTTCCGGCCTGAATTATTCTATAAGTCTATGAAATTAAATATCAAACCTGAAAAATAACAGTTGGGCATTAGTTGTGGTTTTGTTAAGGAAACTTGCACTCCAGTGCTGTGCATCAGCTGAACAAACTGTTTTTCCAAAAATAAATTTGTGTGACATGTTTGTCAGATCAACTGGTAACTAGTTGACTGTTTTGAAAAATAAAAACTTTGTTCGGCATCTTTTCAGATTACATGCTTTTGAGAGATGTTTTGAGACATCTCCAGGTGGGGCCAGCAGGGGAGGAAAAAAAATCAGTGATTGACAAGACAGATAAAAGTGAAATGTTAAGTTTCACTCTGAAAGTAAGTGCTTGCTGAAGAGAGAAATTGTTTCCATTAAACCAATCAAAGAGAAATTTGTGTTCAGAGTTGCATTTCAAGGTATGCTTCAGAATATAATAAATAAGGTCTGGATTAAGAAAGACTCATTTATTCTGAAATAATTATTTCCTCAAAGAATTGAAAGTGTATTTCAAAGAAACTGCAACATTTAGGAGTTAATTATCATCACAGCCTTTGGGAGGTTCAGTCTGCCAGAGCTGTGCTGATGAATAGATCGTCTGTGCTCTTTACCTACTGGAATGAAACAGGTAAGCATTGAAAACACCATAAATACTGCTCAAATTCATGTCAGACCTTCCTCCACTCTCCAGTTGTCACAGTCCTTCTATTCAGAACATGGGGGTGCTCTGAAGCTAGGAATTTGCAGACTCATGCATCTTATTGACCAGCCACCTAAAGCAACATCGCATGTGGTGCTATTAGGCAGAATAAACAAATATTTGCAGGGCTGATTCCTCTGACTGCAGCACTTCCAGCGTTTCTCTTCTCACCGATACTGCTTTGTATATCTTTGTCATGACAGTCCCTTAAAGTCCAGTTCAGAATCACACTCTTGCCAGATGCCAGTTAGTCACAGGAGAAGTTCTACCTCCTCCTTTGAACCCTTTAGAGATGAGATAAAAAAATCAAAATTTAACCCATGAAAAAAGTTGAAACTTTCTTTCCTTTGGGAAGGAGCTAGTGGGAGGAGACCGCCTTCCTGGCCAACAGCCTGCTCCAGCCTGTGTTACTCTTTTAACTTTTTTCTCCCACTTTCAGGACACACAGCATTACTGTGCTGTGAGATTACAGAAGTGAAGATGCTGCCTCACCAAAGTCTTCCTCCAAAGCTATTTTTACATAAAATTAAGCCTTTAAGACGGATGCAGACTTGAAAACAGCTGGTCATCAATGCACCGATACTCCATTTAACAACAACCAAAATGTCAAGTGCAAATGTGCTAAAGCATTTTTTTCACAAGTTGCCTGGCTCCCTGCCAAGCTCAGCTCTCATGGCCATTGCTGTGGGCAGCCCGTCCACACAGACCGTGGCCACGTGAAAAACCACATCACCTTTTTCAGAATCTCTATCTCCATGACAACCCTCCTGAACAAACCCTACGGAGAAGCAAGAGCCCTTGCAGTATCCAGACTTTGTCAGGAGTCAGGTAGACTGTCACATAATGGTACCCAGAGGTCCTGAGACTGCTGCTTCGAAATAAGCTGCAAGATGTGACAAATGGAAAGTACCATAATTCCATCAACTTTACTGTTAGACAGCAAAATTGACAGTAGCAATTCTACTGGGTGGAAGGAACAGAAAGTATGGGGGGGAAAAAAAAGCTACAACAAAAACTAGCAGTAAACCTGATGCTGAGAATGTACTAAACAAAAAAAAAAAAAAGCTTAAAAAGCATACAGAAAATATCATAAAACATAAACATGACTTTTGACTGTTTCTATTTATGATAACAAGACCTTACTTTTTTGTAGGGGCCTTATTTTTACATCTTCAAAATACGGGGTTGCACTTTTCCCAGAATTCCTTTTCCAGACCTACCCCTTTAAATTTGGTAGAAGCTTTGCTTCTGCAGAAGTTGTTTTATAGCCTTTTGTTTTTTCTTGTCTTGCTGGTAAGTACTCAAATTTTATTGTATTTACTCTTTTGGATTCCCAAGGAAATAGTGTATTTTCACCAGGTTTCATAGCATAAGGGAGCTCTTCTGAGCATTGCTGAATATCCTAATTAAAACTAGCTCTAAGACTAGCCATCAGTCTTCACTGCAGTGCAACAGGCACCTCCCTCCAATGTAAGCCTTTGTATTTATTGTAACTATTTATATAAATGCTGCAGTCAGCTCTGAATCCACATAAACCTAATGCCACTTAAATTAATTTTGTAAGACTTTTGCGAGACACTGCTGAATAATTTAGTCAAATCTGAGTTGATTTTAACCAATTCTTATTTACAACAACTAAGTTTGAAATCAGTGTTTTTAAGAGGCAATCCAGTTTATCCTGTAAAATGTGATGGGAAATACTATGTCTCCAATACCCACAATCAGTTATATTTTAATCTGGGCAGGGATGTTTCCCTCCTGTGTTTGGCCCACCATTATTGGGCCTAATGGATTGAGTTAAAGGCAGCAATCTTCAAAATCCCACTCCTCTCCCTCTTTGAATGTTTCCACACTAAACAGACTTCTGGCACCACCTTGGCTTCTGATGGGTTTCAGAAATAATTGTTGATGATACAGTAAATTTGTTTTCTATCCCTTGTGCTTAAATCCCAGTCTTACAAACACTCATGCATTTGCTCAGTTTTCTGCACGACTAAATCTTTGGCGTTAATGAGGCTGCTCATGTGCATAAAGTTAAGCATATGTGCAAGTGTTGCATGATCAGGGTCTTAGGATGCCAATTTGCAGTAATAACAGATTTGCATAAACTCATGATCCCAAGCACTGGGTTTCCTGCTCATTATCAATAGTGAAATTCATTTAGCTGTTTGTCATTTGCTGATATAAGCCTTTTCTTTTTTTTTTTTAAGGTGAACTTAAAGTTGCTTTTCTTGACACTCTTGGCCCATTGTTGATTTCATCCCTGTCTTCCTTAATGTACGTGGGGTTTTTCCCTCCTGTTGGCACACTTACAAATGCCCACCTTAACCATGTTAGTAGCAGCTCATTTATGTTCATGGTGAAGGATCGGGTCACGCTTCTTAGGCCGAAAATATATTCCTTGCTGTGTAAGAGAGCCGCAGAAATACCACGTGCAAATACTCAGCTAGGACTCGTCAAACTCCTGACAATATTTCATGGCTTCTGTCATCAAGGAGTTAGGCCCTAAATGGAATTAGTAGCAGCCGTAACCTATTTAGTATAGATACCAGCTAAGGGAGAGGCAGCTTCTACAGCTCTTCAGCAGGTGGGTTGCGTGGGAAAAAAAAAAGCAAAGTATGTACTCACTGAAATTATAGTGCAAGTCCTAGTGAAGGATAACCTTCCTTCTTATACTCAGCTCTGGTTTGTCATTGTTACGATCGGCGCCTAATGTCTAAAAAATAACTCCTAAAGTCTTTGGGGGTTGACTCCTTGTTCTCAGAAGCAATGGTGCATATAACCCCTCTCTAAACAGATGGGGCAGAACTGTGTATCCACCCTTCTCTGGCAGATACTAATGAGGACGTACCTATCCAGAGATGTCCCCTCCGTGGCATGCCCAGCACCCACAACCGACCTGCGGTTGCCTTCTGGCTCAACGCTGACCTCAACTCTGGGGAGGCTGGAGTGCAACATCCGGCTTTGCAGTGAGTAGGGGATTTCGGTGCTCCAATAGAGAGGCAGAAAGAGAGAGAACTGGGATACAAGGGTAAAGACATTGATACCTGGTGAGTAACAGAACAAAGGTGGGAGCAGGGGGGAAAAAAAAGGAAGAATAAATTCTGTGATAAAACAGATAGTTGAGATCCATCATCTAGAGAACCATGTGCTTCCCTGCCTGAATAACTGAACTTGGCAAAAGAAAAGTGGAAGAGTGATGGGAAAGAGGATATGACAGCATTTAAAGGAGGGGGAAAAAAAACCACAACCACATTTCTGTATCATTGGTAAAATGAAAGAAGCATCAAATTGTAGGAGTTTGCAAGAATATCTCCCCTGAAGCTAAAGAAAACTGAAAAAAAAAATCAAATTACTTTTAAACCAACTCCCAATTACATCTATATGCTCTTTTTTAATGAATGATTTGTACGCAACATTTCTAGGCTAAAAATATTATAGGCTAGTGAATCAGACAGCATAATCCTGCAGAAACACCAGGAAAAACTTTACAGTAAGAGAGTAAAAGGGAAAGATCCTGTGGTTCTGTTCGGCTCCCATGAAACCATCTAAGCCTACAGGACTTGCTTATACCATCATGTGGTTGAAAAGTCTTATTGTTAGGGGGTTTTTTCTCGTTTAAAAATATTGCTTTCTTCAGAAAGAAATCGTGTGCATGGAACACATATGCTGTAAGCTACAATGAGTAGCATCCTTCTGGATCTGACAACATCAGGGTGCATCCATCTCAGACATATTCTTCTCTGCATGTGTTGTATGTCTGAGCTGTGAAGGATGAACAGAAATATGCTCTGTACTTATACATAGTGTACAAGAGTTACATAAAACCAGTTTTTAAAGTAAGCTGTTGTTCCAAGTGGTCAATGTTATCTTAATTGCTCAAATGACCAAAAAGTTAGATTCTCTCAGCTATGTACCATCTACTTCAGACTCATTCAGAAACAATCACACGTTGCGTGATTTTAGGCCTCCTCACCCAGATCAAAGGTGCAAGCAATACTAATGGAGAATGGTACAAATGACAGTTACACCATGCCTCTTCTGCGTACAAGAGTTGCTGGTGAAGGGCTTTATGTAATAACAATGAAGTGACAGTGTCTTCTCCAGGCCCTGTACCATGCCGATGCAGGCTGACCACGGAGGGTCCATCTCTCAGGTTCTGCAGATGAGCATTGCCGTCTGGTTGCCAAAGCAAACATCCTCTCCAGGAGTGCGGCCACATTCCGCATCTCCCCTTTCTATAGCAGGAAGAAAGGAAAGGACTTTGTGACAAAAGCATGCTCTGGATGTGGTTATCAAACTTGCTGTCTGGAGGTAATGAAAAGGTCTGTCCGCTTTTGCGGCGGTTGAGATGGGTTCTAGTTCACTTTACTGCAGATGCCCATTGGACTGAATTTACAGAAAGAGCCAGGCTGATGCCAGTGCAGAACCAGTGCATGGCTCCAGAGCACCTGAGGCAGGAGGCCGGTGCCCTGCTGTCGGGGATGGTGGGAGGCATGGCAATACTCAGCCCAGGAGAAGGCGCTGCCAGCCCTGGCACCGGTGTGCCCACAGTGGTGAGCCACCAAGCCACCCACCCACCCACC
>VXBO01013472.1:242469-259818 GCA_013400135.1 Rhinoptilus africanus
AAAAAAAAAAAAGAAAATAAGAAGAATAAGGTTGCTTAGGGTGGTTAGCTGAAAAGGGGAAAGAAAATGAGAACTGACTTCATTCCGTTTCCTGTCATTTTTTTCTCAGCCATTAGGAGCACTGCTGAAAAACTTCTGTAAGGCACTTCACTTAAACAGGATTTAACCTGATGTTTAAATGAGCTGCCCAATCAAGGCCTGGAGGGTACTAGAATATCCTCTCTGGAAGTGTACTCATTATACTTGGTTGCATTTGCAATGTTTTGCAAACGCCTGCTTGTCTAACGAGATCTACTTACATAAAATGCATTTGTAGCATAACCGTAGTGGGGAAGAAAGGTCATAAATATTGTGCTATGCCTGACCAAAAACTATTCACTGGGTCCTGTTCCCTTTTTAGTGAGTGTGAAGTTGACCCTGTTGAAATTAATGGGTTGATGCTTTTACAAAGCATGTGTGACAGATAAATCAGATTACGTAAAGGTTGACAGGGCAGTTGCTTTTAAGGGAGGTTTTTGGGTTTGTGTTTTTGATGCTGAAAGCTTCGATAATATTCAATGTGCTGGTAGCTGCAGTGCTTCTCTGACAGAGCCACTATGTCGTTAGACTAGGAGTAGGCTGGTCCCCAGCTTGCACAGCGTAGAAGAGCTGAAGGTAGCGTCTCGCTGGTTCAGACAGCCCTACGCTGTGCCTAGAGGTGCTGACGTACCCCTCGTATCTCTCTGATTGCTGAGCTAGTCTAAGCCGCAACTATTGCACGAACTCAGAACTGCAGTTCTAGCCTATGTATGAATTGCTAGTAAGACTTTGCTCTCGCATTACGTGTAAAAGGCAGGACACAAATTTATCTAGCAACAGAATATGGAATGCCTTTTTTAATAGTTGTGCTTTAGCCTAAACTGGACTGTAAAGCCACAACCATTTTGTCAGGTTTTTCCAGCTCCTTTGCAGCATTATCTTCAAAGAACTACCAAGTGGTACACGAAACGGCCTGCCCCCATACATGCACACGCACCAGAGTTTCATCCCTTCTTCATACATTCAGCTTCAATGATTCATGCAAGCTAGGAATTTGGCCTTCTGTGTATTTTTGTATCTGCAAACAGAAAATCTTTGTTAATAAATCTCTTCTATATGCTGTGAAATGCTGGAGGATCTCCCAGCTCATTGCAGTTATGTGTGAGTTAGATCAGAGAGGTGACGGCTTACACTTGGAGGCTCTGCAGAGAGTGTTGCATGCTATGCTAGCGACATAGCTTTGGCTACAGGCCCTGATCCAAAGCCAGTTGCAATCAAGTAGTCAAAGGTCATGTCTACACAGCATAAAAAAATTGTAATTGTAGCTTGTCCTAGAATTACCCTTGGTAGTTTAAGCCAGCTAGCAGGAGAAGGAAGAACACAAGCAAATGTATAGTTGAGACCTATCACAATAGAAAAGCCTCTGATGTGGGTTGGTGATGCCTCCTAGAACTCATCTCCATACATGCGCAGAAATGGACCAAGTCTGCGTCACGTTTGTGTCCAGCACTGGGCCATCAGTGCACCCTGACACCTCCGTCCCCGAGGTGGCAGCCCTGCTCGGAGGGGCAGCGGGACCTGTAGCCACCACCCTGCTCCCGGGACACTGCAGCCAGGAACTGCCTCTGCCCTGCCCCAGCTCCCACTGCCGTCCCCCATGAACTACGCGAGGCCACGAGTGCCAGAACAAGTGTCCCAACTGCCCCTTGTCCCCAGGTCAGGATAAGGCTGTCCACATACCAGATAAAAAAGGCCGACTGCTGGAAAGCGAGGATCGCAGCATGGTGCCAGCTGCCATCAGAGAGGGAAATGTCTAACCTTCAGAGCCTGGAGGAAGGCAGAGCTTAAGAATGTGAATGAATTTTCAGAAAAAGAGACAGGAGGTACTTAAAAAGAATAAAATATTTATTACCCATATATATCTATATTTCTTTGTATAAATATATATACATTTATTTTATAAAAATTAGTGTGTATATATATTTGCATACATGTGCACTTAAAAAACATATTTACATATAAATTAATATGCTTTACACATATACACATAATGATATACATGTAATATATTTAGATGTTAGAATAAATATTTTGCAGTTTTGCATGATTTTTTGAAGCTACCCTCCCATATTTTAGGGCTCTGGATCATTATTTCAAAGCATGTACATTATTTGAATAGCTCGGGAGCTCTTCTTCCAATAGTGAGAAGCAGAAAGTAAAAGCTGGTGAACTGGACTTCTCCCATTCCAGTGTCCAAACTTTTCAACTTAAAGGAAAGTTACTTCTTACCATCCCTCTAAGAAGTTATTGTTCAGACTGTATTTTATTATATGGTATTATGATATTGTTTTATACTATGGCAGTGGCTTTTTATATCATTATGCAAAAGCAAGGGGATCTCATACTACCACTTAAAAAAATACAGAAAGATCCTATATTTCTGCAATAGGTGCCTTAGAAATGAAGTGGTTTGCTATGAACAAAGTCACTGGTTATTTTAGCTCAGTATCTGTGAATGCTGTTGGGTCACCCTGAAATATGGGTGTGGGAGGGGAGCGAGGAAAGAAAAAAAAAAGAGGTAGAAGAAAAGAAAAAGAAGCTTTACATTGCTGACCTTTCTTGAAGGCAGACTTCCAGCAGATCACTTTGACCTGTCTCCTGTCTACCTGTCAAAATGATTATTTGTTCTTTCACAGTGCCTAGAACAATTGCAGGGTAAGGGTTTGTTTACTCTTTTGCATCATATTGAAATCGTTTACTTTTATAATTGTGGACAGCTGGAAAAGGAGTTAGGGAATAAGTTAGGAACAAAAATGAAGAGAACTGGAGAGAAGATGGATTCTAAGACAGGACACCAACCAGGTTTGTGCTTGAGATCACATAATAATCTCTTACTGAACACTGAAGACTACTGTATAACCTCTGTAGTTGGACAGTAAATTACTGTTTTAATCAAATGTTTTCCTCTCACTAGAACAGTACTAAACATGAGCAGATATGTTGTTTTTTTACCCACACCTTTATCAGGATTGAAAACTTTGAGAAGGGAAAATGTTTCTGGTGTAAGTTATATCTATTTAGTAAACATTTGAATAGCTTCCATTTAACTATATTTAACAAACACATTTTGGGTGTTCAGTCCCATATAAACCATTGCAAAGCAAAACATAACACCCTGCCTGGTTGTTAAAATGAGCAAGACCTCTTTTCCAAAATCTCCTCTCCATTTCCTAGAGTTGTTTTTCTTTAAGTCACTGGTTTTTTTCTTCTGAGCATACAACTATTTTTTTTTATCTTCTTGCACTGATTTTTAACAGAAGAACGTTTTAAGAACAATAGCCTGACTTTTAGGAATAATAACCCTTCTGCCTCACGTAGGTGCTGCTATTCTTACTCACAAATCACACGTCCTGTCTGGGAGAGTAACTAAAAGACAATACCTAAGAACGAGCTTCAGAAAATAACAAGCATAAATGGTATTTTCTCAGTGTTGCCACCAGGGGCATTCAGTCTTTTTTGATCCGAGTGTTACAGCTCTGTGTTAGCCTTAAGGGCTATTTGTTTCAGGAGCTTTCCAATTAGTCATGTAAATTTTTCAATAGCCAGGGCCTATAACAAAGCTGGGGAGGGGCTGTTTGCAAGGGCAGGTAGCCATAGGACGAGGGGCAATGGTTTAAACTAGAGCAGGGCAGGTTTAGATCAGACATGAGGAAGAAGTCCTTTACCATGAGGGTGGTGAGACACTGGCCCAGGTTGCCCAGAGAGGGGGTGGAGGCCCCATCCCTGGAGACATTCAAGGCCAGGCTGGATGAGGCTCTGAGCAACCTGATCGAGTTGAAGATGTCCCTGCTCACTGCAGGGGGTTGGACTGGATGGCCTTTAAAGGCCCCTTCCAGCCCAACACGTTCTATGATTTTCTATGATTAGACACACTCAAAAAAGAGGAATCTTTTGTTTTGAAATTCCGACTTGCATTTTTGTTTCATTTGCTTCAGTTTTCTTATCAGAACACAAAGTGAGCAATTGTTTCCACTTGCTACCTAATCTTTCCGTAATTAAAAAGTAATCGCACTGGTTTATGATTTTACTTTTTAGAGGAAAACCAAAATTCCTCCACAATAAAACGTATTTTGCCTAGAGAACTTTTTTCACAAGTTCCTATGCCAACATAGGTATAGCTGGGATATATAATTATATTTGAACACCTGTTTATAATCCTCCTTTAATCAGAATTACATGCTGACTAAGGGTCCAGCATCAGACAGTATGATACTAACTTATTCCAAATTAATCTTTTTAGTTTTTTTCTAAGTGTTCATTTGTATTTGGGTTGATTTTCCGCTACCCAGAAGGGAGGACTTTGCAGTTCATGTGCATGCAATGCTGCTTCTCAGTAGTCCCCTCCTTCTAGCTCCTGACATGTTCCAATTTCTGGTCAGGCCCTTCGAAACGAATCACAAAAGTCTGCGCAAATATTTCATTTACTTTATTCACAGAGCAAGTATATGAGAACACTAGAGCTGTGTGCCCTTATTGATTGGGCTTTAGTGAAATCAGAGTAAAAATTCATGTACCAGATGATTTTCAGACAGCCGCTACCACAGAACATTTCACTGATGGATGTCACCAAACAGGAGGTCACACCACGGCATATGCACTCAATTGTGCTGTGGAGTGACTTCATTTGTATGCAGCAAGGACTGTGAAGCATGGGGCTGCCTCTGGAGGGAACAGTCAAGCCTGCAAACATTTATGACACTGCAGACTAGTCTGGGGAAGTTTACCTTGCCCTTGCCCATGTGAAATGTTTTGTCAATCAAGGTTATCTGGTCAAAGCTTTCCTGTAGTCTCAGCACTACCAGTTTATGGAGCAAAGGGCTGGAGGGACATCAGAGAGAGTCTTTATAGCGTGTCTTGTGGAATATTTTTCAGAAAAGCCACTGAAGCAGGACTTGGGATTTCTGACCTCAGTTTCCAGGGACTGCTTTGGACAAATAAGAAACCTTTAGCTTTTCTGTGTATTGCCACAGCTTAAAAACAGGATGCAGATCTTCTCTGTCCATTATGCGGAGTAAGGTTATCTCTTTAACGCCGTTTGGTGTACATGGAACCCTGATCTCAGCTGGGGCCTGCAGACATTGTTTTGCAACATGTTGAATAATGAACATGTAATCAAACTCTTATTGAATGTTTGTCTGAATAAATTACATGAGGACAGGGAAGGAGAGCTAGATTAATGTCTATACTGCAGCTTTGGTAGAGGTGAAATCTGAGCCTGGGTTTTCCATATCCCACACCTTGCTCCTGCTCCATTTTGTGAAAGGCACCATCATTTCTTGTTCTTCTCTTTCTTCAGAGTTAGCAGTGCTGCTTAAGTCTCTGTGATGAATCAGAAAATACCTCAAATCAAAATTAAAAAACAAACAATAAGATAAAATTAAACACTTCTGTTTAACCCCAAGCAATTTTTGTTTCAACTGTGGACAATTCTAAAAAGAAAAAAAAAAAATTAGGTTCAGGTGGACATTAAATTACTCGGGGATTTTTAAGAAATGTCAGTCCTGAATCAGAAAAATCAATTATTTCCACAGGTCTTTTCTTAGCTCTTTATTCATAGAATCTGCACATCTGTCATTCCTTTCTCTGCCTCTTTCATTATTTTTTTTCTTGTACCTGTTCTTCTTCTCCCAAGATCATTTGTAAGAGTCATCTCAGGTTTATATTTTCAGATGTATTGCTTGTTATCTTACAATCTGCAAACAAATAAAAATCTTTTGTACCTCCTCTATCCCAGGAGGTCAAATGCTTCAGAACTGAAGCCACAGCAGCTCCTTTTAAATATAGATTCGATGACAGGGGTGGGCTACTTATTTGCATCTTCATTTGTTGTTTTCCTGAGAAAATAAAGTAACAGGTCATTAAATTTTATTGGGTTTTCATCAGAAAAAAATGTGGTTTTTTTCTAATAAAAGACTTTCAGATTTTTTTTTTTTTTTGTAAACCAGCAGTTTTTTTTTTTTTTTTTTGCTGTATGGAGTGATATAACCAGCCAAACCAAGTGCCATGGTGAAACTGAGCTAGAAATCAGTGTCTGATGAAAAGAGTTAGCAGCATATATAGGGAAATACAGAAAATTAATGAAAATTATTGTGAAAAATCATAAATAGGCAGCTTGTGCATGTATATATGTGTGTGTGTCTTTTTTTTAAGACACATTAATTCACAGGTTTAAATTAGTCCAGATCCAGTAGAAATGAGCTGAAACTCAGCCCCACATTTTAGAAATGACCCCTTGTGTGGTGACCCTAGTGGTGTTTTGACGAGTAGGTGAATATGCACAGGTGTCCCTAAAGTCGAAGGAGTCACTGCTGGGTGAAGCCTGCTCTGGCACAGACTGGGGTGTCCACACCAGCAACACCCCCGTGCAGGAGCCGTGTGTGGGTACAGGTTGGAGCATACAGAGACAACAAATTTGGCTGGAGAGGAACCACAACAGCAAAAGGCATATGCATGCACATCCTTGTGTGGAGACTCTGAGCCAAAAAAAGAACTGGTAAAGGAGGAAAATGTGCTTAAGGACAGGTTGCTTTCAAGAGAGGAGTCAGCAGCATTGAGGAGAGGGACGTGCGAGGGATAAGTTTTACCAGTGACTCAAAGCCAGCCATTACACCACACTTTGCTTAGTTTACCTTCACAACAGCTCTGGCTTTGCAATTTAAGCTGAAGTCCACATTCACAGTTTCCATTTTATACGTAGGAGTTTTGTAGGCACACAGTTACACTAAGTCTGGGCATTTGGATGTCTGCCTGCCCAACGTTGTGTGTTTATTTCTCATTTGGGAGTAGAGGCACCAGGTTTGCTCATGGAAAGAAGTGAATGAACTCATTTGCAGGTGCAATCTTAATGTATTCTTAAACTGATGGCCTTTTTGCCTTTCCCTGTTCAGTTTTATAGTGCTGTTTGGGGTTTGGGTTTTTTGTGTTTTGGTTCTTTTTTAAATAAGTAGTCCAAAATGTCCCTTAACTGACATCTCTTTAATCTCCCAAAATCTTTTTAACTGGACTTGCCCAGTGCTTAGCAGTGGCAGGGAGAGGAGGACAGCAGAGAAGAAAGGTGCACAAGGATCATTTGACCATTGGCATTTCATTCCGAACCTCAGCGTAAATGCCTATATTCTTTGTTCTTTCTAGCAATGTAACATTCCAATCATGTAAAGTACAGCATGCCAGGAAATTTTGTAACAGTTAATTCATTTTTGTGCAGTTCCCAACTGCCAGAAGTCAAGGGGGCAAACGAGAACATAGTGTAAGCCACAGTTCACATGGCTATGCTACAGACCACGAAGACTGTTGATTGATGCAGTGTGAGTTTACCCTCCAGGACACAGCTGAGGTTATTGGTGGGACAAGGAGCTGAAGATTGTGTTGCAGCTATTGGCTTCATTCATGAATTGTTAATGTAGAAGAATAAAAGAATTCACTCAAGGCAATCAATTTCCCTTTAAAAATACAACAATTCACCCCAAAAGAGTGAAAGAAGGCTTAAGTGATAAATTGCAGGAATATTGCTTTCACATTTGACACCCATTAGCCCTGTTTTATATTGGGAAAATAGTATCATTAAGCAAAGTAGACAGTGCTTTACAACTATTAGCTTATGAAAAGATTCAGCTACTACATAAAGATAACTGTTATTAAATAAGAACATTTTGCAAAGCCTTTAAAGGATAAGAAGCAAGAAAAGTTGTCTTTGGTAGTATAGGTCTTTTTCTACATGCTTTCACACACACAGAAAAAAAAAAAAGGCACATTTCACATCTTTAAGACAGAACAATCGGAGCTATTTGAGTTGAGAGGCACTTAATGGGAAGCTAGATTTACCTTAGCAATAATTGCATATGCCTGTGTAAGCGGAAGGAAGTTGCTGTCCTTCTCCGAAATGCAGTAATGCATCTCCGGAGTGCAGTAATTACTGTGTGCTGAATTCCCACGGTGAAATGGTAGCAACTATTGTTCTGCCCTGGGAGGAGCCACAGAGCAAAAGTAGGGTGGTCAGTGTCCAGTTCTCCAGGGTTAAGGGCCAAGCTAAATAGTGCCTCCTTCATCCTTGCCAGCCTTTTCAGACATAAGCTGAAACCACTTTCACCAGCAAATTTCATCCCATAGTCCTTTTCCAACCCAAATCATAAACACTTACTCAATCTTGTAATACACTATCTTGTAAGCTGTTAAACAGAAAATGTGTGACCGAGTTTCAAAACTTATGCCAAACAAACCTTCCTCCTAATGTCCAGAAACTGCTGTCCTTTCTATCTCTGTGTCTAATTTGAGGCAGATAAAACCAACTTCTCACTATGCTTTATCCATCTGTAACGTGTCTTCCCACCACATTATACCCCAAATGTCCCTTAGAGAAGGAAGAGTATAAGGCTGATAGAGAGGGGGCAGTTCATTTTCTAACCTATGCCCTACTCATTCTGCACAAAAAGCATATATATCTATTGAAACCATTAGACCTCATCTCATGTGCCAGGTTATGTCCTGGCAAACAAGGACAAGCAAGTAAAGCAAGGCACAGCAGTATTGCAGACACAGGGATTTGTGAAAGGAAAGGATGAGAGAAGTAGTATGGTGAGGACTGCATGAAGTATCAAACACAGGAAGAAGGAGAAGAGAATTCAGAGCAAGGGTTAGTTTTTGCATTGAGTCTTGGCCAGAAAAAAAAAGGTTTAGAGCTCTCATCCTCGCTGTTTCTTATGCTTTGTACATGATTTCTTAACTGTGGGTACTTGACTGTATAATCAGTTTTTTTCTCCTTAATCATTACCCCTGTATTTGGTTTATTTTTGAGGTGAAAAAAAAATATTTTCTAATTCTCTGAGAACTTTCTGTTCTAGCTAGACTACGAAGTGGCAATCGCTTGAGATAAACACTAATCCTTACTGACACTAAGCTAAAAGGTCCTGGAAAGCCCTTGTTACTGGCTTGTAAATGTGTGAAAAAGGAAGTGCCTTTCATACAACACGTGTGACTCGCATGAGCCTTTGCCTCTATTTTGCCAGCACCCTATCTTCTGTTTCAACAGCGTTAGTTCAACCACCACTTGCTCGAAGATCTTCGCTGGCCCCAACAGTGGTCTTTGGGAGCAACTGCTCTTCACCATATTCCCACCAGAATACCTTCACCAGCTCATTTTCTTCTATAAGTTCCTCCTTCTTTCTGTTTTCTCCTCTCATTCATTTCTTCTTTGCCAGCCTTCCTGATCTTCAGCATGCAGAGCTGTCTGCACCCAGCATCACAACAAAGCTAAGTGTAGAACAAAATCCGTGTACCCAATCTCACATCTGAGATAAGCTCCAGCAACCAGGGGAGGCTGGGAAGAGACAGCAATATTTGTTTTTGTTATTGATCAGTATTTCTAATATAAGGATACCTCAGCTTCTCAGTCAAGATAGATATTTCTTAGAGGTAGATGCCAAGTTTTCACCTAGTGAGAGATTTTCCCTGCCTTAAAACTTTTATAGTCCAATAGGCATGACATACTATCCACATTTTGTATTAAGAGTGATTTTCTCCAAGAGCAACATGGAACCATAAATTGAAACCAGTTCTCAGGCTGTATTCACTGCCTCAACCACAAAACCAAGTTTTCTGACTCCTGCAGGCTATTTAGCAATGGGAACTCAGAAATATTTCACAGTCTCTTTTTCTTAGTACCTCTAAATTGGGTCTTACTGAAGCCAAAAGGGTTGTTTCATGCTAGTGATGTTTGTAACTTTGCTGTCTTTTGTCATGTTTGAATTTAAGTTTTTCTGTGCTGGGTAAGTTTAGTACTTTTGCATCAGTACTAAATTATTAAGAATGTTTAAAAAATCAGGTCCAGAAGTGCACTCCTCCTTAAACTGTACTGCACCGAGTAACTCCAACATACTTTGCTTACTTCCTTTTCACACCTACATCGGAAAAGCTAGTGCATCATATATTATGATTGCTGACAGGTATTTTCAAGCATGTCATTGTTTTGTATGAAGCTTTGTACTAGAGATTCTTCGTAATCAGGAAATGTGCTACTTGGACTTTCAGATGCCTGTCATATGCATAGCTAAGTGATCCGAATTGTACCTCTGTATATTACAATTATGCTTAACGTCACCATTCTATCTCACAAATTTCATTCTGGTCAATTATCAAGTGAAGGAGCAGCACTTTTTCCCCAGCCAAGCATTCATACAGCTGTGCTATAAATTCAAACTCATACCCATGTCATTTGCTCCTACATTTCGCCCAAGTTTTATTCAAGTTATCCATAGATTGTTCTATTCTTCCCAGATCAAGGGCATAAATTATATTTGCAGTTGCTGTTTGATTGGCAGCAAGGATACTATTAGGTGCTAAATAATCTGAAAAAGTAGGTCACATAAATTTGTGGAGTGTAGTTTGCTGAATACCTGTGGAGATTTACATATAGCACATTGTATGGATTTCTTCTAAGCATCCTTTGCCCACATTGTGCTTTAGAATTATGCAGTGGATGGGAATGTTCTGCTAGCAAAAGACCCTTCCTGTTTTCTGCAGGACTATCCTGATGCCGGAGCTGGTGCTCCTTGAAATGTGGGCATGAGCTGGGAAGTGAGTACAAATGGAAGAAAGTAACCTGAGGGTCAAGAATACAATAAAGACCATGGAAAAAAAGAAAACAAAAAAGTAGAGAAAAAGAAGTGACTTCAGACTTAATTTATGCAAGATTTTGTCAAATATAGTTAAATGGAAGCCCAGAGTAACACTCTCATCTCGTCCTCTAAACACTTCCATGGTCCTCACAGTGCGTCGATGTGAGCAATATAGAGGACCAAACTAAGCCCCAGCCTGGCACCACTGATGTAACTCCAAATTATCAGGTCAGATAGAGACAACATTGTGCAAAAATCTATAGCCTGTATTACTGAGGCCCTAGCTGAGATATCATAATGGTCTCTTTTGGCCCGTGAATCTTTGAAATGATCATTCCACTTTTTAAAGAAGACTCTTAAGCATCTTGGGGTCATTGCATGAGGTTACAATTGCAGCTATAGAATGACCAGTAACAAACCAAACACATTTCTCTTTTCTGAAGCATGCTTCTTATGTTGCAGACACTGCTTCTCTCACTCATTATAGTGAGATCTCTTATTGCCCAGTATTGTACTAACTCTGTCTGGTCTATTGTATTGTGGTAACACTCCTTTGCCCATTGTATTATGTTAGCACCTCCTTGGCTATAATAAGTATGAAAAAAAATTCAAGGTTTAACTTGTCAAATGGAACTTTTCAGTGACTTATTAAAGGAACCCCTGCAGTATTACAAAATGCAGGTTTTCTGTCATCTAACTAAAATATCCCTGTAGAAACCTTCATTTTTTATGTGTGTAAAGACAATTTCTTCTAGTGAAACTCTTTGATTCTTCCCTGAATGAAATCAAGTGTTTTTAAACTTTTTGAGGTGCCCCAAAGGCTCACTTCTGTACTATGGAACGTGAAAGACTATGAACCTCTCACATAATCGTCACATAGACACTTTGCGGCACGCTCCTGGCAGCAATCATTCATTACATACTGCAGGCTTTCATAAAAAAAAAAAAAAAGAGAGAGAGAAAAGAAAAGAAAAACAAAAAAACCACACCACCAAAAACTGAAGAAAGTCAGGGAAGAAAAAACTGTGAATTGTGTCTTTCGTGATCACAAGAATTTAGGGGACAACAAGCTGGAGAGAAAGCAATTATCAGAGATTGTTAATGAGGTTAAGATAAATTGTTGCTGGAGAGTTCTTACCTAGAGAAATAGAGTAAGAAACAGAAACGTGGAGAGAGATGGCATCCCTATTACCCCCCTTCAAGCAGGTATTCCTTAATTGTTGTAGTCTCTTGTACTTTACAAGCAAACAGTTACATTTATTTGTATAAGCGGAGCTCATAAGTCATCATTCTTTCCTCTCCCCTTCCCTCCCTGCTTGGAGCACCTTCCTCCCACCACAGCACATGAATTACTGCCAGCAAAGTAAGTTGCTGCAAGCTAATCAGGTCCTGGACTGTCTTCTTACCTATTTGCTGTTTCTCCCTTTCTCTTTATCCCTTGTGCTGTAATGCTGAGGTGAAGCTGGGCTTTTTCCCTTTTACAGTCCCTGTGGCAGCCATTAACCCACCTGGTAATCAACATAGCATACACACAAGGAAAAGAGAGAACATTTTATGCAAATGACTCTACTTGGGGTTTGGGGAGTTATTTGGTTGGCTTATTGTGGGGCTTCTTTTGCTTATTTGTTTATTAGCAATGCCTATGGTAAACACAAGACCAGATTCCTGAGCAGTTTGGGAAGACAGTGGCTCCCACATCTTAGTGTGAATGCATGGAGGAAAGGGAAGGAGCAAGGTCAATGTCAAATTTATGTCACAGTGGCATAGTAAGGGCACCACAGGAGGAGGCAGCAGCACCTAAAAGATGGTTTGAAGGAGTGACTCTTCCTTTCTCTAACAGCTAAGAGGAGTACTCATCTCTCTTCAGTTTTATTCAGTCTTCCTCATAGATAGTACAGTTTAAGTCCCGGTGAAGCAATGTAAATTAGTGAGAGGTTTAGAGGACTACAGCATGGGCTGTTAAAGAGATCAAGGAAACATCTGCGGGGTGTTGTTGCACTGTGCTTCTCATTCAGCTTTGAGTTTGGGACAGAGTCACCGTGTCTATAGTGCCACAAAGCAAAGAGATGGGCTGAAAACAGTAAGAGAAGTTAGAATAACTTTTCTAGATAAGAAAGACAAGCCAACTGGGAATAACAGAATATGTGAAATTCAGGGGTCTTCCAGAAGTGCAAGACTAAGAAAAAGAAAATACCTGAAGCTCTCTTATATTGTTCTGAAGGATCTGGGGAGGGATCAAAGAGAAAAAAAAAGTTTATTTTTGGTTCCTTTTTTTCTGCATTGTACACTTGCTCCTGGCTTCAGATAAAAGACTGAAGTAGACACCTTTTTCTAGCCTTCTCATCTGAAGAATTTTAAATGGGCTTCAAAATGAAAAAGTAGAATTTTCTGTATATGTCTATCTTTGTTATTGTGTAGCTTCAAATTATTCTCATTTGTTTCCAGAGTAGGTTTTGGTGTGTATTTATTTGAATTGTTTAAAACCTCTCTATCTTCTTTTGTTTACAAGCGCAAATCCAAATCATTTTTCTCCAAGACAGAGAGCTAAAAATAAACTACTTAATGCTGAGGTAACACAATGGACAGAATATCACCTGTGTGTTTCAGTTTAAATCCCTTTTTCCCTCATGTTATTTCAATCTATCTATTCAGGAGACCTAAGAGTCTCTCTGTAAAAACAATAGGTTTCCAATTAAGTATCATTAGTGAGACAAAAACACCTGTTTTGGGTCGAAGATCTTATAAGGCTCCAGAGCAAAATGAGTGACAGTGAGGGCAAAGTGCTATGACGAGAAATCGAACGGCTCCCTCCTTGGGAAGTCCAGCATCTCTTCCCTCTCTCCAGATCAATCTGAAGCTGTTGTCAGCTTCCTGTGTGGCTCGTGCTCTTTAGCAAAGCTCCCTGTCTCTCTCAGGTTCAGGGAATACTCTCATGAAAAACCTGGCTGCTTCCCTGAACCTGCTGTTTCATACAGTTCCCAAAAGTCTTGTCCTCACCCCTTGTCCTGCCTTTCATTGCAGGCAGCTCAGGCCGACTTCAGAGACTGTTCTTCACACTGTTTCTGAAGAAGCACACTGCCTCATTTCACCTTTGGCCATGGTCTTTGGCACCTTATTTCTCACAACCTGAGGTCCATGGGTGCCATGTAGGTCCGTTTTGAAGATGTGTCCACAGGAGTTACTCTTCCTGAGAGGAGGAAACGATTTACCCATTAAATGGCAACAAACTCCCTTTTGCTGTAACTTCAGCATGAAAAGGCAGACTGTTTCAAGCCCAGCAATAAACTGCTCCTTGGAGTCAGAGAAATGTCTCTAGAAATACCTTTAATGGTCTTCATTTCAATATACTTTGAACCTGCTGCTTCAGTAATTATCTTCTTTCGTGGTAAGGTTGACTCACGTACCTGTGGTTCCACATGTAGTGTAGACAGTTTTATAATTTTAGAGCCTATTAACCACTAACTTACAAGCCTATGGTAGTATTATTTTGTGAATGCTTTGTGAGGCTTGAGCTGATAGCCTATTTGCTTGTTTTCCCCTTTTTTCTTGTTTCCCAGGTGACTGGCCTGGCTTTCCAAACTGTGCTGTGAGATCGGTTTCTTTTCCATGCTTCATTAAGACAGAGCATTTGTTACACTCTCTTCAGACATTGCCTAAGTCTTGGTACATGCACTGCTGTCACTCCCTTTTATCTTTTTCTATACATTTCCCAACATGTTGGGTGAGTGGAAATTTACAGATGGAGCTGCCGATGTGCTTTCATGTAGAGCATATTTTCTTTTACAGCTGTGTATCTCATATTTTAATTTCCCTTTGTTGTTACCAGCAGTTACTTTTATGCCTGGGAGATGAGCTCTTCCCATGCTCCTCCATAGCTTCTCCTAGCAACATTTCTTTGTAGATTGGTTGGTGAGGAGAACTGAAAGGTTATAGGGCTGCTACCTTCCAGAAAGACATTGAATTATTTAGTACCAACAATTCTATCTAAAATGATAGCATCTTTTCACTCCAAGTTCAACAACGGCACTGCCACCATCTATTAGAACAATGGCTCGAGCACACTGCTGCTACAGAAAGCCCAGGAGCTGTCTGGAGAGCATAAACATGGACAGTTTTCAAAAAATCCTTAATGCTTATGAGTAATAGTTGCTCTGAGAAAGAGATTTGAGCTTTATAAACACCAAACAAAAAAAAAGTCCGATGTTAAGAGTCTTGGTTGTGTTAATAGGCAGTTCTGCTGAATCTGTGTGTGAGATGGCAGCCACAGGCACCTGCGCTGAAGAGTAGTTGCCAGTGGTGGCTAGACCAAGAAGGCAAGTGGTATAGGCTGTTAGTAAAACAAGTGAGGAGTTAAAAGAAATCTATGTGTTATTATACTTTAAAGGGTTATATGCTGCATGTATTTATAAGTGCACAAGTGCAGAATGGAGTGGTGAAGTTGATGTTCCCTTCCAAAAAACTCACAGATGTGTTAATCCAAAGAGTTTTTAGTGGCTGTGGGAAAGGTCTTAAATCAATCTTTAAATGAAGAGGATGACAAATTTCCATTTGGTTTTACATCTTTCAGTTTTCATTTTAAGTATAAGAGTGTCCAGAAATTCTGGGAAAATTAATAGGAATGTTTGAATTCTGTACTAGATAATACTTATGTTTCTTTGTGTTTTGCAGCATAAGCACTCAGTTATGGGGTTCGAAGGAATTTAGTGGCTAGAAAGCCTGTAGAAAAAAATAGCACTAACCGACATTTTCCTGTGTCAAAAATTGTAAAATATTGTGTTAGATACACAGCTGGGGTAAACTGACCCAATCAGTTATCCCAGAGGAAACTCAGCCTATGAATGAATCACAACTAAATTGTCAGAGGAGAAAGGAAAGGCAACAAGACAAAGCTGTAGAAAATGTCCATGGAATCTCTCTGGTGTCATTCTATTGCCTTCCCTGAAGAACTTAAAAAAAAAAAAAGGATAATTATGTCCAATTTCAGTTTTGAGATCAACATTGTTTGTTAATCACTGCAGCCAGGAATTCCTTTAAAATTAAATTCAGAAACTGCTTTCCCAGTCATTTGCCTTTGAACAATCTTCCTAGTGCCTTCTCCAGAGGTGAGCAAAAGGATATTAATTTAGGTATTACTGTAAAAAAATAAATAAATGAACAGGTAAGAAACTGAATGGTTTCTGAAATAAAGTCTTAAAGAACTCTTAAATGTTCTGAGAGGTACCTATGACAGAGCAGATTTTTAAGCCCTATTCATATTGAGAACTAATTTATTCCTTGAGTGTTTGCACTGAAGTTACTGTGATTACTCAGAGAGCAAATTAGTGTCAGTATATACTAGATATAGGTCTAGTTAAACTCCGTGAACAGATATCATTAACTTCAGTGCGAGGCTGAGTGTAGTGAGCCAGAGTCTGCCTTTAATTTTTGCCTATATTCATACTAAAAAGCCTTGAAAATAGAATTTGAGCAGTTAAACATTAAGGCTGCACACACCATGATGGAGAACAGCATTCATAATGTTCTGGTCATGTTAAATCCTTCCTGCAGCAAGACAGTCTTTATCACAAAGAGTTAGAACTGTTCTCAGTCAAATGGGTAAGAAATTTTCTGCAAGATGGAAGAAAATGCATTTGTGTAAGAGGGTAAGTCAGCTGAAAATTTCAGGCCTGGATCTGCATCCAGATCCCACATCTCCTGGATACAGGAACTTGGTCAGCCTTCATTCTTTACGTTAGGGGGAAGAAATTAATTCTTCATAGTCTTAGCCAAAGGTGTGTTCAAGAGTTAAGTGTGCCCTCTGATATCTATGGGCAATGTGGAAACATAGCACTGTAGTGAGTCTACATTCCTTGATAAGCAGATATGAACATCAGTGCTCCATTTAACATTTTAAACTGTAATTGTCTTATAGAGAAAATGGGATTATGATTAATACCTGCTATATATGGGAATAATCGTATAGTAAGTTTCTTTCAAAGTAATGGAACATATGGTGCTCAATTCATTACTGAACTAACTTTTGCAGTAACTTAAAAGCAAAATTATGTTCTTATTTTTATATGATTAGACCTTTTAATCTTTGGAAGTCAAAGGCATTGATTAAATACTGTTAGGTGATTTTGCTTTTTTTTTTTTTTCAGGGTAAAGTCAATGCCTGTTGTTTGAACTGGCAGAGTATTATCCGCTCCTTCCTTGGGAATAATACACTGCTTATCTTATCTGACCCATGACCTAATGTCACAGTGACCTGGTGCTGTGAAAGTAAGGTATCACAGACCTCATATATTCTGTACTGAATGTAAGTTCATAGTGAGCTTCCTCCTGATACCATAAACTTATCTGATACTCTGACACTGGGAAGTGATGATCCAGATCCATCATGTTCTTGCAGTGGTTCTGTGGTATAAGGGAATAAGTCACTAAAGTGAAGGTCTATAAAACAGAAAAATAATCATCATTATAACAGAGAATCAGCCCTGACATATTTAGCCTAAAGTAAAGAAAAAGAAAGAATTCAGAATTTTCTCCTTTCTAAGATTCTTCCACTAATGACTCAGGCCTTGTTCTTCTGAGAATAGAAAAGTATCCTCCACAGGATTACAGAGGGAAATGAAGTTGCAACTTGCCTATGTGCTCACAGTGCCTCCTGCAAAAGGGTTGT
>VXBO01013472.1:262332-368641 GCA_013400135.1 Rhinoptilus africanus
TATTTCTTTCTAGTAAAAGGAATGAAAGTAAAAAAAAAAAAAAAAACCAACCAAAAAGCACCTTTTAAAGCAAGCTAATGTAACAAAATCCCTTTGTGAATGTACTAGAATCAGCATATGGCAATTTAGCCCAACCCAGAACACATTCTTATTCATTAGACAATGTCCAGAGTCTCTGGAGGGAATATCAAACATTATCTTGGAGGCTATGCTACAATAGCAAATGCTGAATATTTTGGTGAAAAAAATTCAATGAGTGAAAGTTAAAAATTAAATAAGTGTGATTTTTTTATTATTATTTTTTAAATAAGGTTTCTTCATCTTTAGAAATGAGGAAAACTGAAGGCTAAAAATCACTTAGCTTAGCCAACTGATTATATCTGTTTTAACCTGCTATGGTTGCTTGGGAGCTGTTTTGCTAATCCCTGCTTTGTCGTTAGGCTATATATTAGCAGGATGGAAATGGCATCACTGCACCGTAATTCAGCAATATGAATACAGAACAAGGAGAGTGCAGAGCTAGTGGCAGCAGTACAACAGCAGATAATAAGATTCTGTTACTCAAGCAGAATGTGTTATGTAAAGACAATTGCAGTGTAGAAGCAATAGCTCTAATCAGGTTAATTAGGCTGTATTCATGTTTCATTTATGGTGCAAGTGCCCCGTAAATTCAAAGCAGTCTACCTCATCTTATTGCACTCCTTATACAACCATCGAGCTCTCTGTAACACTCAACACCATATATCTTCTTCTTTAAAAAAAAAAAAATCCCAAGGTATTTCCTATCACTTTTTAAGAATTTCTTTTCTTCATTGTTTATGACTAAAGAAAAAGGGAAAAAAAGGAAAAGATACAGGTTATGTATAAAGCCCATGCCCACATTAAAGTTCCTTCCTCTGCAACCAAATTAGGCACTTGGAAGTTGTTTGTGGAGGGCCTGTTTAATTGCATTTTATTTATTTTTCATGTATTTTCTTGCTCACTAACATGACAAGGTTGAATGTTTAAGAAAAATCGTATTGGCTTTAAAAAGTGTGGCTCTCACCTTTCCTCCCTTTATCCATTTCCTTAAAGTGATAGATTGCCTGTTTATTCCCTCAGAGCTCGCTGGAAGGACATGTCTGCTTTGGAGAAAGGATTAGAGCCCAGTACTGTGACCCTCAAACTCTAGCTGTGTCTCCTCTCCACTTAGTGAATTTATTAGCTTGTCCCTTTAAAGTAATAATGGGTACGACAATTCTGAGATCACTTTCTCCTCACCCTCAAGAAAACAAGCCTGGGTAGAGAGGAGCTTTTAAAAGGAGAGAGGACATGCTGCAGGTGAAGAGAACGTGCCAGCCTGCACAGTCTTAATTATTTTAGCTAACTGCCTAGCAATCAGCTGTCTACATTCTGATTGCAAGCTTAGACTCAGCATTCCCCATTAAAAAAGAGATGCAACATTTTCCCTACCCAGTTCGCACCAATCTATTCATGTTATACCTTAATTTTAAAGCCTTTTATTAAACTTGAAAAATGTTATAGCTCCATTTTAATATGTATGTGCCCCTTAGACATTATTTCAGTATGCTGCTAATAGCAATGTTTAATATTCTCACTGACACAGTTCTGTGGATAAGATACGTATATATATATTCTTATATATTCCGTCCTGTGGAAGTGTGGCCAGTTGAGCACGACAGCACAGATCAAGCTGTGGCACTGATGAGCAGTGCCACAAAAGCAGGGTGACCCAAGCGGGAGAGTTTTGCTTGTTACCGCTTACGGTATTACACTGCTGCTGTGCGTTCGCCTCCGTTCTGGCTGCAAATAACATGCCTGTTTGTAAGGCATGTCTAACTGCATTTGACGGTGCATATCTGCCAGCCAGGGCATGCTGCTGAATTTCATGGGGCCCGCAAACGCGGTGCATCTTGTCCTATCTCATATCTTAGTTAGCGCCCTAGAAGAAAACATCAGGGAAAATCCAGCTGCACTTAATTTTTCGCCATCTGAATCCACAGTGAACCAGCACCCCAATTATTAATCTCTTGTAATGGTTTGTACTTCTACCATATATCTGTAAATATTTTACTAGACACGCATTTCATTTCAAGGAAGATATGACTCTTCATCCAGTTGTGTATTTTTCCCTTTACGGAAGCAAGGTGCGGTATTAAAATCCTGGAGGTTTCCAGAGGTATGAGTAGTGAAGGTGCCCAAAGCAGACAGCCCTCCTTCGCCTTCTGTCTGTCCCCTGTGTGCCCGGACAGCGTGGCTGCGGGGAGCAGCAGCGGAGCGCCCGCTGCATCCCAGACCCCAGCCCAGGTGCACTGGCACCGCCATAATCATCTTCATTATGCCTCACTCGGGTGGCATCACTCCGAGTGAGCACAGTCATCGTGCAAAGGGACTGTTTGATGGGACCTGCAGTGGATATATGCTCAGGTCCGATGGTGGCAGCCTCAGGACCCGTGCTCAGGTTTCACCCTTCTCCTCCCTGATGAATAGCAACAGCCGAGAAAACTTTGTTCTCCTCCTGGAGGACAGAGCCTAGCTGCCTGACTATGTGCATTACTTGCAAGTTATGTTTTACCTTTCACAGCCTCAAGGAAATACCAGATATACATTCCTGAGCTCACCTTCCTGCCCCTTCAGTAACCCTTGTACCCAGGTGGCTTTTTATGTGATATTTAATTTACCATTTGACTAAAGAAACAAGCTTAAATTCAAAGTAAATGTTAAACACTTGCAAAAAATACATACAACTGAGGTTAGGGAGCAAAATCCCTCCTGACTTAGTTTTGCTACGGCCTGGTCTAAATGTTATTACTACAAGTGGTAAATGCTGGATATATTTTCCCAAGAGTGGCAGCAGCTAAAGCCCCAAGAGAACCCACTGAGAAGGACCCGATGCTCCCAACTCACTTCTGGAAATGTAACTCATTTTTTATTAGATTCTTTTCATAAACAAAGAAATTCATTTCCCTCCTGTTTTCATAGTATAAACTTTGACCATTAGCCGGAAGATAATGTGAAGGTCATACTGACAAGATGTGTGGGTAACAAGGTATGCTTGGAAAGACAACCATGGTGGATACCATGGAAAGAGACTTTCTCAATGCATGTCTATGAGCTCTAAGGTATCTCAGTCCTGAATCTATGAAATCAGTCACAACTTCTCCTCTAAAAGTAGAGTTTCAATGTGACAGAGCAAGGTGTCTCCAAAGCTTAGCAAGACCAAATTATCCCTTAGAAAGCAAATTTTCAGGAGACTGAAGGAGAAAGATTGGAGAAAAGATAAATTGTTTCAGTTATGATAGAGGAACTCTTTTTATTTAAATCTAAATTTGAATTATTTATTACTATCAAACTACAATGTGGAGAAATGGAGGGGAAAATAGCAAGCAAGATATTTTGAAAATGATATCTCTATTTCACGTAGAAAGTAAGTTAGTTGAAATCATGAGGTGATTGGAAGTTGTTAGCATTCATGACCTCAGAAATGTTTATTTTTTGATTGATCAATATGCATTCTAAAATGCTCTTATTTGTCCAAAAGAAACATGTGATAGCCCATACCTTTATAAAAGAGAACCTGGCATGTTCGCTTTTACTTTTTCCCCATCATGAGGGGCTTGATATTAGCCCTGCTGTTAACCCTGGTGGGTAAGTAACTTATCTGCTTTGATGGATTTAAAATAACAGGTTCAGGAAGAAGTTTGAGAATCTAAATATAGTTCAATTACAAACATGAGCTTTAACATTGTACAGGAAAAAAAAATTTTATGACACTTTTTTTGTTGTTTGGGGAAAAAAGGCTTTTGGCTGTGTGCTGAACTAGAAGTAAAGTTAATTGGAAAGAGTTATGCCATATGTACAAGATGAGATATAGCCTCTCATACTAAAATACATTAACATTTTGGGGTGGTTTTTTTTGCTTTGTCATTTCATTACTCTTTTTTTTTTTTTTCCTTCTCTTTCAGGGAGCCAGCATCTTAATTACCGTAAGTAATTTTCCTATCAGCTAATATAATTATAATGAGTGAACTTAAAAATAGAATCTGAAAAGTATATCAATGTTTAATATAGTTTTACAACAGCTAATTTTGTTCAGGTGTAATACAAAAATGAACAAATTCATCTTTTTTGTTCCATACATTCTAATACAGGTATTTTAATATGTTCTGTACAATCTCTATAATGTTTTATGGGGACCATTTCTTTGCAGAACCTGATTTCAGTGAAAACAAGGTTTACACATTTAATTATGAAAGCGTGCTTCTCAGTGGACTTCCAGAGAAAGGACTTGCAAGAGCTGGAATAAGAATAAAATGTAAAGTGGAAATTAGTGGTATTGGGCCAAAGCTTTGTCTAATTAGGGTAAGAAAATGTATTCAATTTGAAAGGTAAAATTCTCTTCATACTTGACTTCTTTTTTAAGCTTTTGGGAAGTAATTACGTTTCATCATGTGTTGTGCTTACTCAGGGAGAATGTAACTAACACTATTGTTTTTTATGCAGTGCCCTACATTCTATTTGCACTTTGCCAGGTAATTCTCAGCTCAAGCCAGCCTTGGGCTTGAAGGATTTCTTCTGCTTTGTGGTCAGGGAGACAATGGAATGTAATTTGAAATGCATAATAATTTATTACTGGATCAATCCAATTCTTCCAAACTGTACAACCTAGGATTATTTAATCAACTGATTTCGTAACCAGCAAATGAAAGGCAATAAAACATGCAACAGTAGCTGGATGCGATTCAATATTTAGCATAATTAATGTCTTCTGGTGGCTTTTTTTTCTGCAGGGTCCCAAATGACATTCTTTGTCATCCTCAATTGTATATTTTTACTGCATGCCAAGTAATTACTAGGAGTTCTGATTATGTGAAAAACACTTTTGCCTTTAACAGAAGCCTATATGTTCTTCTAATGAATATACTGAAACGCAATCCTCAATTGCTTTACACAAACTCCACTTAGTCTCGTGTATATGTAGAAGTAAAATGATCTTTTTAAAAGCTTTTATTTTGCAAACTGAAAAATGGAGATTAAAAAGACTGGTGACTGTCTAATACATGCTTGTAAATGCTGTAGCCTTCCAGCCTGAATTAGCCTTCTCTTACTAGGTATTTTTATAAGTTCAACCTATAATAGATCGAGACAGGAAATGTTGCTTTTCCATGACCTTTGCAAATGGCTGGATATTTTTGCAAAAAAAACCCCAATGAAATAAGAGCCACACGTCTACACTGGTGAGTAGAAGGCTTCCCTGGCAGAGAGGAGGCAGAAGCAGTCTTGCCTTCACTCCCCAACCTACCCCATTCCTGCCGAAACAGCTCTTGGTGTGCCAGGGTGAGTCATCACCAAAAATTGACTCCTGTTTCCTAAAACCTTCCAACACTGCTTCACCTGCCCTCAAGCATTTGGGAAAAAGTTTCATTTTCAAAAATAAATACAGAAAGAATTTCAGGCAAGAAAAAGAAGAGAAAAGAAAAAAAAATCATGAGAATTGGGGGCAAGTTCTAAGCAAAAGGTAACGATACATTTTTTTCCCTTCTCCTCTGGGAAAAGTTTATTTTGCTGCTGTTATATTTAAATTAGACAGTTCGGAGGGATGGTTCAGGGAATTAATCTTTCATCTGTAGCCTACTAGTTCGCATTCAGCCCTAGCAAAAAGCTCTGTTCCCTGGGCGGTTTCCAGCTGACAATTTTTTCATCGCAAACCCACAAGTAAGAATTGCCAGCTGTGTTCAAAACCTCGCAGACAGCGTAAGTCCTGACGGGGCCCCGAGGGCTGGGGAAAACTACCTCGCCCTGACCCTGCAGAGCAGACCCAAACCTGTCCATATGCAATATGCCAGAAGCATGTCCAAGAGGCAGCATGAGGGATTTGCTCCGTAACAGCCTCCTCTGTAAGCTTCAGTTACTGGGGTTGGCAGTGATCTCCACCAACAATAACAAAAATAAATATGAAAGTGCAGTCTCCAGCGATTTGCTGTAGGAGGATTTAGTTTGTGTGGCTTTTTGAGAAATTAATCCACGTCTTGCATCACATCGCCAGCCTGAGGTGTCAGAGAAAAGTCTCTTTAAATTGTCAAAATATATAGAAAGGAAGGGTCCTCTGAGAAACTAAGCTAAACATGCTCCATTCCCATGGGGCAGAAACCATTCGAGTTATGCATAGTTTAGCACAACTTTCTACTTGCTTGGATGTGCCCCGGGTTGAGGCTGGAGTGTGAAGTGCAGAGTGGGGTTGGAGCCGTGCCTGAGCCTTCGGATCCCCAGAAAAACGTGTGGAGAAGGACAATTTTTGTAACCTGCTTTCCACTGCTCAAACTAATTATGACTATCTGGCTGGCTCAGCAGCCATGATGTTATTCATTTCTGACTGCTGTCTGTGCTCTGCGACCTCAGCGAGGGAGACGACAGAGTTCACAACAGGAGTTAATGATGCTTTATGCAACATTAACTTTCCCCTACAATTTCCTGCCTACTACTTCCTTTCATACTACTTTTGGGTAGCAACCTGCTTCGTGCAGCTCTTCTCTGGCTCATTTCTTCATACAAGTCAACCTTTGGCAATATGGATTATCTGTGAAATAGAACAGAGTGCAACAACTGTGGAAATATCACAGTCATTTGCATTAGTCTCTTTCCTTTTATATATGGAAATATGTATATTGATACTAACTATGTTAAACAACAACTTTTAAGTTTTGCCTTTGAAGAGGCTTCACATTATTTAAAAGTGTGGTTTTGACGTGAGTAAAGCTCTAGATGCTTATGTGCATAGAAAACGTTAACGGAAAAAATCAAAGAGGAATTCTATTCCCCCTTTGTTCTAGATTCACTCAATCGAAGCAGCTGAGTACAACGGTGTTTGGCCCACAAGCCCATTCTCTCGATCACTCAAACTGACCCAGGTGCTAACTGGGCAACTTAGTACTCCCATCAAGTTTGAGTACAGCAATGGCCATGTTGGAAACCTTATGGCACCTGATTCTGTCTCAGATGATGGTCTGAACATCTACAGGGGGATTCTGAACGTGCTGGAGCTAAGCATAAAGAAGATGCAGCATTCATACAGCTTGCAGGAGGTGAGCTTCTTGTTTTGTCCACTGTGGTCACTGTAAATACATAAACCTTCTATTCAGATTCTTCTACTGCATTTTCTGAATTCATCCTCAACATAAACTTCACTAACAAGAAACACCTAAGCTTGGGAAGTCATGATTAAGTCATGATTAAGTTGTTCTTATGGGACAAAATTTGATGGAACTGTAGCTAAACAGGACAACAGAATAGCAGGTTTTTAACCTGGCTGATCAAAGTGTTTCAGAAAATGCATTTGCAGTATTAGAAAATATGGCTTGTGATTCTAGAGAAAGTAAGCACCTGTGAAAACTGAAGCCTACATAAAATTTGAATGCTGTATTAAAACAAGCTTAAACATACAGCACAGGATTAAACTAAAATAACAGTAATTTGATTTTTTTACCAATCATATATACTTTAATCTCTCCTAGCTCCTCTTTTAGGAGAAAAACAGTATATATGCCATGACATTACTGTAATAGCTTTGACAGTTGCAGTTGATGCTCTATTGGAATTTCCACTGTTTTTCAGCTTTTAATATCTTAGTCAAGGTAAATCATCTGATATTACTATTCACCACAGAAATTGCACTGTGTTTAGTTTTTGCAAAACCATATTTACATTGATTAGACTACATACGATTCAGAGATCAGCAAAAACTTTGAAATTATTATACTTTCATGTTCTTTTTATTGAAAATGCAGACTGGAGTAACTTTAATTTTAAAAAAATATTATTTTTTATGTAAGTAGAGTTGTTTCTGGGAAAGGAACTATATGATTTAATATTTTCACACTGCTTGTTGCACGTAAAAACCCGGGGGGTGGTGTCACATATTCTGCAGCGGTCTTTTCTCCTTCTTATCTAGTTTTACATCTTCATTCTTTCTAATCCAGCTAGCAATATGTCCTACCCTCACTGCTAAGAAATATATGTGACCACCTCCTAGATTTGTTTCTAAGTTTTCTTTCCTTTCTCAGAGAGCGACTGATTAATGAACATTGGCACATTTGCTTGACAATCTCAAGTCACTCTGTAAGGGGAGATAAGCATTATCAGTCCCAAAATCTGAGCTGCAGAGAGGTTTAAAGGACTAACCTGTGAAACTCTACATCACATCCTGCAGTGTGTAGGGTCAGGGTGTCTGAGGTAGCTGTGAACTGCGCACAACTACAAAGTCTGGCTAGGCACGAGGCTACTTCATCCCACTGAGCCTGGTGGGTTGGACATTCCCATTTAAAGTCTCTATATCTCTACCACACCCTGCAGAGGAGTCCCACACCCGTATTTACAGAGTACATGTCTTTCAGAAACCTTGGGCAATTCTTATTTCTAGCCCTTACCAAAGCCACGGTGTCTTCAGGAATAGTGCTAAACTGAAGATGAAGTGGGTATGTCTTGCCTCCCAGCCACCACATGACCATTTTGCTGTTCTGACGTAGCCCAGAGCCGCTCTCTGGAGTGGGTATGCTATCAATAACAATAAAAAAATCATGAAAATAACCCTCCTAAAATGCAATCAAATATTTTCCTTTCCAAAAATCCCCTCGCTGACTGAGGAGATTTAAGAGCTCTTATAAATATATATGCTTGAAATATTATTGAAGATCTGAGCTAAAACTACCAACTCAAGAAAACTCACATTCAAAGCCCTGCCATCCTGAAATTCTTTTTAATTATTGCTGTTCATAATGTGACAGATCATCTGATATTGCATGGCTTGTTCCATAGGCATTTATAAGCTGTCTATAAAACCGAATTTTAAGGGCAGAATGTCATCTCCAAACTTAAAATACTTTGCTGTTGAGATTTTATTCTGACTGATGAAAATATTTTTGCCCTTTTTATTAATATTCCTTAAATTGTATTTCATAATCGACAGCTTTAACTGGAAATTGGTACTCACCTTCTCTGAGGTTCCAAATCTTGTCTCAGTGAAAGTTTTGAGAATTCTAGTTCTCAGTGAAACTCTGATTTGGCTTATTGGAAACCTGTACATGTGAAAAAGAGGTGAAAGTAACAGCCATTTTGCTCTGAAGAGTGCCATAAATTAAAAAGCATTTATTCCTATCAGGAATTTTGAAAATACAGAATTAAAAAAGAAAGCCCATGTAGGGAATTGATGAAGCTTCTCTGACCACACTCTCATTTTTGCCAGGCTGGGATCGGAGGTATTTGCAACACAACGTACGCCATCCAGGAAAACAAGAGAGCAAACTTAGTCTATGTGACCAAATCCAAGGACCTGAACAGTTGTGAAGAGAAAGTTGAAATGGCCACAGGTTCAGCATACACTCGTCCGTGCCAGACCTGCCAGCAGGTAAATTAGAGTGGTATTATGTATACATATTTTATATTCATATACAGGGAGCTATTTGGCACCCACGTTGTCTCTTGATTTGTTACATTCAAAATGAGAGAAGAGTTAGATCTTCTGTATCCAGTTACTAACATTTTATTTCTGTATGAAAATCGGATCCACAGAGCAGTAGAGGTCTGTGCTGCAGACTATCATGTACTGCAGACACACTTCAATTAGCTTAAACTGGCTGGCTTGGAAACCATTAATTATCAGCATGAGTTAATTCACCTACTCTGTTGAGTAAAAAAGACAGTCACGATGTCCAGTTTCTGCTATTCAAGATAGATACTGCTGCATCTTATTATAAACCCGTCTTTGAAATAAGAAATCATGTGGCTTATACTGCTGCTTTCCCCAGAAAATGTGTCTCCCTCTCAAGGGAATAACCAATTACTTATATTTGGGAAAGGGAAAAAACAGCTAACACCTTACCAGTAAACGTAATGGAGCCAGGCAGCGTGCCTGACCTCTCCCATGGAAGCGTGCACACAGAATTCACATAAACTGTTCCTATAGCCAGTGAAAAAAGCAGCCCTGGAAAATAACTGGGTTGAAGTGGGTGACGTAATAAGTTCAGTCACAGAATTTAGAAGTTCAATGACTTTCTGTTTTCTTTGTTTCTTTGCTTTTTTTATATTAAAAAGAGAAACAAGAATTCCCGGGCAACTGCTACTTACAATTACAAAATTAAATATACACGTAATGAAGCTGTAATTACACAAGCGGATGTTGAGGAAATCCACCAGTTTGCCCCCTTCAATGAGATAACAGGAGGAAACGCTATAGTAGAAGCAAGGTACTGTACATATGCCTTTAACTCAGCAACTAACTCAGCATCTCAGTAATCTGGTCAAACTCTATAACTGAAATAAATCCTTTACTTCCACAGTCTATTGTTTGCCAGTATTTAATTAAATAAAATCCCAACCAGTTCATAAAAACAACCTTCACTGTGAGTTGTAAATCTGAAACATGCACATCACTATCCAAATTTTGTTAGCTAAACTTGGCAGGGTTTGACTATTTTATTTCTCAGGGATATTTGATTTATGTCATAAAAGCCAAAACAAATGTAATTCCATCTGAAAAATTGTGAACTAATATATTTGCAGTAAAATACTTTGAAAGACAGTTACTCACTGAAAGAGTTCCCTGGAAAATAATAATGCAGTAAGAGACCCTGGAGACTAGTTCACAAGAAACCTAGATACGGCTCTGGATTCCGATGTATTTCCTAAGTACAGTGGTCTGCTTGCAAATCTCCCATCAAAAGAGTTTCTTGAAAGGAAATTGGGGTTTATTGCAAAAAGACTGGGCACAAAACATGTAAAATGTATTTGCTTTTCCACAGCAAAATTTGCAAAGTTTGAGGCAAAATGAGAACATGGTTGTCTAAGAAATTAAATCCCTGCTCATTTTTAGCTTAAACCCCCAAAATTTCAGTGTCTGAGAGTTTTTTTCATCTGTTTCAATATTACCTATTGAAAAAAATTTTAGTTACCTGCTTTAGTGATGGACTCTGCAGACAGGGTTGCCCTACTGAAGAGGGAAGTTTTTTGCATAAAGGTCACTGTACAGAAGATACATTTCAATCCCACTCCAGCTGCTGTAATCTTGCATTGCTCCACTAGCTTCTGCAAGGATCTATTGGTATGAAATAGAGCTTTGGAAAATGCAACATCAGAAAGTTCATCACAGAATCACAGAATCATAGGGTTGGAAGGGCCCTCTGGAGATCATCTAGTCCAACCCCCTGCCAGAGCAGGGCCACCTTAGAGCAGGTTGCACAGGAACACATCCAGGCAGGTTTTGAATGTCTCCAGAGACGGAGACTCCACCACCTCCCTGGGCAGCCTGTGCCAGGGCTCTGCCACCCTTAAGGTAAAGAAGTTCCTCCTCATGTTTAGGTGGAACTTCCTGTGCTCAAGTTTGTGCCCATTCCCTCTTATCCCGAGGTATTCATGTCAATAAATCACTGACTAACTTCATTAATATGATTAATATATTTAGTTTGGCTAACAAAACCAAACAAAAAAATGAACAGTAAAGGTGAAAGTGGTTTCACTATCTCATGCAATCGAGGTAAAGATAGATACAAAAGTAGTGCTTTTACCAAATTATAGGTTGCTGTGGGTGAACATTATTGTGGAGCCAATGGACTTTTGCTGGTTTAAACTGTCCTGCAAGCCTGCGTAGACTGTCTTCCTTACTGTTCACCCTCAGGTACTGAGGTCCCAGAAGGCATAGTGCCTTTACTTTTCCACATTTTCTCTAGATCTGCCCAGCAGGTGGGGCCAAATATAAGATAACAGGGAAGATGCAGGTATGTCACCCAAATCTTTGGAAGTTATTTCTACAATGCACATTCTGTATTAAAAAATAAATAAATAAGAAAGAAACAAAGAAAGGAAAATCTAATATCAAGGATTTAAAATATTTGGAGCTGAGTTTTCAGACCTGTTCAACATAAGATTCTCGCAGCACCTTTCAAAGCCAAGAGATGTTTTACTATTGTTTCACTGTTTTAATCCTATCTTTAATATTCATTTAGTCTTCTCTTCAGCGTATAACATTTTCCCATCTATTCTAGGCAGATATATCTCTTCCCAAAACAATGATGATAGAGACATAATAGATTCATCATGTTCTGGAAGGGGGAGTTAGGTCTGTGCAAGTGTACCTGATGTTATACTTTTTGACCCAAATGGCCTTTCAATAATGTTGTATAAAATTCCAAGAGAGAAAAATTCTCTGCTGCTTCTATAGTGATTTCTATTCAAATTCCAGTGGCTTGTCTGCAAAGCAGTTATATCTTATTTTCTGCAGCAGTTCTCTACAATCCATATGGAAGAAGTGGATAGAAATGATACAGAAGATCATCATAGTGATTCCAAAATAAACACTCCAATTTTTTACAGAGATTTTGAGATACTGTGTAGTACAACAATATTGCTTTTGGAATGTTTTCAGTTGTTCGGTACAAATGCCTAACTTTATTATAGAATCCTAAATGACCTATTTTAAACATAATTGGTGGGACAGGATGCATCCCTTTATCTGAAAATGTAGCAAAGATAGAAAATGTTTACAAAGACAGTCTCTCATTGGAATTATTCTCAGTAATGAAGGTTTTGTGCTCCTTGAAAAGTTTCCAGAAACTTGAGTGTTTTTCTGAAGACTAATCCTGAATTTATCTGGCCCTTTTTGTTTGGGAAATCTAGTTTGAAACTTCGTGAGACTCTTTTATCTTCTGCAATCCCCAGGGCGTTCAGCTTCCTTTCTCAGAGTACGGTTCCGAGCATCATGTCCAAATGTATCTATTTGTAAATACCTTTGCCCCTTGATAACAAACACTTTCGAAACAATTGTAGTCGCATTGCAATGCAGAAAGAAGATTTTCTCTTTTCAGTTTGCATCCTGCATCTTGTGATGTTAACACCCTGGATTCCTCTCTTCCAGGCAGAAACTTGCTTTGACTGATGTGCAAAAGCAAATGGCAGAGGTCCCACCAAAAGAATTCCAGAATCGTGGGTCGCTTCAGTACCAGTTTGGCAGTGAATTGCTTCAGCTTCCTGTCCACTTATTCAGAATAAAAAATGTGGAAAGCCAGGTAAAGTTCAGCCACTGGACAGAGTCTTTGTTGGAGGTTGGAATCAGTGCACGGGGGAAACAATGTGTGTGAGCTTCGTGCATTTTAATCTTCCTGCAGATCGAGGAAAGTCTGCAAGATCTAGTAGAGACCACGTCTGAACAGCTTCCCAGTGATGCACCAGCAAAAGCCCTCAAACTTTTGCACCTCTTCCGTGCAGCAAATGAGGATAATTATGAGTCAGTGTGGAAGCAGTTCTCCGGTCGGCCAGTGTACAGGTATGGGCCATACAAGTGGTGATTCCTCCGCTCATAAACTCTGTTGGAGACCATCTGGGATGACTGTGTTCAAATGCAGATCTGGAAAATGGTCCTTGCCTTTCCCATTACAGGCGCTACATTTTGGATATAATTCCTGCAGTTGCCAGTCACCGTGCGCTCAGGTTCTTGAGGCATAAAATGGAAAGGCAAGAAATCACCAACTGGGAAGCAACTCAGACGGTGCTTGTGGCTCTGCACTCAAGCACGCCAACTCAGGACGTGATGGAGGAAGCAACAGTAGGATTCTCTAAACACTCTCAAATAACTCTCTACTGATTTTAGCATCTGTCATATTTATTCCTTTGACAAGATTGCAAAGGCGTTGAAAATATAAAGTTTTTATATCCTCTAGTGAGGTTGAAAGGAGTTTATCTTGTGACTATCTTAAGGGGAGGAAAATGCAAATCAAAAGGGAAAAAATTAATACAGAATGAAACAGGCAAGAAAGAGTAAAATACCCCTCAGTGACAGAAGTTATTGCTACAAACAGTGGTTTCTAGTCTTCCTTTGTCCAAATGTACTTTATAGTTACATCAGATTAAATGTCTAACTGAGTGTCTAGAAAGACTAGGAGTAAGAAATACATGTTTGTTACATCTGTGTTTTCGGCCCAACTGACCTAGCAGGATGGCTATAAATTGCAGCAGATCTTTCAAAATCAAGGGAATTATGCCAACGTGGAGCCCACATAGGAGAAAGTCTAATGATTTTTACAATTTTTTCCTATTCTGCAGGGTCTAATTCTATCCCTCAGACACAGGAACTTATCTCTGCCTACCCTAGGCAGTGACCACGAACCTCAGAGTAGAGTTTTGCCCTCTGTAAAAGCTGTGACAGCCCGGCTCTTACTGTGCATTAATGCTCTGCTTCCCACTCAAGGAAGCAGTGGGCTGGTGCCTCCTGTCAGCTCCTACATTTATATGAAATATTCCCATCTGCCAAAAGGACTGAGGTCCGTTCACAATGTATCTCAAGTTTTTTGTACCTATAGCTGAGGCAATTATAAAACAGTGATGAATGTTTCTTGAATAATGTATGTTTTTCCATTCCATAACTGTGTGATTTCCTCCCTTTGGATCACAGCCTATGCCAAATTTAAATCTGAAACACTATAAAAGCAACAGATCTGCCTTCCAGATGTTACTTGGAATTACTTTACGATTGCATTGTCAAATACAGTAATATCCACTGATTAACAATAAATCCATCTATACAAAAAATATCAAAAGCCTGGGTTTGCCTTGCATTTGGCAGAAACGTATTTTTTAATATTGTTACTCCTTATTAATGGTGGTAATGAACAACTGCTTTCTCCCAAGCTCATCGTGAAAAAACATTGCCCACGCTCAAGTACCGTACTTGGAAAGGTTTGCCATCTCAGCTACGCGTCACTGTGCCACAAACAGTGCTCTTCATCAGACTCCTGCTCTGAATGTCTCCAGGTAACCACATTGTTATTTATCGTTTAAGAAAAAGATTAAGCCTTGAGTTCTTTCTTCATTATTCAGAAACCTGTATTTCACTTCACTACAGTGTTTCCTTTGGGAAAGGAACCCCAGTTGGTTAAATACAGCATTTTATCTTTAGATTAACACACGAAAGAGAGTGAGAGGAAGAAGCATATAATTCATAGCACTTTCTATCTGAGTATCTCTGAGTGCTTTATTGCCAATTATTAATGAAGTCCCATGGCACTGCTCTGAAATACTTTTAAGTATAGGTACTTATATGTACTTATAAATAAACTAAGTGACACAGAAGCCCCGTTTTTTGCCCAAAGTCATGTACCTCAGCTGTTTTTCAGCCAGAAGCAGAGCCCGATCATCCACATAGACTATAATCTTTTAATAATGTTCTGCACTGCTTTTAATCAGAAGGCCTGAAAACAATTTAAATAGGCAGTAAATAATTTTTCCCTTCTAGAGATGCATGTTGTGGTTTACAGAGGTTGGCCACTCAGCCAGTGATAAAGAGGGAAAGAGCAATAGGTGTTTTCAGTCTTCGACACTGGTTAGTCCACCATCCCCAGTAAGAGCAGGGTGTTCCCAACACAGTGTGTGCCTGCCATGACTTTTTTCCTGTTGTACACACGCATGGGCGACATTCCTACATGCATTTCCTGTGTTACAATTGCCACCAATGCTTTTGAACTAATTAAATCTGAGAAGCCCAGTGCCAGGGAATGGAAATTCTTTCCCAAAGCAAATGATTGTATAGGCTCATTCAATGCATTTCAAATGTCCATTCATTCAAATAGTAATGTCAAATGGACTGTTTCTGCACCATCAATGGATCTCAAATGTGATATTTTAAAGCATGGGAACTGTATTGAAATTATTCTATAACATCTCAGAGTTTCTTTTTTAGAGCCATTGTTTAGCATTAAAAACAGTTTTCTATTAGGATGTAGTTCTTTTCTCATATTCAGCCATCAGACAACTATTTCTAATCTCGCCATGTTGCCCGCAATGAAGGCTGTAAAACAGCCTGGTGATCTCATTGACAGCAATTAATCCACAATAAAAAGTGGCTGTTAGATATAAGTTAAGAGCACCATCACTAGCCGTATCTTCAAGAATCTTATTTAAGGGTCTGAAGCATTTAACAGTATCTGCATTTTTGCACCTGTCTTCAACCATTAGACAGACATATTCAAACTGCATTATTGCAGGTTTCTCAACTCACCTGAGAGGCAGTGGGAACTGTGTCCTGGACGTTACTTTTTCCTTTAAAAATCTTACTTTATAACTTTAAGGCACAGTGATGAAGCAGCTGTTCATTGCAGCTTTCTTGGCTATGCTTGTTCTATGAATAAAATGTCCTATTCATGAGGTTAAAAATAATTTGAAAATATTTAAAATATGTGAACTGAACAAACTGAAATTATCAAAGCCAAACCTCAGAATAGGCTGGGGGATGGGATATAGATAAGAGCTGGAATTGAACTCAACAGAAGATTTGTTTTCTCTTTTCAGTTACTTCATGGCTTTGCAGGAGAGGCATTGAGCAAGTCTAACACAGAAGAAATTTCCCTGGCTTTGAAGGCCCTTGGGAATGTAGGACATCCAGCCAGCATCAAGCACATCAAGAAATTTTTGCCAGGATATGCAGCTGGTGCCTCAGACCTGCCACTCAAGGTCCATGCGACTGCTGTGATGGCCCTGAAAAACATAGGCATGAAAGACCCAAAAATGGTAAGGGAAAAAAACTGCCTCATTTTCACTTAGGATAACCCAACACTAGGCTTCTAACTGATGATGAGTGATGAGGGTGAAGCAGAACTTTTTTGCAAATATAGCTGTAATATGTGGGGTTTTTTAAATACTTAACTATTCCTTAGTTGCCATGTCTTATTCCATTTGACATTAACCTATTGTATTTCAAACTGCAACAAAAATACCATTAAAAGGATACATTCATTACACTTTTGTTGAAGACAAATCAGTATTTCCATTGCAAACATCTATTTTCCAAGGACATTAGACAGAAAGCTTAATTATTGACCAAAATGTGTTTAGTGCTACTTCAACTTTGGTATGTGAGAGAACCACAAAACAAGGTTTTCAGAGAATTGACATTTAATACTGAGTGTCACATCTAATCGTAATTCAAGACCAGATCTTATTGTAAATAGATACTGGAGGTTTGCATCCTAATTACAAATTTACAGACATTGTGTGGGTTTAAGTCATAAACAGAACATTTACTAAATGTGACTTTTGTCCCTGAACGAGATAATGATTAGATATCACATACAATGGTTGCACAGGCATAGTCTCATCCACCACAGACATCACTTTACAGTATTTTTCACCTAAAAGCAATCTGCTTCTAAAAGGAAAGCTTGCATTTTCAAGAATTTTTTCCTCATATTGAAATTTTTTGTTTTATATAAGACTATTCCTAATACAAAAAGTAAAAGAAAAGCTTTCATTAACTATTCTCCTACTAATCTGTATCAGTTTTTCTATTATACTTATTTTTTGCATATGACTTCCTGTTTGAGTGCACATATTGATCCACAGACAATAGTGTGACAGGGTATGCTTTTAAGCAAAAGAATAAAGAAACAATTTACTAGAGTGCAGGAGCTAGATGGGGAAAAGCTGGGGGGGGAGGGGAGAATAGCAAGGGTAGGAGTTAGGATATTTGCTGGGGAAGGAAAAAAGCCAATCTGGTGTTTGACAACAGTGCTGTGCCTCTGACTGCCCTTTGGCTCAGCTTTTTGCATGTGACCCAGACCACTGTTTAGTTCCATTTTCTATGCATTTTCTTTGCAGAAAATTGATCTGGAGCAAGTTAATTACTGTGGCCAAATTTTTCATTGTTAAAAAAACAGTACAATGCCTGGTTTGCAGCTAGCTACATACCCATATTAGCATTAAACAGACTTAATTCATGGTCTGTCTTTTTTATTGTTTAATGTGAAAAGGTAGTTACATTTAGAAAGAGGCTGCCGCATCCTTGTCACCACTTTTACCTTGGTATTTGCTAATCAACATACGCAAATTAGTAAAACCAATCAGGGCATTTCCAAAGTTGTTCGTTTTGTGGATCAGACTTTTCATTAGAGACCATGGATGTGCGCTGCCCAAGGCAGGGCAGGACCACGCAGAGAGACTGCCAGAACGGTACCACCCACATCCATTTTGAAGTTGGGGTCAAAGGCTTCAGCACAGCTCATGGAAACTGGAAAGGTCCCAGTACAAAATTAGTCTTGACACTGAATATTGCCGGGGTCAAACACATTGGTCACAAGTAGTATGTTTGTTGCGTAAACTTTCAGTTGTACACTGCCTACATGATATAGAAATTTCTGGTAGTAAACTGGTTTTTATTCCAGCAGAAAGGGCTCCAGGAGATCAAATGAGTAGAAATAAGTCATACCTTTATAGGTAGGGATAAGTGATCACCGACACCACTTCTCTGGTACGTGATGGATCCATGAAATCTCTTTTACCTAGAGTGGTTATGGAACATATCTATTTTGCTATAGCTCAAAATGAGATAAAAGACTTGATATAGTACACATCCAGCAAAGATCCTTGGCTTTGATTGTGTGGAAATACATTACCATAATGCCCCTTTCAGTCCTCAGACTATGAAACTAGGAACACTGTTGGCATAATAATTGAATAATACAAATTTTTACAGTGCTAGGGATGAAGACATCGTTCATTGGTGATGAATGGTTATTAGCAAAATGTTCAAACTTACTGTAAATTTGAATATATCTATTATTTTCAGGTCCAGGCTATTACCATTGAGATTTTCCTGAATCAAAAAATCCATCCTCGGGTCCGAATGCTAGCTGCAGTGGTTTTGCTTGAAACCAAGCCAGGCCTTCCAATACTGATGACATTAGCTGATGCAGTGCTGAAGGAACCTAGCATGCAAGTGGCAAGTTTCATCTACTCCCACCTGAGGGCCCTGGGTAGAAGCACAGCTCCAGATCTTCAAGTGATGTAAGGAAAATCTGCATCCCTTCCCTAGATGAAAAACTTGTTGCAAACTAATTGAGGTGCTAATGTGTTCACTTGCATTCTTTCAGGGCTTCTGCCTGCAGGATGGCTATCAGAGTATTAAGCCCCAAGTTCGACAGATCTGGGTATCAGTTCAGCAAGGTCTTCCGCTTCAGTATGTTTAAAGGTAAGAATAAGTAAATTTTGTAGAGAAATATACACAGATCGATGTGAGAAAAAAGTCATACAGTATAAGAATCCAATTCTCCTAGCCAGCTGGTTAGCTGCATGTTGTTCCTCCATATTCTCCTGTGTTCAGTGAAAAAAGACATATAAAAATGTCAGGCTCTCCATTTGGAGAGTGTTTAGGTCCTGGTGCATTTTGCATTGTACACTGCCAGCATGAAATTACCAGAGGGCTTGTGGGGCTCTAACCCTCCGTTTTCATTAGCCAGTGAGGCACATGCTCCTGTATCAAATGCCATAGTCTCAGTGGTGCTTAACAATTTCGTACCATTGTTCAGCACCAAACAAACAGAAGGGACCTAAATTACTGCTGAAGTGGATTAATTTCTACTGGTGCTGAACACCTACAACTCTTACTGAATTCAAATGTGATGCTAAACACACTTCACCCCAACAGTAGTGCACAGTGAAACAGCAAACTCTGAAAGCATTCAGATGTGGCAATTCATTGCACTCATGAGCAGCTAACTCAGGCTTATTGTCCAAAGATTTTTCTTTCACCTTCCTAACAGGATTCTTTACTGGAATGAGCAGATCCACATGTGGGATCTGAAGGCTGACCAGTTACATCAATGGGAGCTGAACATGAAAATGTAGTCAGAGTAGGGAGGACAAGATTAAAAGACAGCTCTTGCTCAGCCAAATTGTCCCTGTTTCTTCTTCCCATGTGTGTTATTTTTCTCAGTAGAGATTTTTTTAAACAATTCCCCCATGTAAATGACCATGACAGCCTCAGTGATCTGGCATATGTAGCTGGCAGACTAGGGAGATTGTATCTACACAGTCTCCTTACACGTGCTCTTTATCTGGGAGGACTTGGATGTTTTTAGCACTTTTGCTATTCACTGGTACATGTAAAGATTCTTTTTGAAGTAATCAACAGAAAAAGAGACTCTGGACTATCTGAAATCTACAATGCTGAGTGTACAAGTACTTTTGCCTTCTTTTTTTTGTGGAGGGGAGTGGTTTGTAGATCTTATTGTTGACCTACCCCTTCATGGGTTTCATGGTTTTTACATGATCATTTAGTCTGGTCTGTAATGAAAATAAATATAATAACATACCACAACAACCACAGTAATATGAGATACACGTTTGCTGCCTCAGAGATGGAAACAGAGAGCGCTCAAAGAAGTAGTCATGAATACATATTGTATGAACTTTTGTACCACTTAAAATGGATTCAGGAGAGATACATTTTCCAGTACTATGCAGATATATGTTTCTAGTTTCAGGTACTCATTTTCTCCTCTTATTTTTGTTTTTCAAATGAAGATATCTGAATTTTCACACAGTGAGATAAAAGGGTACAGTACTCATGAGGGTAGCTGGCAAAGGGCTATGTGAAATGGATTACTTTGTTCTGGCCGTAGCGTGGAAATGCGGTACATCAGTGAATTGCTGTTACTTTATGGTGAACACCAGTGTCAGAAATTTGGTTACTATGCATATGTAATCTTTACATTTCTCATCCTGAAGAAAAAAGAACAAGATCCTTTTCTCACACATGCTAATCTTAGACTTGGATAACTCAGTTGGCTAAATGAAGTCAATCTTATGTTACAGTGGTGTGGGAGGAGGATCCATCCTCCAACTTTCTGATTTGATTTGTCTCCACTAGCCACAGATGAAATGTGTTTCCATGAGTCCATTCTGGAGGAGTTACCATAGTGACGGCTGTAATGCAGTACCTATTTCCTTGCTAAAAACAAAAATGTGCCCTCAGCATCACAGATCTTTGTGGTGCTAGATGCTGAATTTTTAATGATAGTCAATAATGTCAGCTGAATCGCTCTCTAATCTGAATTCTGTCACACATGGACACCAAAAATAGTGCTTCATGCTCTACACACTGCCACTGAAATCAAAGGGATGACCCAGGTTCTGCTTAATGTGAAGATTGACAGAATCTGACTCTCAATATGCAGAGATTAAATTTGCGTTCTAATGTTCATAGGTACCCCAGGTACCAAAATCTGCTTTCTTTGATCACTGATTTTTCTTTCCCTCTTCCTTGGGCAAGATATTTAGGCAGATATATGCAGGTGCCATCGCACTTTCACAGTGAAGTGGCTCCAGTGCATCATCTGACTGTCAATAGGATTTTTCATTGGTAAATATTTTCCTAGAGCATTAGAGCTATGTAATACTTGCTGTATGAAAAATATCCCTTCTCTCTTCAAGTCAATGAATTCTGTATAATCATTTAATCATCTATAAGCAACTTTTCTTATTAAGTATCAGTAAGTATGATGGTTGGGGTTTTTTAACTAATAGTTTTCATGGGTTAGAGCACAAAAAAATAGAGAAACTTAACAAACTCATTAAAAGTACCATGTGTCATTGTAGTGTTCAGTTCATGTAGCACCTAGAACTGTTCTGGCTAAGTTCATTGGAGAAAAAGTAGTCTTCACATTTCCAAGTCTCAAGTCAGCTTTTTAGTAGCGTCTCAGTGTGGCATTGCTTTGCTTTTTATTTTCTATCGGAACAGCATTAAAATGTGAGCTTTTGTCATCTCTCCTTGCTATCTGTTGAAGGTTCTCCACTGATTCCTCTGCCCTCAGTGGGGTGGAATAAATACCTGTATTTTGATTGTAGGAGCTGTTACTGAACCACGTATGTTGTAGCTAGATATTACCTTGCACTTTGGGTAGCACCAGAGCTTCATACAGCAAAAGAGTAAAGGTGATGCCAATTCATATAGATTTAGCATTAAGTGGATTTCTTTTCTAACAGACTGTTTCTTAAATACATGAAAAGTTGGAATCTGTCCTGAGAAATTAGAAATCTAAATCAGTGCCAGTAATCTGATCTGAAACATCTAGTGTGAGGAATAAGCAAGGGTAAACAACCATCGAGACCCCAGTCTGCATGCATGGATTCCAAAGAGAATGGGAAGGGGTCAACTCACAAGTGAGATACTATCTGAAACACAGAGACTGGCACTAGAGGAGTGATATGGACATGAGTATTCATAATGCCTCACATTCATGAACCAAGTGATAATCTTTTCTTTAACTTTTGGCTAAATAATTTATGAGACTTTAGGCATTACTTTTCTGGAAAGAGGTCAAAGACTCACTCTCTCTCATAGTGCTTGAAAATATATATCCTACAGTTCATCAAACATTTCTGTACAGTTACTGAAATTATTGGTCTGGATCTTCCAGGGCTCTGCAATTATCCTGTCTGTACTGGATTGACAAAGCTGATTTCTGGTGGTGCTGGGATTTAGTCAATGTATGGTGCCTATTAACATGAGCAGAGCAGAAATTTAACATAGGGACTCCTAAAATACTTCTCTCTCTTCCAACTAGTGTGGAAAGAGAAGTGAGGAGGGTTGGAAGAAAGGAAGAACAACAGGGATGCCTGTCACACGTCAGGCACAACATGTCAGCCTTGTTCCTCTTGAAACCTGAGGAAACTGAGAAAAGCCTTGAGATCACTTTAACTCGGAAAAAAGGACTGTATAGACCTGTGTCCAGATCAGGAAGAATATATGACTGTGCTCTGCACTGATTATCTGTATCTAAGAACACTATGGATTATAAACCTAAAGTAGAGAAAATAAATAGACACAAATTATGTTTGCTCAGAGTTCCCTCAATACTTAACAATTACTTAAGAATTAGTGCATTTCATGGAAGGAGTTACAGCATTTGGAACTAAATGTATCAAATTGCCTCTGAGTCATTTGAGAGACAACTCTACACTTCACCATCTGTCTTCATAGGACATCTATGTCACTTTGCCCAAACTATTAGCAAAGGATGGCAAATCTGTTTCCATTTCTGATCCCCTTTGTCAAGTTGCCCTAAATGATGTCTCATAAAAGTGTTCCATAAGCTGACGTTACAGAATCTGACTGGATGTAAATGGTATAGCAGAAGCAATTGGAAAAATAGCATAACCAACATGCAGTGAGCAGGGGGCTTGTAATTTTGACCATTAATAGTTCAAAAATGCAGAATATTCTGTTTATGACTGTTTTATAATATCGTTTTATAGCTGGGTTTTCTGGCCTTTCTCATATCGTGCTGTATCTGTTGAATTATACAATTTGTAAATTGATTCAATCTGCACACTGTGGCTTTAAAAACTAACTGTGCTGTGTTTTACTGTCTGTTTCTCTTCAGAGTTCCTTATGAGTGGACTGGCAGCTAAATATTTGGTATTGAATAATGCAGGCAGCTTAGTTCCAACAATGGCAGTGTCCCAGCTGCGGACACATTTCCTTGGAAGAGTGGCTGATCCCCTGGAGGTAATTGGGTATATCCACAGTTTGCCCTCTCATCAATTCTTATGACCATCATCCAATTGGCATTTACACTTTGCTTCTTCCCACAGGTGGGAATAACGGTTGAAGGACTGCAGGAGATGTTTGCTAAAGTTTACTCTCCTGACAGGGACTGGGAGACTGACTATAACTTCAAGGAAGTTCTGAAAACGGTAAATTGTCAGGGAAAAGAAAATCTCTAAGGTACCGATTCCCCAAATTCCCCAAATCAGACTCTCTTCTTCTTCTCACACAGCTCTCTGACTGGAAAGCACTCTCCAGTGACAAACCATTTGCATCAGGTTACCTGAAGATGTTTGGCCAAGAGTTGTTCTTTGGTGGACTTGATAAAAATGCCATCCAAAATGCATTGCAGGTATCATTTTGAAAATGCCACCACCCAAGCATCAAAAGCTTTAACATACTGTTTCTTTCACACATTCTTTCTCTTTTTTTAGCTTTTTAATTCAAGAGGGGGGTTTGTCTTTAGTATTAATCAAGGCAAATAAGGTAAAGCTTTGATCAGGATTAGCTATAATCATTGCTGGCAGACTTTTCCCTGAGGCATAGTTAATGACACGGATCATGATATTCAAGTTGTGCTTGTTTAGACAAGTTGAATTCTGTAATTGCAGGCATGGTATGGACCTGACGAAAAAATCCCTTCAATAAGGAGAATAATCAGCAACCTTCAAAGTGGTGTAGGAAGGCAGTGGGCCAAGGCTTTGCTGTCCTCTGAGATCCGTCACATCGTGCCTACCTGCACAGGGTTCCCAATGGAGACCAGCTTCTATTACTCTTCCATCACTAAAATTGCAGGAAATGGTAATGTATTTCAAGACGAGCAATACAAACACGCGAGTGAGGACTGGGGGGATTTTTAACACTTTTTTTTGCTTTCTTTCTAATAGTTCACGCTCAGATTACACCTTCTCCAAAGTCTGATTTCAGATTGACTGATTTACTAAATGCCAACATTAGGCTGCGATCCAAAATGAGTCTAAGGTAAATATTTATTAGAAAATTAAAGAACCATATTTCCAAGTGACAGAGGCCATAAAAATTCAACAGCTGTTTGCTATATGAACATAATTTTACCCTCATTCTACCTTTTCAGCATGGCTAAGGAGATGACATTTGTAATGGGGATCAACACACACATGATCCAGGCAGGGCTGGAAGCACACACCAAAATGAATGCTCATGTACCTGTGAATGTTGTTGCCACTGCCCTTATGAAAGAAAAAAATATCAAAATTGAAATTCCACCCTGTAAAGATGAGACTAACGTAATTACAGTCAGGTAAGACATAGCACTCATTATCTTTCTATGCAGCAATGCAGAGTCTTTCCAAATGAAACAGAACATTTGCTTAGGGATCTTGCCTTTGACTGACAGCTTGAGTAACTGGCAATGATTGGTGTAGTTTATTTAATTTAAATGAAGTGACATGTACCAAAGCTTTGCTTGAAAATATGCTTTACTTCCTGTGGTCTTCACCTGAAAATCCCCTTTAGAACCATTTTTCAGTTCTTAAGACCCATAAGCTCTTTGAAACACACATGGCATAAAATTTTTATCCCAGTACATATACTTGTACTGGAGATGCTAGGTAAGATATAAGCCAGCTGAATCCTATCAGTTATAACAGATAACCCATACATATTTGCATTTGTTGCCTTGAAGCACAGAGAACTTGGTGTTTCTTGTGTTTTTACCTTGTTTCCCTGTGGCTGCCATTTGGTTTTCTTGCCTGTTAGCTCTAGTTGATTTATTATCAGTGCATGCAATTACAATACACTCTGGAAAACTATTGTAGCCAGATGCCAAACAAATGAAAACAGATGGAAATACAAGCACAAAGAGAGGGAGGAAACAGAAAGAGTATATCCAAGGAATCAAAGCAGTAGACCAAAGCTTAGAAAACTTTCACATACACACATGAAAAAATATTGAGAAAGACAAGCTGAAAATTCATCACAAAGGAAAAAGCATCACTGACAAAAGAAATCAGCTATTATACAATCTGCAGAAATGTTAACAAGTTTCTGCTCTAGGAATACAACCGAAACAAAAGAGCTCAGTTGCTTGATCCAGCTGCAATTAGCATTCATGGCTGCTGGCCCAGAGCAGCTCTGCAGGTCTCTTCAGTTCAGCCACCACAGAGGCTAATCATTATTCTCCCTTGCCCTTCAATAGTCACAGACCATCCTTTTAGGCATTTGACATCACATCCTCCTCCCTGAGTTGATTCCTCTGCTCCATAAAACATGACTGTAATCAGGTTCTCCATGCAGAGGAGGGAGTGTTTCGGCAGCTCCTAGAGCATCCGCTAGCTGTGTATAAGCTGCAGGGGCACCACAGCACAAAAGTGTTTTGTTCAGTTTCTTGTGAAGACCAGGTGAGCCCTCTCCCAAGGTCATCAGGGACAGCAGGCACCTGCTCTCACTAGCTCTCATTGTCGGAGAGGGTGAGGCAGATATTGATGAACTCAATAAAGATGCTGAACTGAAATGAGAATATTGGACATTGGTAGGGAGTTTAGAGCCTCAAGCAGAACTAAAAACGTTAGCAGAAGAATCCTCCCTGCAAAGCAAAATAAAAAATATTTTCCTCCTTTGGCTTAAGGGGAAATAAATCAGACACAAAAAGGGTTAAATGCATTGCCAGAAAGCATAAAGCAAGTTGGTATCAGAGGTAGGGAATTACAGCAGGGGAGTCCATGAGTTCCAGCCCAAGCCCTGCTCTGGACCCTGCAGCATTATCATTTATAAAGTGAAGTAGTCAGTTGGAAATGGCTCTATAATGCCGAGTATATGAGAAAGCTAATACTCACTAGCTAACTTTTAGCACCATCAATTTTTCTCCAAAAAGCATTCCTGTTCACTGTTACAAAACAAATGGTCGGTGGAAATCACACAGAGCAATGAAATAGCAATGACTACAAGTGAAGGCAAAGCAATAACTAGAGAATGTAACACTGAACCACATCACTGAGGAGGTCAAAGAGCAAGCAAAGTAAAATCTTAAAGGTATGAAGAGAAACAAGCAGACATGATAGAGACAGGAAGGATACGTATCTATTCTATATAGAATGAGTCAAAAAATTTAGTTTAACATAGTCTTTCTCTTCCTTTTGCATAGATGCACAGTAAAGAGCCTATTGAATTCAATATTTTAGTGATATTCTGACACATCCCTTGTTAGTTTTCAATTCCTCCTTTTAAGAAATGGTTCTAGAAAGCTATTGCACTTTCATTTGTTTGTAAGCTCTGTTCAAAATATTTTAGTATTGGACACTTTGTTTTGATGGTCAGAGGGTTACCTTCTATAGTACCATGTCATTAAAGCTAGTCAGGATGTGATATTATTTTCCCCTTCATCTTTCACATCCAGACGCAGGAAGCAAACTGTCTTCAATAGCATTAAGTTCAGTTATATCCTACACACCGTACAGGTTATAACCTGTCACATCTGTGGGATTTATATAAATTTTCAGCAGCCAAAGAAAAACTCAGGTGAGCAATTGCAAACTCTAAAGAAAAAAATAATGAAAACTTCGGTGATAGAGACATTGCATTCCCAAGACAAATCAGGACATTATGGACTTGAGTTTTTCTATAGCAAAAATCAGAGCAAAATAATTAATCATACCATAGAGAGAATATATAGCATGTGTTTCAATTCAACCCCATCAAAGTTAAATTTAATTAAAAATAATAGTTATTTTTAAGGCTCTTTTAACATAATTATTTAGTATACTACAGATGGCTACTTAAACATACTTTTAAACAAAATTTACAGGAAGAAGTAAAAATCAAATAAATTTCAGGGAAAATTAGAGCCCTGTGATTAAAGTATAAATATGGAGAGCTGCCAGAGAATGCACTTTGCAAATATATCACATATTCATAATGACAGGCTACTGAAGTATATACATAATCTTGAATAGAGCTGGTATCATAGGGCTTTTTTGCTTGTTTTAACTGTAGGATAAGCAGAAATTGCTTCACATGGGCATCTTATTTATAAGATGAATTACAAAATTACAACGCTGTGTACAATATGCATACAGCATGTGTGGCAGAAAATGCAGAAGAGCCAGCGTACGCTGTGAGCTTGAAGGCAGCACGGTGTATTTGGGGACAGAGAAGGGAAATAGCTGGCGCTCCAAGTATCTGTTTCTGTAACACCTTAGCACCGAGGTCAGAGGGATGGTGTGTAAGAAAGGCAGAAATTTTAATTTCACCACAGCAGAAAGAGAGCTAAAGATCTGGTTGGGGGATTGTCTCTTGCGTCTCATTTATTTAGATACGATGTCGTGCTGGGCTTTAAAACCTGGGAAAATAGTTTTTCATTGTTTTTTTGTTTTGTTTTGTTTTAAACAGACATTGAGCTCTTCTATCCCCGTGTTAGGGATGTATGTAAGGCCACACTCACTGAAACATCAGTGGACCCAACGCAGCTGAATTACTTGTCCCTTACCCCTGCAGTGAATTTGGCTTATACTGTAGCACAGCTTCTTCTCTCATCCAAAAAATACACTAATACATATTGGAAAATCTCCTTTTTATTTTTTCTCCCTTGTGTGGGATCAGAGAGAACAGATTCTTTCATACCATAGCTTTAGGCCTTCTTTGTGACTGTTTTTCTTGTTAAAGCACCAGAGCTGGCTCTTGTAGCCTATTTTTACTGTGCCGTGTGATTCTGCAGACATTGACATGTGTCACCTGTGATGCAGCTACATTTGTCGGCTCTCTGTGCTCAACAGGGAGGAATCGATCCTCCACTTTCATTAGGTGGCAGGAGTAGACTATTGTCATAAAAAATACTAAAAAAAAATGCAAAAGAAATACCAGGGCTTTCTGCTTGGAGACCCAGACTGCAGTTCAGTGGTCATTTGAATTATTGAATGGGATTAAAATAAAAGCCATTTCCCTTTTTGTCCCTTTACTCAGATGAGCCATCTGAAATGCAAGTTGATTTGTATTTTCTTTCATCCCCTCAGCTTGTTAGGGAGAATATTTTATTTCAGCTTCCATTCTTCAAGGTTCTCCTATCACCCAGCGTGGAGCATTGCTGTCATGTCCTTATCTACAAAAAGAGAGAGATGGAAAAGAAAACAAAGCCCACAGGTGACACGCGTTTTATTGAGGTGTTCCACATGAAGAGCAATTGTGTGCTTTACAGTGCACACAGCACGGTAGGAGCCTTCAAGAGGAAGAGATGGCTATCAAATGAATACAGATTCATCTTTCAAATAGGTTAGATTGGAGTTGCTTAGGCTAGTACAGTGTGGGCGATATTAAAATAGAGACCATTTTGCAGATCATCTTTCCATTCACTGTCACAAAGGCCACCTTCATTGGCTGACCACAAAAGCCCCAGGGCAAGGAGATCAACTTCATACTTGAGAAACAGCACATGGGGAATTTTGAGCTGGATGTTAGCACTGATAAACAGCTAATAAGGTTGAGTTAGTACAATGGTTATAGGTGAGGGAAATAGGTTTTCATGTCCCCAGAGCATTCAGCATTCAAGATGTTTCTCTGACCCAAAACAAAACTCATAATTTATCACAGCACTGTAACAATCTCCATGAAGAACATGGGGTATGGAGCCAGGGGGTCAGGATATTTAGCTGTGAGAGTCTCAATCTCATGCTGCACCTTATATCACTCATCCTGGATCCTGAGTAAGACTCTTAAAGTCCACAGCACTGGAAACAAGGTACTGAACACATTTACGTAAATAGGCTCTCAGCCTTCCTACACATCTCTCTGTGATGTATGGCAAAGCCATAGCCAAGCCATGACTACCAGTGAATTTATATCGAGCTGGAGATGCTTACTTTGATGATTTCAGCCTCCTTTCTTTAATTCTGCTTAAACAAAAGTTGCACAGGAACCCACATTCAGTAGCCACTAATCCCCGGGCTGTTTTTTGAATATGGCAGTATTTTCCCAAATATCATGTCAAAAGAAATGAGAACTAAGTATAGCAGTGAACACACAGAAGATTAGTTTAAAAATACAAAAGTCCAGAAGATCAAAATAGGAGACTTAAAAATTTAATAATGTAAAACCACAGCCAGGCTTCTAAGTAAGTGGGCTGTTCTTCAAGGTGTTAAGCATACAGAGATCCCATCAGCTGCAATGCGTTTAAGATGTACACATGATCCTAAAAGCCTCACTGAGCTATCTGCCCCTGAGATCGGTCCATGTCTTTATTCACTCTCAGCAGTCCTTGAAAATACAACTAACAGATGCTGTAAATATCTGTAAAGCAATTTGCAAGCTATGATACTTGTTGCTGAGTACGTGCTAAAGGCATTATTCAGGTCTTTTCCTCAGCAGTGCTTTATCGATACAGGTTTCCTCTAATGTTTATTCTGCAGGTCTAAGACATTTGCTGTTACACGAAATATTGGGGATTTGGCTGCTAGTAAGATGACTCCGGTTCTTCTACCTGAAGCAGTGCCTGACATAATGAAGATGTCCTTTGATTCAGATTCTGCATCAGGCGAGACTGATAACATCAGGGTAAATGATGTAGTGTCTGAATATTCTTTTTTGGGCTTTTAATCAGTGGGAGACCATTTATTTTCTCCATAGGAAAATGTACAATTCATCTCTGACCGATGCTGCTTAGCTCAAAATAAGTCAGGTTCAATCTAATAATACAAATAATCCTTTAGTAACATTATTTTAAGATCTGGAGTGTAATACATCAGACTTGCAACACTTTTCCAAATGCAAAAGCATTTTCTTTGGTAATTAATTTTACACTGCCATCTACAGGATAGGCCCACAATCTTTAAAATACTTTGCAACCATTATGCAAGCATCACATTCCTGGGGCAGCCACAAATGTTCCATGAGACACACCATTGCTCAACTTGTAGACCCAAATTTAATACTTACAAGCATTCTGCTTCAAGGATGGCTGGCAGTTTGTGTATCAAGTCAAATGACTTCCTCAGCTATAGTTTTCCATAAAAGTCAGTACAGGCTTTCTATGATGGGCAGCGTTTTGAAGGCATCACCATGACAATTCATTCAGTGAAAGACTGGCAGAGCTGAAGAATACACTATCCTGTTCTGGTTTCATTGGTGTCCTGCAACTCTGAAGGATTTTCAGATAAAATAAGAGACAAACAGAGGATGAGTGAAGCACTTCCCTATGGAGAAGTCAATAGGCAAATGAACTGTCAGTGAGAGCAGTTTCAAATATCCTGGAACAAGTAAAGTTCTTCTGCCTTGTGCCTCTGGTCTGCCCTTCCTGAAAACTCATCCCTCCGCAGTTATTCTTAAATTAACAGAAACTGAATAAATGTCACTAACTGGAGCAATTCCTAGTATCATTAGAATTCCCTTTGGAAAGAAAAGATTAGCATTAAAATTCCAGTTTTCCAGTGGGGTTCATACAAGTTTGGAATCTCATGAGACATGATAAACTGAGTAAAAAAAATAATTGCACATCTGTATTACATGTGAAAAGAAAGCTTATGATTATGTGTCTTTAGCTGTTTGCTTCATTGCTCCAGGAAATCATAGTTTTCATTTCATGAATTTGATTCTAATCTTAATTAATTGTAATTTTTTCTTCTGCAAGCATTGCTTAGCACATGGAAATGACATTGTTTTGAGTGGAAATTTCTAACATCTGATATGCTTTGACCATCTAGCTGATATAGTCTCACATTCCTGTCAGATCTCAACTGGGACAGAATTTTCATGGACATACATGAAAGTTCTGCTCTTTGACCCAATCACAAATCAAAGGAAATAACTCCAGTCATTCTACAACACACACAGATTTATCAAGGACCTGTTAACACTGTCTAATAGTCAAGGAAAACAAAATTAAATATTTAGAATTAATCTGTGATATAATTTTCCATTCTTGTAGCCTGAAGCTCTTTTTAATCTAGATAGTCTAATCAAGCCATTCAGTTAATAATTTTGTCCAATTGAAAACCAAGTTGTTCTATGTCATGGCCTTCCCATCACAAATAGGTTGGTTACTTCCTCCTGCAGAATATATGTAACTATGACTGAAATAGGACTCATTACATACAAGTATTCTTCTTACTGTTGCCCAGTTGAATTTGACATGTGTATTATCTAATAGCACAGACAGTCTACAGAAGATGTTTCAGCGGGAAATTCCTTTTCGTTTGGACACTCTTCTTCCCGAAAAGAGCCATTTTTCCAGTCCATGTGCTCCAATGCAAGTACATTTGGGGTTCAAGTGTGCATTGATAGGAAAAGCGTACATGCAGCATTTATCAAAAATGTTCCTCTTTACTACCTAGTTGGAGAGCACACCCTTAGAATGAGCTTCAAGCCAGGTAAATACAACCATGCACAAAAAAGAAAGTAATGGGTGGGTGGGTAGGGGGTTGTGTATGTACACACATATATATTTGTATATGTACATATATATCTTTCATATTTTAAGTACCACTAAAACTACCATTAGAACGACCAGCCCTGCCAGTATTGGCAACAGACTATGCTTGTAGCAGGAATCCCTTCCTTCCCCACTGGTCTGAGCAGCGATTTCCCAGCTCCCAGCAAAGCCACTCAGCATGGCCAGCGTCAAGCAGAGCTGATCTGTGCCTGCAGAGCGTGTCTGATGCATCCTGAATCATTGGATTTGGGATGCAAGCACAGAGCAATTGGACACGGGCAACAGATCTGATGTAGCGTCCTGTAGCTACATTCTAAAAACCCAGACTCTTAAAGGGAATTATGGATTAACCCTGCCACGATCTAGTCCTTAATGTCTTAATCCATGATCATAAGAAGTAAAAGCACAGCAGGCCACTGAATCTAGGTCTCCTAAGTATCAAACTAATGGCCTAACCACTGGACCATTCTTTACAATTCAAGAGTTGAGCCTCAGTTCCTTTCTGATGCCTAGTTTGCTATATCATAGTGTTATCTAGTTTAGCAATCTGAGTCACTTGATTTAGGTCTGCTGATCACTCTGTTTATTGACTTGAAAAGAATCTATTATCATGCTAATATTTTAAAATTTGGTTATTCCTAGTATGTGCTTTAGCTATTACAGAAATATTTTTACAAAGTTGCTCAATACCAAAAATAATTAATGAGCATAATGTTTTCATTTGGGGAAAAATGGCTAAATAAATTATAGCAAAAAATTGGCTTATTCTATTATTTAGTTGGTAGTACTAACAGTAATACTAATTGTGCAATTTCAGTTTACACAGAGGCACCTATTGAAAAAATACAAGTCACAATTCAAGCAGGAGACCAAGCTCCTACGAAAATGGTACGTTTAGTTACGTTTGAAGATCCAGAGGCACAAGTATCTTCCAGCAAACAAGCAATTAAAAGAGTGAAGAAAATACTTGATGATACTGATGACCAGGTACTGGTGTAAAAATCCACTTCTAGATTTGTGGGAGACATTACACAAAGCTTAGTTATTTATATTTCTTTTTTTACGTAGCCTCCTTTGTTTAGATAGTATAAAAAAATTGGAAAATAAAGACAGGCTTTTGGGTACACAAGTCTTTCTGCAGGTCTTTTGTTTGCATTCATCTCTTCTGCAGGTGAAGGACATTAGAAAGAACAGGTTGGTTTAGTAGTTTTTTTCTGAAAATCTCTTGTAAGATGGAAAACAGCTATTGTGTGCCCCAAAGGTAGTCTGTTCTTTCCAGCTACTGTAACTGTAGCAAAAAGCTGTGACACCTACCTACACAACTGGCCCTGCGAGAGTCACAGCTACCGCACTGCCATTGTCAACAGTAGTTACATGTAACTGTATGATAAACAATTTCTACATATGCTCATTATCACAAAAGGGTTTGTGTATTGTTCTGCTTATATGTGTTTTTAACACATTATTATGAATTAGGCTTATTGTGATGTATTGCAAGAGTGCTCTCAGGCCTACATCTTGTCTTCTAAGGCAGCAGAGAAATGCATAGCTCTCTGGATCTGATTTTACTTATAGCCTTCTGCAGGAACACAGAACAAAAATAACTTTGTTTTTCCAATGGTACCATTGATTAGGGGACAAGAAAATCCAGAAGCTCATTGTCCAGTGCCAGCAGCACCAGCGGAAGTGCCGAGAGTACAACGAGCAGCCCCTCCAGCAGCGACTCCGACAACAGAGCACCACAGGGAGGCACCCAGACAAATCTGAAAGCAAAACGGTCCAAAGCCAAAGGAAAGAAATTCTACCCCTTTGGGGACAGTGACAGTAGTAGCAGCAGCAGTAGTGGCAGCAGCAGCAGCAAAAGCAGTAGTAGTAGCAGCAGCAGCACGAGTAGTGCTAGCAGTAGCAGCAAAAGCAGCAGTAGTAGCAGCAAAAGCAGCAGTATCAGCAAAAGCAGTAGTAGTAGTAGCAAAAGCAGTAGTAGCAGTGGCAAAAGCAGTAGTAGTAGTAGCAAAAGCAGTAGTAGCAGTGGCAAAAGCAGTAGTAGTAACAGCAGCAGTAGCAGCAAAAGCAGTAGTAGCAGTAGCAAAAGCAGCAGTAGCAGTAGCAGCAGGAAGAACAGTAGCAGCAGCAAGGACAGCAGCAGTAGCAGCAGCAGCAGCAAAAGCAAGAGTAGCAGCAGTCAGGGCAGCAGCAGAAGCAGGAGGAGCAGCAGCAAAGGCAGCAGCAGTAGCAGTGCAGGTAGCAGCAGTAACAAAGCACCTGGTGTAAAGCATAAGGCTGAGAAGCAGTCCAAGACCACATCATTTCCACATGCTAGCGCTGATGAAGGAGAGAGAAATGTCCGTGAGCAGAAACCTAAAACGCAGAGTAGCAGCAGTAGCAGCAGAAGCACCAGCAGTGGCACCAGCAGCAGCAGTGAAAGCATTGGTGCTTCCCAGCGCCACAGCAAATATGACAGACGAGCTGAGCTGAAACATGTCGATTCCCAATTTAACAGTCACAGTGGTCATGACGTTTCTGCAGAATGGGTAAAATTTTCTAATACTTTGGCTTCTGCTTGGAGGTGATCCTTTCTGAGCTGTAGGTAATAAAGCCTTTCGGAATTTTGCAGGAATATCGCCTTCCAAAAGTATACCGGCTCCGGTTCAGCTCTGCTCACATCCATTGGGTAGGTCCCTAATTCAAGTGCACATTCCTGTGGTGGCTACAGCTGATACGATCAAACATATTACAGAAGGGCTTTGGTTCATTTCACTCTAGCATTCCATACTGTCCAATATCAACACTGACAATGGCCAAAATAAGCAGATTTGTTACTAAAATACCAGCTATTATACTACATCCTTCTTTTGTTGCAGCACTTGCAATTCCCAGAGTTTGGATAAGACACCTTTGGGCTAAACGCTATATAGTACAGCCAAAGTTAAGTTAACAAAGACCATGGGGGAATTATAAAACAGCAGCAGCATCTTCCAATAGGAATAGCTGTGTTCACAGTTTTTAGACAATCGTGGCAGAATTACCATGTATGTGAACTGTATCAGAAACCAGGTTTAGTATGCATTATGGCACAGAGGTGTTTTAAGTATATATTAGAATGATAATAATGTTGTGGCTTTTGTAGGTCTTACCTGTAAAGTTATTATATATCCTGCTTATGAAAGAGGAAGATTATTTACATTGTTTTTAATTAAATTGTAATCACTTTTTTATTTCTAAAAAATATGGAAATGTTTGACCACTTATGAAATATCAGTTTTTATTTCCCCTAACACTAGACCTGGACAATGTGATGTTGCCATTTGCAATCACTCTCTATGCAGCCTTCCTATTACAGAGAGTTCCAGGGGGCTTTGAGCCACATTTCTATCCAACATATTTCATATCTGCACATGATAATAAAAATAGCAGTCTAGATATGTCTATCTGTCACCAATAGAGGGAGGCTGATAGCTCTGATTTTGATGCCTACACTGCAAAACAAGAAGCCATGCCATAGCTTTTTAACCTATTTTTGTTTCATAGCATCCAGATCGGAAGATGTCAAGCAGCTCATCCTCATCTTCCTCTGAGTCAGGAAGCAGCCACAGCAACAGCAGCAGCGTTAGCAGCAGCAGGAGCAGCAGCAGCAGCCACCACCATGGAGAAAACACTGGCCACAGCTCAAGGAGGAGCCACGCGAGCAGAGGAGTCAGCACCCACCACAGCCACGGTTCCAGCCAGAGGCGTGAGGTACTACCGCTACCTGTGTGGTACCAACGAGCAGCCGGGCTGCGCTGGCTGCTGAGCAGGATCTGTAGCTGTGGTGGCACCCAACTACCTGAGGGGCCGGGCTCAGGAAGTACACCCCAAGTCAAGTTTTTAAATGGAAAGTCAAAGTCTGCTGAGATATTTTCCCTCCACGAAAACATTTTTTCCAAATTCCCTTGGCTTTAAGAGTTGTGTTATTTTGCTGGTTGCTTGAGTATATTTTCCTCAGTTTCTAAAGGTGTTTGCAGTATGTGAAAGCCTGAATATAGAAATTACAAAAATTGAAGGGAATGGGGTTGTAAGTTAAAGGGGAAAGAATTTTATTTTTCCTATGAAAGCCCAAAATGAAAAATAAATTTCATTAAGGTAAAAGTGGGGGGAAAATAAATAGATTTTATTTAAAGGGTTTTTTAACTTAAGTCGGCCTAATTATTTTTAGGTGTAGACCTGAGGTTGTGAGTGTATGCAGAGTATAGCTAAAATCAGACTCTCCCTTGTCATTACTGATCAGTAAATGTGAAGTCCCATTAAGCAGAGATCATCTTTATCTTTATTACACACTTAGTATTCTATAGTTGTACTAAGTAAAGGTATCTACATAATAATAGAACAAATAGCTCTGCAAATGCAGGCAATGTCTATGAGAACTCTGCTGCTAAGGATTTCAAAATAATCACATGACTTGAAGGAGCTGTAATACAGTAAAATACGTTGTGGATGTGTATACTGCTATGAAGATATCTAGTACATACTGTAGGCGGATATTTGAAATATTAAAATAATGCACAAAATCTTACTAAATGCATAAAGATAGTTCGGAAGAGTCTTGGATCCACAAGAAAACTATCGTGTCTTTGACAATTCCTGGTGGTAATGAAATAATCGAGATTCCAACCAAATTTATCCTTAAATATTAGCAATACAGAAATACAGAAAGCAAACTAAACTGATGAAGGATGAGAGCTGCTTCCCACTATCAGTGCACATAGACTGGACCATAGGCTCTCCAGTGAATACACAGAAATACTTAAGCACAGATGGTTGGGCGTTGTTTTTCAGCACAACTTCCTGGGAGACGTAATTCCACCTGGCATTACGATTGTGGTACAGGCAGTAAGGAGTGACAGCAGAAATCAAGGTTATCAAGCTACAGCATATGTTCGTTCTGATGCTGCCAAAGTTGATGTGCAACTAGTTGTGGTTCAGCTGGCTGAAACCAATTGGAAAGCGTGTGCTGATGCTGTAATACTGCCTCTGAAAGCCCAGGTAAGCACATGGGCAGCTTTGCCCAGAGAGACATCTAAAAAGCCTAGAGTGTTTTAAATAACAGAGTACCTGCTGATTAGGAGAACCAAACAGGGAAAGCATACATATTTTGAAATGTTTCACAAAGTTTGCGAAATTTCAGAAAATGTTCCTATGTTTCACCATTCTTTTGAATTAAAAATAAAAAATAAAAAGATGAGCCACTTGAAAATCTGTCAAAAAAAGATACTTATTTTCAAAATACTTCAAAATATGACCAGTAGAAGTACAAAAAATATTTCAAAAATTGACTGCTTCATTGCTACCTATTTATTATTTGCTCTACTATGAGTTTTCTTGTCTGAGAATCTGATTTTCTGTATATAATTCATTTCAGAAGACTCATAACTCAAATGCCTTTGAAATGTTGTAATTTTTAGGATTTATATGAAAAGGCAGAATAAGTTAAGTTGGGCAATGGGCTGATGCTTGAGAGAGCATCATAAATGAAGAAACAGGTCCTCCCTTTTCTTTTTTCGCATCTCCCTGTTCTGTGCTTCTTATGTGCCTTTTCATGCAAGAGGTCTTTGCGTAGCAATTCACAAACTTCTCCTTTTCGCAGCTGCAATTAACAAATTCAGCATGATATTTCAGTATTGAAAAAGTGGGGTGGGGTTCAAATCGAGAGGTATTGGGGAAGGCTAATAGAAATTATAGTGCAGTCTTCTTCTAGAAAAGATACATATTGATTATGAATCCAAAGACTTGGGAACATAAAGAATCAACGTAAAGTTGTGGCAAAGAAGAAAAACTTGCATTTTGAAATGATCAGGGATGGTTCTGTGATTTTTTCTGTAATTTGGGTCATTTTTTCCATGTTTGTAAAGGCCAGACTGAGATGGGGCAAGGAGTGCCGGGACTACAGGATAGCAGCCATGGCTACTACAGGCCAACTGGCAAAGAAGCCAGCCGTGCAACTGAAGGTGCAATGGGGAAACCTTCCATCCTGGATAAAAAAGACAAGCACAGCGTGTGTAATTCACTCTTTCCTAAGTTGTTATGTTGTATTTCTTACACTAGCTGGCTTTATAAAAACACTGAATGAATTAAATGAAATTTTTCAATGCAAACATGTTTGGGGGCTTTTTTGGATAGAAAACAAAAGTTCAGCGGCACAAAAGTATTTTGCAAATGTGTTCCACTTCCTCCACATCTTTCATATTAAAAGATACTCCCAAGTATTTAAAAACTTTACATGCTTAATTTTATTTTCCATATTAAATGATTTGATATTTCAGTTCAAAATGCCTTTTTGTTTTGCAATGTTCTCCTGTTCAGCCTCAAAAAATACCCAATTAAAATGAGCAAAATAGAACCAATGTGTTTTCTCTGGATAAAATCAACCCTTTAATTTGACTGAAAGTATTATTTCTTTGACTTTTCAATTCTTCCATTGTTTCCCTGATTTTTCAGAACGGCCAGTAGTCCCCATTCTCCGGTGTCTGCTTTTGCTTATGTACCTGAGTTTGTCACATCTTATTTGTCTCTAGATTCATGCGATACGTTCCTGGTGCAGCACTCGTGTTGGGCTTCTCAGAAGCACATCAGAGAAATCCATCTCATGAATTTATAGTAAGGGCAGCTGCAACATCTCCGCGTACAATTGATACAGTAATTAAAGCTCCTGGGGTACGTGTCAATTTTTATTTTCCTTTTCCTTACCTTGAATGGATTTTCAACTAATAACATTTTGATACTTAATGTAAGGACATAAAAGCAAAACACTTCCTTTTAGAGAAGCTGCTGTATACCTGACTACATTACACGGGTCCTGAAATACATACAAGAGAACTCTTGATTTTGTGCTGCTTTCGTGCAATGTAGCAGTAAGTTGAAAATCAGACCCTGTAGTCAAATACCTTATTTCCACGCTGAGGACAGCAGTTAGGCCCAAATTGTCTCAAGTATGACTGCTCTGCACTCACAGCTTTATTCATTTTACCTGGCATGACTAGTTCTGTGGGATGTATAGGGGTCTCAGAGCAGATGATGGAGGCTTTGAGAATACCCTGCACTCTGTTGCAACATCTATCTGTGTTGGCAGGCAAGTCCTACATCTGCAGTAACCCTGCTTGATGACACAGGTCTGAGCAAGTTACGACAGCCACAAATTCAACTCTGCCTTAACCAAACCAGAGCGGTTAGTTACCTTCTCAGAGAAGCTTGCACAGCCTGGTTCTGCAGAATCCCATTGATTAATTGGTCCTTGTCCACCAAATCCCTATGCACCACTTTGAAAAATTTCCCCTATGGATCTCTGAAAAAAATAATCACAGCTAGCTATTCATATACAGAGAAATTAGTGTGTCTTTAACCTTCCATGGTGCTTCAGTATCGCAGGATACTGAAGTAGGCACACTAGGCCTTAATTTGATTCTCTTGGTAAATGTAATTTGTATCTACACTGAGGGATCTCACCCCAGTGCTCCTCATGCCATGTTTCAGCCTGTTATGGATGCTGTTCATTTTTCCAGACACATCCATCAACTTCTCAGTTACTTAACTTGTTACCTTATATTTTTAAGAAGTCACTCAGTTATCACTTAAACCTCATCTATGTTGGTTACTTTCCAATGTGCTTAATAATTCCTCAAAAAGTCAAGAAGTGTGGCTAGAAGAGAAGACAATGATTCCTCACAAATGCTAAGGTTTGGCTGCATCCTAGAGAGACTAACACAACTGCAATTGTATAAATGCATCTTCAAGATTTTTTTTTCAAGATAAGAGGTTTTTTTGTTTGCAGTCATATCAATATAGTTCAACTTATCTTAATGTATTTTCATTTATGCTTTTTCAGGTAACGCTTTACTATCAGGCACTCCGAATGCCATTCACTCTGCCCTTAGGCCCATCTCCAACTTATGAGACTCGAGATATCACTGCCTGGAATGTACTTCCTGAAATAGCTTCGCAAATAGCACAAGAAGATCAATGTAAATATTGCTTATATGCTTGTCTCATGAATAAGCTATGTTTGTAGATCTGTCCTCTGCCATGACTTGGCCTTGCATTTCCTTGTAGTGGTCTTATAGCATCTTTAACCCTGCTTTCTCAACAGCTCATTCTTTCGCTTAAAAGCATGTTTGTTGGCAGGCAAATGAAGAGTCTTCAAACTGATGTAAATATTCAGAGTTCAGGAATCACTCCTGTCTGCAAGTCCTAGAGATTGTCTTCTGCCCCCTCTAAGAAGGTGCCATCTCTGCATTGAGAGGCATCAGATGATGAATACAAGACAGATCATGTATTTTTTGCCCTTTCAAAAGGCAGAACTTTCAGACTGCAGACTTTCAAAAAGCAGTCTTAGCTGGTTGGTGCCTAGCTCTTCTGTGGGAAATGTGAACTACTTTTTACCATGGTTACTATTTTTAGTTTCTCAAGAATTTGGTACGGTTTAGTCCCTGTTAGCTTTAGTTTTGTATTTAGCATGTAATCAAAATCAATACTAGTATAATCTATACCTAGTAGTTATCCTGTAGTGCTTACAGACTCTGGCAGCTTTGAAAGCTTCTGCCAAGGAGATGCTAAAGTTTCTTTCCTGTTTGCCATCTCACAGAGGTGGCCTTCAATACTTTGCAGCAGCACTCATGCCATTGTCCCATCTGCCACTTCTTTTCTGGTTTTGTTTTTCAGCCACATGTGAAGTCAGCGAGAGCAATTTCAAAACATTCGATCATGTGAGCCGTACATATTCTTTCAATAAAAGCTGCAACCTGTTAGTGGCCCAGGACTGTACTGAACACCCAAAGTTCATCATTACTACAAGAAAGGTTGATCCTCAGTCTTTCTCAAGACAGGTTCACATAAATACAACCTCAGCGTAAGTGTGGTTTATCTTGAGGGCTCAGAAATTACGTATAAAGTTTCAGGCAGTTAGTCTGGGGATGGGAGATGTCTAGCTGCTAGGTGAAACTGGTTTGCAATCAGATATTTGGGGAAAGATGGGATTTCCAGAAGGAATCATTAGCTGAGACTCTTTCATTTAGTTGCTCTTGTCTTCAATTTCACAGCCACCGTTATCTGATAACCTGTTCATTAAGTCTTCACACTGTCTTTTCTTTAAAGGTTGAATCTCAAAACCAAATATCCCAATCAATTCTGCCCTTTGGAAAGAAAACAGCTCATTCATTCATTCAAAATTCAGATATTAGAATTGGTTCTCTGCTAGCTTTGGTCACAAATATCTCTACTTTTTACATTTTAAATTAGCCACTAGTTTCTTTTTTTTTCTTTTTCTGAAGGAACATCACAATCTGTCCCACCGCAGATTCATCTCTTCACGTAGCATGCAATGAGGAACCAGTTCTGTCGCACAGTGGAGTTTCTGAGTATGAAAAAGGTAAGATGTGATACCCACTTTTCCACCTGAAAACTAAATATCTTCAAGATGTTTTTATAAATTCCACAGAAAAATCTCAATGTAAAGAAAATACAATTGGGATTAAGCCAGGGAAAAACTAGACACTTTACTTCCTTAAGATTTGTATTGACTTACATTCCTGTTTCCTATAGGATACACACTCTTACCCCAGTATAATTGACCGCTAAATAAAGCCCTTTCTTATATATATCCCAGGTTGGTGATAGTTGAGAAAAAAAAGGTTTTGTTATAGTCACAGTCAGATGCTTTGGTTCAACTATTTAGCTGGAGCACCACCGATGTCCTTATCATTTCGAGACTTAGGAGACTGGATACAAAAGTCAGTTCCAACTGTAGAGAACAGCAGTAGAATACTTTTACAGATAAGGAGATAATTTCTTCTATTTCTGCTTTCTCTGTCCACAAAAACAAAAAAAAAAAGTCTGACTGTAGCAGCAAAATTATTGTTGTGAAGGAAAATGCATTATCTTATATTTTGTGCTGCTCAGTTTCTCTATTAATTTGAAATTAAGCAGGTCACCTTATGATTCACTATCTTTTTTACAGAGGATGTTAAAATTTATAAAAATGGAACAGCAGTTATCGTGGAAGCTCCAACACATGGACTGAAGAGTGTGACTTTTGATGGTGTGATCCTTAAGGTATTGGGCTTACTTTCAAGGTTACTGATTTCTTTCTGTTTAGTACCTCGGCAACGTAACAGAACAACACTCCAGTATTCACTACAAAGATGTGCTATTTTATAGGTTACTGTTGCTTCATGGATGAGAGGAAAGACCTGTGGAGTTTGTGGAAATAATGACAGAGAAAAGCACAATGAACTCCTCATGCCAAATCATAAGCTGGCACACAGCTGTTCTGCTTTTGTTCATTCATGGGTATTGCTAGAAGAAACCTGCTCTGGTGGTGAGTAGATCTGAAAACAATTTATGCTTGAGGAGAATATGAGTTCACTTTTCCTCTGCCAATAGCTAGAAAATACTTTTTTTTTAAAAGCAGCAGATAATTTTTCCTTAGAAAAGACAATAGCAATATATATCCATTTTAATTTCATTATCCACTGACTGTTTAAGACACTGCCTGTGAATATAGAGAATATATACTACAGCAAAAGTCTTTGTCTCGTACACAATTCAATGTTAGATAATTCCAGTAGTTTTTTTCTTGGAGAGGCAAAATCAGGCCTAATCTTGCTCCCACTGAAATAAGTGTGATTTTTACCACTGAATTGAAGCAGTTTCAGCTGTTGTCTGCAGGCTTAATTTAATCAAACAGGTTGCAGACTATGAATGCAGTGTCAGATCTTAAGTTTATGTGAATTTTCAGAGTGCACAAAATTTCAGTTTTGTTCTGCATCATCTGAGGGTGCAATCTCAGGGAAATATTTATAAATACTCCTGAAGTAAAAGAGCTTCCTCTCACATGTAGCTGGAAAAAATACTGATGGTATCCCATAACATCAGTACAGTTTTGTTCTGTAGGTCTCCATTTACCTTGGACCTGAGACAACTTTATTGAAGTTAATGGTTGTTTTCTCCTTGACTTCAGTGGCAGCAGAATTGTACTTATCTCTGTGTCAGGAAACGGAGTCATAGCTGGGATCCTGTTAAGTGACATTATACCTTTCTAGTGAGATAATTGCAGCATTATAAAAATCGTCCAATACAAAAATTATCCTTGATGTTATTACATAAATGCTGCCTTTTTTTTATCCATTCACTACAGTTGACATTTTTCCTAATGCAATGAAGTAGCCATTGTGCTTGCAGTATCTATTCTTAATAGCTTTCAGAGATGAGAGGTTATTTTCTGTGTATTATGTGGTTCTGAAAAACTGGGTATACATGATTCCATCTGGGTTATATTGTGCAATTAGATTTTAAAAATAGCTCCCCTTTCAGACTCTTTCCTCTATCCCCCAACTTATTATCATCCTATCTCGATAACCTCACTACTGTGAAAATGGTTTGTCAGGCACCTGTGTTTTAATAAAAGCTGAGGAGAAAATACAGACCTTTATTATTGCAAGGATCGATTGGGATTTATTTCTACAGTTTTAACTACCTTTCCTTTCCTCTTAGGGTGCAAGTTGCAGCGCAGTTATGTGAAGCTGAATCGAAATCCTACTATTGATGGAGAGGAATCTACGTGCTACTCTGTTGACCCAGTACTGAAATGTATGAAAGACTGTACTCCAATCGAAAAAACCTCAGTTAAAGTTGGCTTTCACTGTTTCCCAAAAGGTATGATATTTTTCTCTCTCTGTCAGGAGCTCTGTCAGAGCACGCAAAAGAACAAAACTCAGCACAGCCACGCACAGACCTGTATTGCTCCAGCTCCTCTCTGAGCTGCTGGTTTTAATCCCATTAGTATTTGCTATAACCACTGACAGTACTGGCCAGCTAAAAGCTAGCTTAGATGATGGCAGGTAGCATCGTCTGAGAAAAACATTGGAGGTGGTAAAAGGGGCAGCAGTGATCGATAAATTTTTTTTCACGTTTTCAAGATCTCCATAAAGTTGAGATAAGCAACACCGAGTCATTTTATGCACATTACAGCCTGCAATTTTGTGTAGACCAGGGCAAGCAAGGCAATTGAAAGTCAGTCAAGTAGTGTGACATGACTGCTGCGATTAGGCTGCCATGCTATGCCACTGTGCAATACATCAGCAAAAGACCACATTGCTGAAATGCTCCCTAGATTGTTCCAAAAAATTATTTGTTTTTGAAGGTATTTTATGCACACACACACTCGTGCCCCAGATTTTTAAAAATACTGGGCCTTTTTCTCCTTTCACTTATACCAATTTTTCATGGATGTGATGCATTGTCTAACAGGTTCATGCTGAAGTTATATATAGGCGCAAGAGGAGAATCCAGCCTGGAACCTACAGATATTTCTGGTGCATTCCTTCCAATACCTTCTAATGAATTACTGAGTACATATATACCTTAGAGGGAAACCTACCATTAGGGAGTATCTACTGAAGTGGTCTGTTCTCTGTGTTAACCATTGTTGGACAAATCCATTGTTAGCTGGGATAATCCAGTGTAGTTTCACTGAAGCCAATGGACTCCTGTGTTGAGTAGTACTGGAGTGGAACAGAGTATTTTATGTCTGATTTTGAAGGTCTGTGTAGAACTTTGCACTTTGCTCATGTTATTAATATGTGCAATGTGCTGAATCAGCCCATAAAAGCAGGGAGTATCTTTCTGTAATAGTCAATCACCTACAACAGCCTGTTCAACAAGTAGCACAGAGAGAGTGCTAATAGTTTTCTGACGGCTCCCTGAGATGTGAATGGATGCATCCTTTTATGAAAAGAAAACCCACCCTCAACAAAAAAAAAACCCTTCCAAAATCTTGTGATATCTGTATTTCACAGATTTCTTTTCTGTATCCAAGTCTGTATCTCTAAAATGTCATCACCCCAGGCCACTCACTGCCTCAGAATATTAGGCTATAACAAAGCTGTCTCATTCTCTCACAAAAATGTGTGAGAAAAGAGGAAAATCAGAAAAAAAGATATGTTAGTTGTCGCAGCCAGTGCTGCTTTTACAGCAAGTGCAGGCTTCTCTGGTTCATTTACTGAACCAGAGACTGGGAAGTCTGCTAGCAGCACTCCTAATCAAGGGCTTTTTTTATTTATTTATTCATCCTGAGGAGAAGGAGGAGGAGGTAGAGGAGGGGGAAAAGGAGTGGGAGAGGGAGGAGGAAGGCAAAAGATGCCATTTGTTGTTTTTTAGCAAGATGATTGTTTTTCCTCAGGCTAAGGATCAACAGGAATACAAGTCCGGCCCCTAAAAGCTGTTCTTTTTCTTTCTTTTTTCAATGATTTGGAGAAGCAGCAGAAACAAAATCGTCATCTTTCTTAAGCTGAGAACATGTATTTGCATACACTAGACAAAGACCTTTCCTCAGCTCTTCATAGGAGAACTCAGACCCGATAGACTGCTGTTTCAAAAGAGAGGGACCCCACCACTGTCACCAGCGGAGCAAGGATAAAATGAAGTATAAGGATGCAGAATTTCCCCTGTTGTCCTGAAATCAGTGAGAGTGTAGTCTTAGGATCTTGACTGAGGCAGACCTCACTCCCAGTTTAAGTCCACATATCGGTTTACATTTCAAACATGCCACAAGCCCTACCCATAGGGATCGCAGTTACTCAGCCATGATCCAGTTTGCTGAGGGAACTATTTCCTACACGGATATGAATGCGATCAGACCCACAGTGTGCCCAAGAGTAAGAGACATAACAAGAATTAATGTATATAAAAAAGAGAACTGAGACATTTTATTGCATTTCTCATTTCACAGCTAGAAAATATTATATATTTTTAAAAAGCATCTCCAGCACCTTTCTGTGAAATATTTCTTATCCACTTTGTTATTCAAAACCTGTGCTTCAGGTTGGATAGTAATTTAGCCAAGGAGAGCGTTAGCATTTCAGGAGATAAGTGACTGATAAAACCTGAACCCAGACAGCGGTCTCCAGATTTCCCTGTGATGAGAGATGGCATGTTATAAATGTATTGTCCAACTAAGGGATAAAACAAATGGAGGTAAAATTATGAAAGCTTTACCCATTCTCATTATACAAACTTAATCTAAATGGATGTCCTAATATTCTTCTAGATGCAATGATAAACCTCCAACTAGCTAAGAATATTTATTGGGAGGATGAATATCATTATTCCATTTAGATTATTTCAGCATTAAGGGATATGGCTTATTCAAGCTGCTGTTGATAAAGCAGTGTGGTAAGGTTAATACTGCAACTGACAATGCTCTGCCAGATTTCACAATATATGGGAAACTTTAATTAGAAGTTTATGAACCTCTGAAAATTCTCCAAAGGGCTTATCCTTCAGAATGAACTTCGACAAATAGTCAGCTGAAATACGCAGTGGTGTGCAGCACTAACATAAAAAGAAATTGCTGATGTGTATTGTTACGTGGTGGTCACATTGACGGTGGCTACCTCCAGCACTTTTACAGCCTCCTGTCTATTGTCTTTGTGCTTCATGAAATGTTACTCTTTTTGTTTTTAGGGAAATATTATAGTAATTATATCATGGATGAAAATCCAGCTACAAGTCAATGAGTCAGTTGGATGTCGGTTGTGCGGGCAGGATTTCATTCTTTACTTGATGAGGGAGCTGGCAGCCATCAAAACAGTATTTCCTTGAAACGTGTTAATTTGCTTGGTGTTAGTTAACAATGGCTTCACTTTTCTGACAGATACTGCTATAAGCCTGCTGGAATGGCAGAGAAGCAGCGATAAGAAATCTGCACCTGAGGATGTTGTGGAGTCTGTGGATGCTGACATGGATTGTACCTGCACTGGCGACTGTAGTTAAGCTAAATGCTTTAGTGTTGTGCTATAGACATACTATACGAATAATTGAATAGCTGGAGAGATAAGAAGGGAACGTAATAGCTGTAGTAAAATATTAAGAACTGTGCTTGAAGAAAATAAGCCTACTGCATTGCATCCGAAGTCAAATGCATTATGTACAGTCTGCACTGCTTAATAAATATGTTGTTCATTAAATAAGTATTCATGTGGTCTCTCTCTTTATTTTTCCCTATCAACAAAACAATCAGACCAACTATAATATTATCCAGAAATTCTGCTTCCTTTTATCTGAAATATAATTACAGCAGTCCTCTCTTAAAATTATGTTCACTAGGTGATGAAAGGAAAACATGATTACGGCTACTGCTAACATTCCATTGTGCAAAGAATTTCATATTTAGCATACTAAAGACACAGTAAGCATTTGTTTTCTTTTATGTTTTCTGGTAAAGTCTGTTCTTGGAACCATTCTGCAAAAAAATACATTTTACTCCCAGCAAGACCATTAGCCTTAGTACATTCTACAAAGGAATGAATTGGACTGCTAGACTCCCACTGTAGCTTTCCAGAGAGCTATAGTGTGTGACACAGTCCCCATTTTCATTTAAATTTCAATGGAAGTGCTGTTGCTTCATGAGCTAAAAGTATGAATAGGAACTTTTTTTTTGGTTTACCATCTCCTATTGTATATCTATGAAAATGATGGCTTCAAAAACTTCAGGGAAAAATAATACATAAAGGCGCATTCCAAATACTCTGAAAAAGTAATATATAGAAAAATATGTGATATCAATAGCATCATAAAGCTAAAATAAAGTACAAGCAGGACAGTTAGACTGCGTTTAACCAGTGCAGCATCAATCTGCTAGCTTTCACTAGCCCTACGCAGAAAGTCAATTCCTTCCCACCCCAGGGGACCAGGAATAGGTGGCACCTTCACACGCCGAGCAATGGCACAATATCCCCTCACCTCGTACACAAATCAGCTGTGCAGTGAGCCATGATATGTTTTCCACAACAGGCAATAGCAGCCAATACGCTCTTCCAAGAGAATCCTTAGCATGGGCAAGGTACTGCTGAAGCCAAATACTGTCAGGAAACTGACATTAAAGAAAATACTTTCTAACTAAAAGCTGAACCTTCAGAAAGACGATTGAAGATTCAATAGCTGAACAACTACAGAATAACATTTCTCAGTGCTTTTCTTTCAAGAGCAGAAACATGAGTAGTGTATAGTACTCCTCTCGCTCTCTCTCAAGTTGCAGCTTACCACCAACTTGAAATTAGAAAAGACCCTGTTTGCCTCTGCCCCTAACCCTCTCTTCTGGGGATAATCTACAGGCAAAAGGGACTTATCTGCCTCTTGCCCTTCCCCCAGCCTTAATGGAGTCTATGTGTTGTATTTGAGACCCTTCATGTGCACTGGGTCTATATGCAGAGAGACAGCGCTCTGGTCAACAGCTTTTTTTGATGCGGGTGTGTTCAAACTAAGACCAGTAATGTGAGTTCTTGCACTGTGTTTTTATTCGTACTAAAGCATTCACAAATTCCCTGTACAAAAGCTGTATTTTGCTAACTCATCAGAAGGGCTACACTGCAAAAAGGGTAGCCCAAACAAGTGTGGAGATGAAAAATATTTCATTCCACTTTCCTTTAAAAATCACACTAATATTACACCTTGAGAGCCCTTTTCTTCCTGGTATTGTTTTCACTGTGGCTTATGGGAGATTTGCCATTGACTTTCATGGGATCAGGCTGTCATCTTTAATCCAACACCTTTCTCTTTAATCCGCTTGTTTACAAAAGAGAAACTTTTGCCAGTCAACCACTTCAGATAAGACAAAGGTAGCTGAAGAGATGTAGTGAGAGAAGAAAAATGAACTTTCATGCTAACTACGAGAACAGGAATTTAGTAACAGCAAAGAGCCATTAGTAAGAGAAGTAATTCTGCTCGCAGTAAAACACAGTCATCTACACAGAAGCATGACAGTAATTAACAATGATCAAGCTGGGATGTACAGTACAAAAAATACAAGCAGCTCATAAAGGCAAATGCCTTCTCCCAGAAACAATTTACAGACTGTTAAAGTCATTGGAAAAAACTTGAAGGCGGAGAGTGATCAGCAGTCCTAAATTAGTTTATTCTAGAATGACGATATATAATAATACTACATACTGTATAGCGCTAATAAACAAGCGTGCCAGGTCAGGCCTGTCCCTGCTGAAGCCCCACTTTGGATCCTGCACCAACGAGAAGGCACCTCCGGCGCCCCAATTAAAGGGAGCCACCAGAACAGCTATAGGTCTCTTTCTGCTAAATTGCCATGCCTGGAAAAAGGTCTTCTGCCCGTGCTAAAACCACACACACATGCCTTTCCCCAGAAGCTCCTGTGCCGGCACTTTCCACTGGCAGCGGTGTTCACGGGCAATAAAACTCCCAACAGCAAGGTGCTCCATGCGACAGCTTGAGCCCAAAAGTCCTAAAGACACTCGGAGCTCATGCAAAGTTCCAGACACAAGGAAAGAATGGTGAAAACCCCCACAGTGTCAGAGCACGGCCAGGGAATTCACGCAGCATCACCCTACCAGTAACGCAGCCCGGCTGGGTGCAGGCTCAGCCCTGGGGAAGACAGTGGCCAGCAAAGCCCAGGCACTCTCCTTTCGCCCGTCTGCACAGGGCACGGGAGACACGGCTCTTATTATTTCCATTTCAAAGGGGCAGCTTTCATTTCTGTCCAGTTCCTGTTCGTTAGTGCCCTCTTGCTGAGACAGCTGAATGCCTTTGACTGACTGAAAGACTCCACTGATGTTGCAGCTGTAAAATCCAAATATAATGAAAGTGAGTAAAGCCTGAGGTTGGCAGTGGGCACGGCAAAGCAAAACACTTAGAACCAGCTCATTTTGCCAATGGAATTAAGAGCATTAGCAGTACAAGTGTGAAAAAGCCCTTCTGGAGTTTCTAATGCACCACATAGACATTTCCAACCCATCTGGGAGGATATCTGCAGTCCAGATTTAAACCTCATTTGGAAATCATGCCTGTCCTATTTTATAAAGCAAACCAAAGTTATATAGCCTACCGAGTATTAAAATGTGTACTTCACAGTCTGAGCTTTTATGCACTCCACTTTTCATTCCTAGTACTTCTCAATGACATGAATTAATGAACTCTGGACTTTATTGTAGTAATCAAGGAATATGACCTTGCAATTACAGTATCCAGTATTGTTTAAAAATATGAGTGTCAGAAAAAAGATGCAGGCCTAAGCATAGGCCGGGCTTGAGTCCTAATCCTGCCTTTGCAGCTCTGTAATGCGGTTTTGCATGAGGCTGGGGATTTCTGTGCCTCGTTTTCTGCATCAGAAGGATATGACTACTTACCCACTCAATGGAGTCAGAAATGCTTATGAATTTATAGTCCTGTATGTCTTCTGCAAGTTCTTCAGTGATTCTAGAGATGAAAAGTAATTTTTTCCACTAGATCTCCTAACCACATGAGTATATTTTATTGCTAAGTTGAAGGTTTTCATTTACAGAGTCATCCAACTGTAAAATAATGATACATTTGGAAAAAATCAAAACAATGTCCTTAATTTGTCCACGGTCAGCTTTGGTTAAACCTTAGTGGATTATTCATAAAAGCCCAGAACTGGATCCTGTTATTACAGTGGGATAGGCAAAAGGCTATTGGAGACACAGTCTTTTGTATTCTAGACAAAGACGACAAACCTTTTGTCCATCAGACCTGGCTCTTTTGATTCATTAATTTTAAATGACATTGTGACTCTCAGGAAAGCATGGCCATTCTGTTCCAGAGAAAGCAGCTACAGCATGACAGGAAACGACAAAACCGTTAATATCAGACCCCTTCTGGAAATGAAATGCTTGCTTCGCAGCATGAGCATTAAAAAAAATAGCTTGTACAATTCTAACCCCACTGAAGTCAATGGTTAAACTCAACAGAGCTAGGCTTTTACTCAGCATGTTTGAATGAGTTATTAAACGAACTTTAGTTGTCCCTAAAAATAAATGTACTGTGTGGATCTAAGTGCTGCTGATGAATAAGAAACCTCGGGAATCTAGCAAATACAGTAGTTATGGCTAAAACCAGAGGCAGCGCAGAAGGTTGCAGAGGAGAGCAGCTATTAGTAGCCGTCTGAGCTTTATGCTGAATCTCAAGGTCTCTCGTGCCATCTACTGGCCTTTTGTTTACTAACGCTGCTTCAAATCTTTTTCCTCCAGGTTTATTTATAGGTCTGATACATTCCAGGCAGTTTTATATAAATTCTAATCAAGGTTTGGGGTGGGTTTTTTTTTTCCCTCTAACCTCTACACTTGATTACTATGTGGGTTTTTTCCTGTAAGTAAGTTACAATTCTGTACCTTTCTGAACATCTTTTCACATTGTCTCTGGAGGAAAAATACATTGCCTAAGACATTCTCGTTTCTGTTATTGCTGGATAGGCAGTAATTACATTGCAAGCAGGGCTGGGAGAACAGTTTACTACGAAAATCCAAAGCTGTTCGAACATAGCACTTATGGTTCTTCCTCAGTGTGAGAAGGTTGTTATTTTCACACCTGAAAATGCTTTAATGTACAAAAAAAATCAGGTTTTCCCTCATTTTTCCCTTGCAGTTCACTTAGCTGTAATCCACAGCGAATGCTTGTATGTCCTAATATTATTAAGTTTACTTTCAGATGGGTTTTGGGAAGCGGAAAATATATACAGATAGATCTGATCACAGCATCTCCCTTCATTATCTGCAGCCTGTTTCTTCCTGACATCCCTGTTCCCCTTCCTTATTTATCTATGTCCACTGGCATGTTCACCTTCTCTCAGCAGGACAAATGTGGGCACCTCCACACACCTTCCCCCAGCTCCTGGGGGGAGTAGGCAGCCCTGCAGCTGGGCTCCTGGGCACCACCTAGAAACTAGCCAGGCAGCTTCAAAATTCACATGGCACCCCATGTTAAAACCTCAGCCCGCTGAAGCTTTTGGAACTTTACAAACTTGCCCTCTCTCCTCTCTTTCTGCAGTGTCTTTCTCAGATTACACACAGGCTAAGGACCAGGGACATGTGACACGGTAGTTGTTGTAAAGGCAGGTTGTTGATGTTAGGCAAGGCAGGGGTTCAGGGCCCAGGAGTTTGAACATCCAAGACCTCTGTGGATTATCCTGGAGTACTCCAATTGCCATCTGCATAATAGAGGCATAATTAAATCAGTAAATTTACAGTAGCAGCTAACTGGGATTCATCGTGTTGTGCATACTGTTAGTCCAAGTAATCTTGGGTCCTATTACTGGATAGCCCCATCCTCCATCTTCTTTGATGCATTTTGCCTTTAGGTAAATTGTGAGTGCTTTGGAGAAAAATACTAATTGGAAGCTTGCACCATCAAACCCCAAGTCCTGAATGAACTCTGCAAGGGACACCACATCAAATTTAGTGCTAAACCAGGGTGCTAAAATAGACGTCCTCAGGCTTTTGCTGCATCTTTGTTTTGTCTCACTGGGAAAACGGATCACAGTCACTTTTCATTCTGAAGATTCAGGGCACTTTCATGACTCTTAAAATCTTCTCCTTGGTGACAAATGCATGAAATGTTGTGACTACCTCCCCTCGAACCTATCTCCGTTATTTTTTTACATTAGTTCCCCATGCATCATCCTAACCTTTGCAAGTAGAAGTAACTCAACATTCTTTATAGACATTATATGAAACAATATTTAAGTGCCTTATTTAACAACGGTCATATCTGTCTCTCATGTGGTTGAGAATTTACTCTAGCGAGCACGGTTTTGATGCTTTGTTTTCTTGCCAAATGATAAAAAGATAATTATAGCAAAGGAAATACAGCCAAGAATTCAGGCTGAATAAGCTAATACGCTAGAATTCTACTTAGATTCCTGCTTATGTGGTCAAAACAAAACTATTAATATTCAAGATCTGTTCATGACCATGAGACTTGTAGGATGATACACAAATTAGATTCACTACAGCCATAAGAGATTGACGCAGGCTCAGGCTGGGATGAGAGTTGGCAGTCAAATGTGTATCTCACCGTTACACTAACCTGTCTGCACTACTTCAGACTCAATGCAGATACACTGGTATCACTGAATGGTGTTTCATCTTTGTGAAATGTGGCTAGGCCATTTCCATTTGATACTAACTTGGTCACCTCTACACCATGAGTCACAGTGCCCCCATCATCTCCGATATTACAATTTGCTGTATTACAAGACCTGACTTTCATGTGTATGAAGCCAGAGTACAATCTTCTCCCCAGAGTGATGTACTACATTCCATATATTAAGGAGAGTTAAGCACTTTAGGTGGGATCTAAGGTATCTTCCCCCTCCAGCCTGATAGCTACCTAGACTATTCAATAGGAAACGCTGAAGAGGTCATCATATACATCCCATTTCCCAGGGCCCTGGGCTCCCTTGGAACAGGTTTCCATACCTGAAATAACTTTCTGGGTTCCAGTGGCTATATTGCCCCTTCTGAAACACAGCTGGGAGATGATGGGGAGGGGGAGAAGCCTCACATCTTAAGTGACTGTTCATTCTATTAAATCATTGTATGAAAATAGGTGGGAACCACAGTTGCATCATTGAATGAGCATAAACACAGATACTGGGCTTTTGTGGGGCTCACTGATAGAGATTAAGAGGTGCAGAGGGAAGAACATTTTGTGTAAGGCTTTTCACGTCTTATCTGTGAGAAGAGTCTGAGCCCTGTGGCTTTTCCAGCATTTCTGAGAAGAGACAAGGCTGTTCTTTAGGATGCTGGAGAGCTGCACAGATTGTGAAAATTGGTAGACTTTGCTGTTAAAAGGTATAGAAGGGAGTATTAAGGATTTCAGTCTTGACTATCAGCACCAACATTGTACCTAAGTCTTTTATTTTCCTCTGTGAAGCAGGGCATCAGTCTCTACAATGCTACAGCTTCACATTGGAAAATCCTGATGCAAGCCAAACTGAAATGCTCCAGAGGAATTAACTGGTGACCTTCCCTGACAGACCAAAATAAATCTGGCAGGCAGGTTGCCCCCTTTGCCAAGTCCTCAGATCCCCATCTGCAGCCGTACGGATTACACAGTTTCCTGGGCCGGGTGAGGCTGCCAGCTCCAAGTCCAGCAACCAGCCAGGTCCCCCGCGCTGCCTCCTGCCTTCCGCTTGGCTCTGCGGGCTCCTGAGCGCGCCCAGGGCCAGCTGGTTAGCACCAGGCAGACAGGGAACCTGGCACTCCCCCCACCTTTTGGCCAGCTGGTGGATCAACAAAATGGATTGCTCCACTCATGAGAAATGCTGGGATGCCGACATCTCCCTCCTGCGCAGAGTGAGACGCAGTGTGACAGCCTGAAGCTCCCCGGAGATGCAGCTCGTTTTTTGCAGCGCGTATGGGCTGTTCTCTGCCTCACTTTCTTCTCTCGAGCAGGGGACAGAGGAGCTTTTCAGATGTGGTGTGATGAGGTTATTTCTTTTATATTTTTGAAAGTATCCCAAAGCACTAATTTTGTTGTACATCATTCAGCATCCCATCCAGCTTTCTCTTGGTAGGTAGGCACAGACTAGCTGAATTAAAGGTCAAGGTTTGGGTTACTGGCATAGGCAAAGCTCTGCACTTTGTGTGCTGCTCAGTTCTACCAAATCTGCAGCTTTACATGAACAAATACCTATAGAGAGAATCTTGACCTGGCCAAGGCAGAATCATAGCTCAAATTACAGTATTGATTTATATCATGCCTATATAAATATAAATATAATTAAGAAGGATTTCTTATTTCTTTCAAAGCTTCAACGAGCAATTCTAAGGCTAAGCCCTTCATGGTACAAACACTGGAATGTCACCTTCACTCACATGCTGCACGTTTTCAGAATGGCACTGAAGAGTGGTTGAAATGTGTGTCCTCTTGAACTCTTGCCTTATGCTTTTGGAAAACATTCCTTCCATAAAAGTCTCATTTTAAAAGGTTTGTTTCAATGATTATTATATGAAACTGATTTGTTTTGAGATCAGGTGATCAGGACTGTATGCCTGAACTGCCCCATATATAATGGCAATATACTTTCCGTAACTGTGTCCACCCATTGTTACAGTCATCAAGTCCCCTTTTAACTGCAGCTCCATATGAAGCATGAGAGAAGCGCTGCACTGCCACAAGAGCTTATATTTGCATAACATGTAATAACCTCTGTTATTAAGACAGTGTGAGATTTTCACCACTGCTATCTGTAAATGTATTTGTTCAACCAAGCTGCCAAAACTCATATTTTAGCTTGGGAACTCCTTCACCCAATAAGGCTCTCATTACACTACCACTGTTCTACAAGCACTTCATCCAAAGGCAATCAAGATGGTAAAAAATAGTACTTTTTAAAAAACAACAGCCTCAAGTCAGTGGGTGTTTGGAATACAGATGAAGTGGGATCACCAAAGGTCAGCCCTCCCCAGAAAATACATGATCATTTCCACATTACATCATCCATGAATTTCAATCTTTACCTCAATAGTTGTACTGAAATCATTGAACCTCACCGTTTTCCTGCACATCAACATGCACTCTAGGAAAAAAAAAGGTTTCTTCTGCTGCAAAACTGTCGGTAGATCTTTTAAAACAATGCATGAGAAATAAAATACATCTAGTCTGCCATACTATTCCAATGACTCAAGTCTGAAAACTGCAATAATTTTTCTGAATGACAGACTGGGAGGTTGCTTACTTGGTTATCACGCAGCAATTTCACAGCTACTGGGTTTCATTACCCCCTTCCCTCCCCAAAATATTTCCTTCATAAGAGAAGACCTTTCCCGCTTTAAGTTCTCCTCTTTGCCTGAATTCTTCATTATGCTACTTCTAGGGCTTATTTTTCCCTTGTTAGGCGGAAAGCAGGGTCATAATGAAAGCACTATGTAATCAAGTGTGTCTCAACAAGCTGAACAGGTTCCTACAGCAAACCCCCAGGAAATCTCACTGCAGCCCTCTCTGCTCCTACCAGCTGCTGCTGAGCTGATCTTCTAGATAAGAGACTTGGTGATCTCCTCTATGGCCTTGCCTTTGAGGGAACGGAGCAGCGGGAAAGCTGGCTTACGCAAACTTCACCCCGACCTCGAGGTGAGAAGAAGCCTTCCCTGTACAGTTATTTGCTCACAGTAGAGGCTGATAAATAGACTGAACCATAAATCAAACAGAGTTAAATAAAATCCATTAGCTATGGTCTCTGTAGAGGGCCCTTCCTGCCTGGCTCCTGGGGGTCCGTCGTTTGCAAACTCGCTGCCACCAGAGGGCAAACGTGACCAAACCATTCATGCAAAAGAAATCTCTCTACATTAACATATAATCAATCTTAATTATGGCTTATTGTGTGAGAAGAAGCCTCTTTATCTAACTGCACCCTCAGAAAAGATGCAGTAATGGTATCTTTTACCAGACACACTAGTATCAGATGCATTAAAAGTATCCACAGTTGCAACTGCAGCAAAACACATTGCCACTTCACTCCACGTGGACCAAAAATTTTTATAAATAAGCAAGTCAAACACGCTTCTCAAATATTCAGTTGAGAATCTGGTACACATCTTGATATGATTCAAACCAATACAAACGAAAACAAACTAGATACATTTCACCTTGCAGAAAAGAATTCTTTTGAAAAATATATTCAGAGTAACCAGTCATAAGGTTTCCAGGAAACTGTTGAAATCCTACTCTGGGAATCTCCTATTAAAGGAGGAGGTGATATAATGAAACATCTAGACTGACTCCCTCTGCAAGGCACTTGCCTGGCTTTCATCTCATTCGAATGAGCACATTGGCAGTTCCAGTCTCCTTCAATAGCTCTTTATAATGGCTTCAGGGTCTGTTTCTGGAGTTAGTCATTATCACATAATATGGGCATTTAGCTATTCAACGTTGGGACACAGAAGGCAGTTTCTGGTGTAACAAAGTGAAAGGAAGAAAGTAAGGAACACACACAATGTGTAGGGAATAACTCAAGTTGTAATTTAAACCGCGAGGAGGAAATAATTTTTTTTTTTATAATTTCTTGAAAGGTTTTTGCGAGTGGTTTGCAAGTCATACGAGCCTGCAGAATTGGTATAAAAGCCCAGAAGCTGGTGAGCCTGTTCTCTCCTTAATAGTAGCAAGGCAATATTTTTCTTCAAAGGGAAGTCCACCTTCATAACTGCAATCCGATGCAATTCCACTGATGTCTCCAGAGTTGCATCTGCCTCTGGTAGCATTAAGTGTGACCTCCCTGCGTCAGGATTTTATAAAGATTAGCCCAGCAAGCACATAAAATATCAAAAGCTACAGGAAATTTTCAGCATTTTCCTTCAGCTTCTCAGAAGGGAAGTTGTCAAAGTAGCTGTCTGCTAAACATATCATCTGCCTTACTATAGAAAGAAGGATGTCAACACTGCATGTCAAATCCAACCCTGAGATATATTTTTTAATGGGCAGGATCTGACTTAGACAGATCCCAAATCTCTCTGCAATTACCTGCATCTGTAGGAAAGACACAAAAGGGTTTATCTTAAAGAGCTCTCAAACTATTTTCCAGTCTTGCTTTTTGTGACAGAAGCGAAGTAAAAATCTTAGGAAAATATTTTCAAAGGCATTGGTTGAGGAGGTGGTAAGTTTTAGTTGCTCCCATGCCTTCACAGCAGCAATAGTGCTGCTCAGGTGCAGCTTGGCCAATGAAGGTTTGCCGTCAGCAACCACCTCTCCTGGGGGTCTGGTGACCCTTCCTCCATGAGCTCCAGCCCTCTGTCAGCACCCAAACACCATGACACACGATGGTTTTCAGGAAAGAGACTACTCAGAAGTGGGCTAATGCCACCAGAACTATTCATCTACTACTGCAGCCTTTTCCCTTCAGAAAACAGTGTTTGGGATGATGCAATGTGAACTGAAATGACTGTCTATCTCCACACCCTTCCTTAGCCAGGGACACATCAAACATAAGAAGGGAGGGCACAGAAATACAAGGACATTAAGAGAATGCTGGATACTTTCAAGATGTTTCAGCTTAACCAGTGCAATATATTGAGTATGCTGGCAATCCCCTCATGCAGCCATGAAGGGACATGCCATGGCAGTGGAAATGGACACCACTTCCCAAAGCCAGAGTTCACATGGCTGCGAGAGGCAAATTAATCCATTCCTGCCAACACAAACTATCATCTTTTCCCTCCTAGTCTTTTTTCCGGCTCAAAGCATATTTCAAACACAAGCAGCAATATGACCTAAAGCCTAAACTCTGCTACAAGAGCTCTAGCTTCCAGGAGCTCTTCCCACAGGTAAAGGGAAAGTCACATCAGCCAGGTGTGGGCATCATCACATTTCACAACTGGTTTCTCAGGTTCATTTTTCATATCCCACTGCAGTTGGTCACTTCAGAGCTGTATCCAGCCAATGTAACTAATTAATTAATTACACTATATTAGCCCAAGAGCAGATCTACAGATGTAAATCACTAATGATAGTACTTTAGGATTATGACATCTGATCCTTTACATCCTTTGTGTGTGTGTGTGTCATTTTTACACCTACACAAGGTATGTACAGAACCCTAATTTATCTTTTTACCAAGACTTCATGAATGTTCATAGAGGATGGGGGGAAGAGAACCCAGCCTTTACGGTTAAAGGAAAGCTTTTTTGCATTTATATCTAACTTCCTCTCCTGAATTGGATTCACTAAGCATACAAAAATGTGCTTTGGTGGACCAAGGAAGTAAACAGGTTTCACAAATGCCCCTATGGATTCTTAAATGGGGCACAGAGGAACCATTCATAGTTAAGTCAGCAGTGTGCAAGTATTAAGGGATGAGACAGCACTTTGGCTGCTTAGCCAGCACACCTCAGCTCTTTCCTTTCTCCTTGCTTTCCTACTTAGACATGAGAATAAAAAATAAATAAATTCATTTAAAAAAAAAAAAAAAAGAGAGAGAGTGCTGTAGAAGGTGATTGTCTGAAACTGTATGAAACAGATTTTCTCCCTTCTCTGGGAATTCTCAGCCGGGTGGGTAAACTCCTACCATTCTGGACTGGGCTGGATGCAGCAAGTCATCCTAGCCCTTACTTTTCCTGCTTCTTATATCTTTCTCTACTATCATCAGCCAATTTGTTCTTTAAGGGATATGTATAATTGCAGTACATCTTAAATTTTTTGAAGGAGAAAAAAGAATTTGAAGTGTCATATGAATTATATTTTCAGAGTATGGTGGTCCCTAATGGAACATAAGTATGGCAGAACTGGGGTATCACTACATCCTGCTTCTCAGCTGATGTGCGTGTGTACATGGCCTGAGCACCTTCCTCAAAAGATGGAAATGTTTTCTTCATTGTAGAGGAGAGGATGCTCCAGTGCCAAACAAACGGGCAACCTTCTAGGAAGTGTTCCTCAAGCAGCCTCTCTACAATTGCTTCTGGTTTAAGACAGCACAAGAATTCCATTTTTCACAAAGGCATTAGGTAGAAAAGCTTTAATTATTAAAAGAGTGTGAATTAAACAGATACTGTGCTGCACCTACAGTGCCTTGGTGAGAAGGCGCTCTGTAAACAGAATTATTATTTCATCAACACAGTAGACTCCTCACTTAATGGCTCACAAACTGGGCCAGAGATGAGATTCGATGTGAAGAAATCAATGACTCAAAGCAAGAGTTTCAGCAAATATGAAACACCTAGTGCTTAGCTCTTAGGATTGCATATTGTCTCCTGTGGAAGTGACTCGTATCATGCAGGGAGAAAATAACACTCCTGCTGCTGTGTCCAACTGTATCCATAGGAGATAACACTGAACTGGTGCTTGCTAGCACTAGACTCCCATACTTCAGGGGTTTTTTATTTGCTTTTTGGTGTTCTCCTTCTGTGCTATAGCTGCTAAATAAATAAGCATTACTACTTCATATTGCCAAAACGGTCTTAGTGCCTTTTTTTTTTTTTTTATGTAATTCATGACATCAAAGTCAGTATTTCTTAGTAGTGGTAGCCTTATTTTTGTGTCCACCAGATGTATACATCAATCAGGAGGACTCTGCTGTACCACAGAGCAGAAGCACCAAAGGGCATCCTGCAAAATTAAATGGTGAGAATAATGAAGTCCTTCACAATTTCTCTCTGTTCTAACTATTACAACAACTCGAGAGAGCAGAGAAGATATTTTCAACATGTGGCTATAGGTGCATGACTCTTCTTCAGACAGCTGGCTAGAGGGTAAATGGCAAGAACAATAAGTATCTATCTCTCCTCCCCAGGAGTGAGCATGATTCATGGATGAAGAATACCTTATTTTCCTACTCACCAGCATACTGAGGCTTTACTGTGAAATTACTTCTTAAGTTTTCCCCTTCTCTTCAGTGCTAATTTAGGGTTATAAAACTCACCACGCTAGCTCACTTTTCACTGAAGCGATTTCAGCTTCTCTTCCAGATTCTCGGGGAAAATCTCAGCTTTATATTCATCAACTCCTAATGCAAAACAGCAAATCTGGGTACGCAGAGAAAGGTTCCTGGTGTAGTCAGGAGTATCTGCGCAAAGGGGGAGAGGCAAGTTAAATTGCAGAGGAAATCCTTCATTAATAGTGCCAAAGGACTGTACAAAATCTAACTAATTCTCTGAAAGAATGAAGGATTAATATCCCATTTTACAGGGAGGAAAGTGAGATAACAGAGCAAACACCCAGGAAAATTAACAGCCAGGATCACTGCGGCTTCAGTTCCACATCCATACCCACAGGCGGAGAGCCAAATTTGGGCAGAATCTCTTCTATTTGTGTGGTTGTTTGTATTTGTTGCTGTAGAAGGAACAGCCCAGCAAAATTTCTCGCAAGCAATTTTCTTCAGAATACCCTGTCACTTCTCATTTGGATTTTTTTCCTATCAACATGCATCTTTACCTAATAGGACAGTTAACAGCTAACATGACAGAAAACAATTATAAATTACACAGAACTGTGCTGAAACTAGACTGCCACCTTTCATGTGTTTTTGAAGACAATCTGTCTTTCTGACACACTTTTCTGGATGCTTTTTGTCGGGGGGAATAATACAGCACAGAAATACACTGTTGAAAAATGGCAGCTTCCAATGCCTTCCTCAAAAAAAGCAATAACCTTTTTCTACAGGTAATTGCACTAAATTCACCAAGAGCACATAATGGACAGGAATATAAAATGAATCACAGCATTTCTATATGAAACAGCTGTTCCATGAACCAACCATGATGATTTTTGACTATATGACTGCATCTGTAGTTTGGAAACAATTAGCCAGAAGCAATTATTTATCTTGAGTTGTCACACTTGTTTTATCAGCTCTTTAGGGGGTTCTCATGTAATCATAGAACTTGCAGAGCTGAAAACGCAGGATTTTCCTGCTCCAGTTGGACCAAGAAATAAAATGCAAATCAATGACAGCGTGTTTAAATAAAATTTGTGTGATCCTTTTTCATCCATCATTTTCTTCTTGTCCTTGTTAAGACAAAAATATTACATGCTCTCAAAGACTCAGGAGATCTCAAAATATATTTAGCAGTCACACCAGTATACTGGAATCAGGAGAATGCAAATAAATCCCATCCTTCATTGCCTCATATTTTCCACTCCTCTAATTTGCAGTGGTAAATTTGAAATCTGAATAGTCTCATTTTTCAGAAAGCTCCGAGCACTCCCCAGTGCCTTTTGCAGCCACTGGGACACGCAGCTGTGACATTCAACACCTATGCAAATCTGGGCCGAGTTATCTGCAGTGAGACAACTAATGCAGCTGAGAAAAAGAGTCGCTTTGCCATCTCACAAGGGAATGAATTCTCTGTAGTGAGCTGCTGGCTCTGTTAGAGGTAACTCAACAACATTACGATAATGTAAGCAGCCTTAGGAAAAGGCTAAAAGTCATCAGGAGGTTGGTTTTCAGAGCATATCAGGAGACGATATATGGCACCGTTGTGCATTCAGGAAATCATGTTCAGGTTTTATAAACCACAAATGCAAATAAGGCCTGGCAAGCTTTATACTGTGAACACATAAATAGGTTTAGCATATGTAAGCCATTGTGCAGCACAACTAGAGAATTAATACTGTCCAGGAAAAGATATGCCAGTGTAGTAAGAACTTTCTGAGTAGCGTGAGGTGAACAGTACCCAGGACAGTCATGTCAAGCTTTCTAATTTCGCATTTCTGAAACAGGAACCAAGACGCAAATGTCTCACCTGTGCTATTGACCTTAGATATCATTTTCCAGAACATCCTGAGCAGTTATCCAAGTGCAGCATAGCTGCACAAAAGAACTCTCTGCTGCTTGTTTTCACGGTTCTGGCTGTTTAGGTATGGGCCACAGCCTCTGGACAGTTGCTCTGAGTGCTCAGTTAGCAAGCAAGAAGCATTGCTTTTTGGGAAACTAGTAAGGTTCAGACAATAACTGCTCAAGTATGTATTAAAAGGCTATTTCCTTTCAGAGCTCAATTCAAACCACCCATTTGTGCTCACACAGTTCTTTTAAAATTAACTTCTTTATTTTATCCACCACATTTTTTTCTCCTTTTCTTTCAGAAGCAGCTTTCGAACAGGCAAGCAGACTGGGGGGTCTGGTTGCACTTTCCCTGTTGAAACATTCACCAGCCTCCTGTGCTGAATCCTGATTCACCGGGTCCTGCACGCTGCCAGGCTCATGTCCTCAAAGAGCGCTAGCACCGCTCCTGCCCTCACTCCGCTCCCGCTTCCTGGGCACAAAACCTTTGATAGAAGCTGGGCTCTGGGGCCTGGCTGCCATAGGTGCACAGGACAGGCAACAAGCTGAAATGCACCTCATCCTGAATGCTGAACACGAATACTCTGCCTCACAGCTCAGGGGGTAATGAAAACTGAAGACACAAAGGGATTTTGCACTAGATTTCCAAAAAAATCCAAGCTGAGCTGACAATCTAAGCACTTCTCTGTCAACAAAGGCTGTTCGGGATTTACAAACTAGCTGTCCCTCCTGGAGAGTCTGATTTATTTGGTATGCTTTGAGCAATCTTAATGCATGCCAAGTTTTTATTCACAACCATGGCGTTTTGCATAATACCCAAGTAGAGTATTTGCTTAGGAAGTAGTAGATGTGGATTCCAGGCTTTTCCCCACTGAGGAGGGCTGAAACTACAGTTTCCACCTCCTGCGGGTAAACACAGGAGGGATTGGGCCAGGCAGAGCCTACAAAGAAACACAAACCCACATCCAAGCGGAAGAGACCTGGGACCCAGTTTCTGCTCCCTGGGATGTTCAAACATCTAACATTAGATGGCATCTGGATTAAAAAACAAATACAAGCCAGAGGTAATCAAGGACATAGAGACTGGGACCAAGAATACATCACTCTTGGCCAAGCTCCATAATCACTAGGTTAGATAATGATGCCAGTTCTCTTGGCAGACCTTATCTGCAACATGCTGATGCAACTACATTATTTCAGTTCTGCAGCAGCTTGAATGCCAGGAGGTATGTGTCTCTGCACTGCCCCTCCACGGCACTGTGCAGACATACTTCCTTCTCTTTTATTGAAGTGGTTTGGTACAAAGTACCTTACCACTCCCTGGGTCAAAGAGAAGTTATACGTAATAGTCAGGAACATTAATCTAACTACTGCTGCTTCATTATAATTATGCATTTCTAAATTGGGACTGTACATATCCTTGCTATCCATGATACTGCCTGCACCTGGGGCAGGAATCCTTCCCATTTAATTTCAAAGATGTTCCATGATTACAGCAGTCATCCATTTAATTAGGGCATCATCCCCCTGTTTCAAGTAGTAATTAATTAGGTTGCAGAAGAAGGAAAGCAAAATTGAGAGTCCCCTGCCCAGGAATGAATACCCCAAAGGATTTTAGAATAAATATCCTTGAGGGTTGTAGAGTAAAGATGGAAGGAATAGTAAAATGTTATAATTCTTCTGCCCTTGTTAACACATTTCCCCCTCCCTACAATGGGGATAAAATTTGCTGGGCAGATGCATTTCCACATCAGTACCCTAAAATGAGGGAGCATGGAAGAGGCACTGCCTCATTATTCCTCCCCAGATGGAGCTTTTGGTGTACAAAGTCCTCTGCCTACAGTGCCTATTGGATGGAAAGGACATTTCCCCCTGACTATTGAGGTGGCTCTGATCACAGCAGCTTTCATGAATCCCACTCTTGACACCTACAGATCCTCTGGGGCATCAGGGCACTCAAAGTATATAATGTCTTGTGCCTCCTTAGAGAATTAGCCCTCAGTTTTACTCTGTGCAATTTCCTATCTAACTGACACAGTTTAAGCATAGGTGCATTTAAACCTGCAAGGCACTCGGACTTCATAGAGATGGAGAAGTACGTAAGAATTAAGTATCAAAGACAACTAGACGGCCTCGTAGAACATGAATCTACTCTAGCTAGTTGTCAAGATGAGCCACTTGCCCAACAACAGTCAGGAGTAGCTGTTGCAAAGGTTAACTACCATGCAGTTTGTCTCAGTGGAAATGTCAGGCACTTTCAAATAACCAGGTGATGTAGTAGTGCAACATTAAAAGTAAGTCACCACAGTTTCCTCAATAAACGTCTTTTTTTGACATTAACCTGCCTTTGGCTCACAGTCCACAAAAGCTAGATCATTTCCAAGGAAATCTGACACGCTGAATGTGCAGTTTTTAAAACGTGATGCTATGGCTGTGCTATTATTGTGCAGCATGTGTTGCTTGCACAGCAAGATTAGAGATCCATTTCCAAAATTAGGGTCAAATTTATAAACCTACATACAGTGCATTGTCTCTTATTCTAATAGGATTTTTTCCTTCATACTCTTTCCTGTTTAATGCAAAGTGAAATTCCATTTCATCTTTAGCAAACCTTTCAGCTGAAATATAATTTTGACCAATAAAACCTCCATAAACACAATCACCTTTATTCTGTATGACTGCAACAGTCAGACCTTGATAAAGCTTGGCATGACTGGCAGCAGCAAGGTAACCATGGACACTGCTCTTATAAAGAAAAGATAAAAAATTACGCACCAGTAATTTGGAGATACTTTTCTCTTAAAAGGGAAAGTAGAAAAAAATATATTTACAGGTACATTCCCTCGTCAGGTGCCATGTGTATTAATGGTAACATTAATATTCCCATAGTTTTAACTGCAGTGCTTGGAAATTCCAGTCTGAGGTCAGGGCTATGGAGGTCAGAGCTGCCTGAACAGAAATGATGGTCCTTGACATCCAGGCCCAGAGTCGTAACAAAAAGACAAACAAGAGTAGAAAAAAATTGGTTTTACCTCCATTTTTCAGATGAAGGAAAAGAAGCACGAGAAGACAAATCTTTAATTAGCACGAATCAGTACAGTCTCGTGGACTTTGCCATCTTTGGAGCAACAAGTTTTCTGTATCTATTAAGCATAGTAAATGCCATCAAAAAACATTGGACTAGTCAGACTTGCACAAGGAAAACTATATCCACATCTTCACTAATCTTTTGCATTACTTATAAAATTTTTATAGCTGTATTTCAAATAACAGTTTCTATAAAGACTGGTCATAGAGCGTACTGTTTTGCTGGCATTTTTATTGTCTACATAAACATCTGGAGTCCTGAAATTCCAGCAAATTACATCCCTTAAAGAGCACATCAATTTTATCTGGGCATTTTCCTAGCCAACTTGCTGTCCTCTCTTTTTGCATGGCTGTCCTAAACTGGTATTTGGGATGACCCAACTCAAACCAGCCGTTGGTTTTCTTGTTTGAATTGTTTTTCTATCACATCCTGCTTGTGTCCTTTCCCTTTCTCCATACCAACAGCTTTGCCAGAATAAATCTTTCCTGCTCAGCCAGATGTGAAAACAGCCTGCAAACAAGGTTAGTGTCCTTTTTTGGTTAGATATGCCTAGCCCAGACTGCAAAGTCCTCACTAGTGTGTCAGGCTGTTTTCACATTTCTTATTCTGTATTACCAAATGTCCTGCTTTGAGGTGTCTTTGAATCATTGGGTCTTCTACCTGTAAATAAGCAAAAATTTTGATAATGATGCTAAAAAACAAATCTTCATGTGGCACGATGCACATACTTCGCCTCAAATACATATAATATTATCTCCTCTCAGTCACAGATAATTTAAAACAATCTTTCCAGGAATTCCTTGGTAATACGAATCCAGGCAGATTTAAAATGATACAAAAGATATAAAAGGCAATAAACCTGCAGTCCACCATACCCCATGGAGTGCTTCATAACACTTGTTGTTTTGCAATTACTTCTATTGCAGTGGTGAGCTAGTGACTGCGTTTTTACCTGGAAACAAAGGCTGGGTTCTTATTATCTCTGTTCTTGAGGGAATGTTTTAATTTCTTGCGTTAACAGTCACTTGAAAGTTCGTCACCTAGCCTGCAGATGGAGAGAGAGGGCTGTGGTTAACGCTCGCTGGCTTTCCCCACAGAGTTACGTGCCTGAACTTTATCTGAAACTCAGCACTGTGGTTCTCCCAGATAAAGCAGGATGCAGACTAATAGTCTGGCAAATGCATAACTACATAAGTATTTCCGAAGGCACATTCTAGTCTCAGTCATACAGTTGCAACTTGGGAATATGGTTTTGAGTTTTTGTGCATATTGACTAGAACAGCATCACACTAGAAACTTTTTGCCTGATAGCTTCTGAGAGTTGATGCCATTGAATTAAGGAATTCAGAAAACAAGTCATTTTCTTCTGTTAGTGACTGATATCACACCACTGTTTTTACAACACTGAAAGTCTGCTCAGTATCTCTGACACGTCTATCATTTCTAAAGCCTGAGTCAGGTGGCTGAGACACCCAAATTAAAAAAAAGAACTTAATTTTACTTTCCATTTTCTGATCACTTAGAATTTTGACCTGAAATATTGATCCATCAATCAGAAGAAAGGAAAGATATTTTTGGCACACAATTACAAAGTATTTAGATATTACACCTTCAAATGATTTTTTCCAAAGAACTAAGCGATAAAATGTGTATTTGTATATAGGGAGAGAGATAATGAGCTTAAGTATCGGTGTATGTATCTTTACCCCAACAGCGCTTTTATAGAGAATGACTATTCTGTAAGAAAGAAAAAAAAATTGAACTCAATGCATTTACAGACATATCCAAGAGGTAAGTAGCATGCCCTGCTTCTTGAAGTTTTCTTTATGTCACACTTAGAGGAGAAAAAAATTGGAAAGCCCTGCTATGAACTGAGGACATGGTCTCCATTGAATTTAACAGAACTTCTCCTACTGGGAGCAGAAATTTATCCTGCAAATAACAAGGTGATTGCATCTTCACTTGGTCCCCTGGTTGTGTTACCACTAACCACTCCTCAGTGCCTCTGGCATGACACTGAAATGCTCAGTTAGGGATGTATTCAAAATCTCATTGTCTTTGCTCAATTTGAGTAGTTTCCTGAGTAATTTTATAGCATTTTTACCACCTTGCTGTGATTTTAACAAAATTAATTAAAATATTGATATCTTAGGGATGCTTTGTGACAACCACCAGACCGTGATCACTGGTGCAGTCCTGCCCTGTGTTTAATGAGGACCAATAATTCCTTTTGGATACAGCACACTATCTGAAATGAGTAGATTATAAACTGCTCACTGAAAAGCCAAAAAAAATATTTTTAAAGATCTTTAGGCAGGTTTGTCATTCAGTCCTTCTCACTAAACAGATTTATGCAAAGTTTTAATGACGTTGTAGACAATCAACTGATCTGCAAAACAAACAAAAAAAAAAACAGTAAGAAAAAAATACAGAAAGCAAAAGAATAGTTTCTCATAAAGAGTTGCAGTGCAGAGTGACCTGCTCTCTGTATACTTATGCATTTGGTAGCACTGCTACAATCCTATAGAAACGGGACTTTGAATGAAGGAAAAGGCAGTAACTCTGCTTAGAATGAAATCATGTTCATCATAGGTGCTGTAAATACCTTCCACAAGTATGATTTCATAAATACAAGCATTGGATTCAACTACTCATTGATAGGCCTCACTGTGTGTTTCTTGGAAGTGTTCCTTTTAAGGGGTATTTCTTTGGGAAATTATGTTTCTGTGTGCAACATTTGCAGCTAAAGAAGTGTATTTTTCTACTCTGAACAAACTGGGAGATGAAAAAAATCAGCTTCAGTATGTCTCATCCCTTCTTAAAATTATCGCTGGAGAAAGGATGGGATTTCTGTAAGATCAGAGAATGGGATGTAGAAAACCCTCCCTCAGATGTCTGAAAGGGTCTAGTAGTAACAGTAATTATATGCATGTATACACACTAAAAAATATAAGTAGCTTTTGAATGACAGAAGTCAAGTGTTCTGAGCTCATTCATGTGGATTTATAACAGGACTTAACCACTATGAAATTTAAACCCAACCCTTTCCTCATCTATATAGCATCTATATGGCCATGGCTCATCCTTTCTGGTTTTAGGGATATCAGGTTTGCTGAGACTCATGTTGGCTTTTCTCTCACACGTACTATACAGTCCCTATTTCATTTAGTATATCCTCTTTAGAAAGAGGTTTGTGAAGTTTCTCTGGATGCCACTTGCTTTCTCCCACCTCTACATCAAAAAAAAATGTACTCTGCTAAGGATACTTAATTCCCAATCTGGTCTGCAGCTTTGGACTGTGAAGCAATTATGGGTTTATATTTGTGTCACAGGATGGTTTTTCCACTGTGGAAGCTTAGATTTCCTTAAACCCCAAATCCACAGCTTTATAACACTTACCTATACCTTTGAATGAGCAGGAGTGAGTTAGTGAGTGGTGGGGTCTGGCACGGACTTCCTTATGGTCTGCAAGTTTCCTTTCAATAGAGAAATGAAACCATCAGCAGCCCTAAGGGACACAAAATAACAGAATTAATAACAGATTCCCAAAATGAGATGGCTTTCTCTGTTACCAGTTGCAAAGGAAGAACAAAGACGCATTAACCTGGTTCAGCACTTTCGTAGTTGGGTGAGAATGTGCTTGTTTACACACAGCCCAGTCCAGTTGGGTAACGTGATAAATGTTGTAGACGGCAAATCTTGTTTCAGTAGCTCAAACCTAATAAGAATCTACCTTTGCAGCACATGTAGGCTTCACAAACACAAGTGACTGACTGAATGGTTGTACTGATTCTTTTACTGGCACAGTGCTATTGTGTAGCTTGGGTCCTTTAAATAGAAATGAATATTGTTTGTGCAGACATTATGTAATAAACCATGTACTACAGGAAATCTCGGGTTGTATAAGAAAACATTAAATTACATGACTAAGAACACCTGGTACTAAGAAACATCTGGTTTCTACTTAGCAATGTTACTCAATATATACAGAATGCAGATATTTCCTTTCCATGTTAACACCTCACTTACGAGTAAGTACCAGTGTAAGCACAGGTAGCAAAGTCCTAATACCTCAAAAGTGAAGAGGCCACCAGGAGGATAGAGAGAGAAGCCCCATCCCTTCAGACCCCACCTCTCCCACCAAAGGGGATGACTGCACCTGAACAAGAGCTAATCAGCAAATGGGCAAATTAAACACTGATGCAACATTCAAACTGCTCACAGGTCCCGACTATTTGCTACAGTTGTGTCCTCACCAACAAATATATCCTTGTCCTTGTCCTTGTCCTTGTCCTTGTCCTTGTCCTTGTCCTCTGCCAGTGCTCTGTTCCCGTAAAACAGCAACTCTTATTGTAACAGGGCTCAGGGAACAGAGATCACAGTATTTGTCTTCCCAAACTAGTGTTCAAAGTGAGAACTAACAGGTAAGTCAGAAGTAAAGAAACAAAGAAACAAACAAACCTACTTCACGCAAATGTAGTCTGTGGAATTCAGTGCCACATGGCATCAGCAAACTGAAATACTGCAGATAGTTCCACTGCTTACACAACATGTAAGCAGAAGCTTATCGGGATTCATGCTGTGCAATGTAAAACCTCAGGGATGAGAAAACGAGCTTTCTTTATTTTCTATATTGTGGTGATCAGCGCAGCACACGGCCCAAGGAAGCTGCTTACCCTCAAGTGCAGTGCAGTGGTCACCTTCCAAAGATGTTACCAGCTTAATGGTTTGAATAGGCACAGTAGTTCTTGCTGCTGTGATACACAGCTCTCCAAGGACACACCATTGATATAAATTGTAAATTATAAATGCTTGTTCCTGAAAATTTGCTTTAACTTCCACTATGGTCCATTTAAGTATTTTCCCAGCACACTGAAGATTGTATTGCACACCCCTAATGCTTTTTTTTCTTTTTTTGGAGCATGTCTTTTACCCAAAATACATGAAAGTAACATCGCCATTGATAGATTATGAACCACTGGTACAATTATCAGTTTAAGCAACAGCAAAAAATAGAATCAATTTTTTTTAAGCTACACTAATCCTCTCATATGTACCTTTAGAAAAAAATAACATCACTTGCTGCATGTATTTACAAAATGACTTAGAATTTCACTTTTACGATCCTTACTACTTAAAGGAATAAAAAAACCACAGAGTCAAAATAGTGAAAATTAAGGTTTAAAATATCTTTATTGTCTTCAATGCACTATAATTTTAGTTTACATAATGTTATTCTCCTAAACTTTACGTTGTGCTAATTCTTTTCTCTTTGTTGCCATGCTTTTCCCCTCAGGTACAGGTGCTGCACTTCCCCCACCTTTTGCTTCTACTTCAGGGCTGATTTTTCCTAGGGAAAGCTTTGTTCAGCAGCAAGCAGGCAGTCATTTTAGCTTCTTTATTCTGCTTAGCCCCCATTCTCAGTTTAATTCTGTATTTTGTGGATATAAAGGATACACCTAAGGTGAGTTGAGACACTATTCATAAGATCTTTCTGCCCACCCCCACCCCAGTAACAATGAGCAGAGACAAGGTGTCCTTGTTCTTTCCTTGCTACCAGAACATTCAGGATTGACAACTCCATACTGACTTTCTCAGTTAATCACACACATTCTGGTGGAAATTATTACCTTTATTACAAAGCTGTGTATAGATAGAAATAAATGATCATCTTTGCAGTAAGAATGTGCTCTTGTGTAAAATAATTACTCCATTATCAGATGTGCTTTAAGTATTGTGAAGTTGCTAGTCATTTTTCCTGTTCTGTGAGGATTATAAAAAAGAACTTGAATTTCCAAAGTACAGGATTTAAGACTATCAATTATTTCCTTCATGGGTCCCTCCCTTTCCAAAAGAAAATAATCTCCTCTGAAGAAGGTGTCATTCTTATGACAACAGAGGGAGTGCAATATCACACATTCAGTGAAAATGTTAGACCTGATTCAAAGTCCAACAATTCGAAGTACATGGAAAATATCCTATTAACATCAGCAAGCTGTTCATCAGCTCCACTGAACAAAAGCTTCCATTCGCTTAAGGTCCTGCTGATAGCTGTCAGGCCCTTGAAAGTTTTGACATCCTGGTTCCAGTTACATCAGCTCCAGAAGGAATATTTATACAGGTTTTCTGCTCATTGGTTAGGTATATTCAAGTCCTCCTTCCTTACTTCAGAAGAGTGTTTAATATAGCTTAACTTTCATATATTTACTTCAGCTTGTTAAAATGACAAGCATTATAGAGACCACACTGGCAGTAATATCCAAATAAAGTCATATCCCCTTTAAGACACATAGCTTTTTGAAACCAAAGAGTTTTCCCCATGCCTTGCAATCCCTGTGATACTAAAACTTGAAAGAAATGACTGTTGTGTAATTATCATTTCCTGCAAAGGACAACCACTAAAATAACTTACAAGTCTGAATGTTAGACATAGCCAAACTCATTTACACCTTCAGAAACATCAGGAATTTCTTTGATTCAATAAACACTCTCGAGAACCAATGGGTTAAAGCAGGCTTCCCAGCCAGGTGTCCTCTTTTATGAAATAAAACATCACAGAAGCATGTCCAGAAAAAACAAAATTAAGACACTTACGAGCACCATGAGTAGACAGAAGAGAAATAAATACCCTAGGACAAGAACACAAAACAGGAAATCCAGCCAGGAAAATGACAGTTAGGTAACAGGCCTAACAAGTACAGCAGATAAAGGAAAGAAAATAACATATGTATGTAGTCAGGGAAGGTGCCTTGCAATCCCCCACAAGCCAACACAACTACTTCCTTTTTTTTGCATCCAGAGTCATCAATGTAAAGGTTTTTGATTTAGAAATGGAGGCTAAATGGAAATCAGAGCTGAAAACAGAACTGCACTGGAAAATAGCCCAGTCCAGCTGAGTACTGAATATTTATCCCCCAGAGGAGAAAAAAGGCCTTAATCAAGACTAGTTCCAAAACCACAAACTTTCAATCCTCTCTGCTCAAAGGCAGCAAACAGCAATAATTCAACCAGCAAGAACCAAAGCTGAAATACTTTCTCTAACTGTGCCCAAAAAGAAGGATCACACTGAGAGCTACCCAGCATTTTTCACTGGGGATTGATCTTCATTCTACTACAATCTGCAAGTAATACTGCCGCAAGCTTCCCCCACAACCCTCCCACCAGCCACAGCACTACGGAATGCAGTCAGAGTTGGGATAAAATAGGTAATGTCAGCCAAACCCAAGAAAACCAAGCTGTAAAAAGCAGCAACACCTACAGCGCTTATCCCCCCGTTTGCACTCCCCGAACAAGCCTGTTGACCTTGCCAGTGCAATGGATAATCCCATGATATCGCAGCTGGACCACTTCCAGCTCTTGCCTTTCCTGGAGCTGCACGGAGGTTGGTAAGGAAACACTGCTGGGTTTTGGAGCAAGGAGTCTTTCTGAACACATTGGCTATAGAGTTTTCTGGATAGTCACTGTTACTTTGAAGAATACGCCGATATTTTGATCCCAGATGAATGCGTTCTGCTCCTCCAGCTCATTAATGCCAATCTCTTCAACAATAAATAAGCTCTGTAGCTGATCTTCACTGGCCTCTCCTGGATGATTTATGTCATCGGCTTGCAATAAGTCATACTGAAGTTTCCCTGCCCTAGATTCACTCAAACATTGTAACTAGTTTGGTGACTTCTTTCCAGTCTTTCAAATCCATTATTCAGCAAGCCGATGCTGATGATGCACTTTCAGCCAGGTTGCTTTCATCTTTCATTTTATTAAATGCAAATTGGATTTGAAAATGAAGGCGGACACTGCTGTAATCATACTGGCAGGTAACAGTGTTATTCAGCTGTCAACAGAATTCAGCCTAAATAGATCACGGCACAAGAAAGAAATTGTATCAATGACTTTGCTTTGCTTGTATTTAAATATTACATCAAACCTATACTGTCACAGGGGACAAAAAGCAAGAACAAGTTGCAAACGTAGCATTCTTAGTCTACATCCTTTCTCTTTTCCTGATCCTTAGTAAATCCAAGGGGAGTTCTTACAGAGTGAAATTTGTGCATTGTTTGCCAAAAAGGTAGCAGGGTGATAATAAACCAGACAGGACCAGTGCCATGGTGCCTCACTTTATATTACTGGTTTAGATAAACCAATTAATTAAAATGTTAAGAACATGCTTTACACATGGATGCTTTTAAGTTCCAGAGGGTTAAAAGTAAATCAATAGAAAATATTTTATACAGATATATGCCTTTGATACCAATTTGCTGGTCTGTATGTTATCTGTAATAAATAACATGATGAATGATGAACTCGTAATGATGAATAACATGACTAGTTACTTTTCTCAAAGTAACTAATAATTAATCAAGTGTATTAACCGTTTCTGAACTATATGTGATCATATCCTTATATAAAACGTGAGCTATAAGACAGCTGTAGCACAGTCAAAAATATCAATTAGTATTAAGCATGGTGCATGAATTGGACAGTGTTAATTTTTCCTAACATTGCTAACAGTCTAATACTAAGGAACGCATCAAAGCTCAATGTTCTTTGTTATTGATATGAAAATATGCTGAGGCTTTAGTTAGAGAGGGTAGTAGGTAGATGGTTGTCTGTATTTTTTTGTGAAGGGGCAATTATTCCCTACAAGGAGGAAGGCAACACAACTACAATCCCTCCAAAGGACAGGCCAAACCCTCTGCAGTGTCTCAGCATAGGATACAGCATTTAGCACAATCATTGAAGGAAAAATTTTTTATTTTTCTTTAAATGGAGGTGTTTTATTAACAAGTTGCAATGCCATAAGAGGATGGGAGGCTTAAACATCTGGCCTGAGGTCTGGCAAGATGCACCCAAAGCTTTGGGTACAGCATCAGAATCATTCCTGACATATCTCATTTATTCTCTTCTTCTGCGCAAGCACAAAATTCTGTTGTCAAGTGTCTAATTGTCTCATTTCGATTGCAGCAAGCAGCTTTCTCACCCACTAAAGAGCTATAATTTTGTGTGCTCACCACTTACTACAAATGCTGTCAGAAATGGAAATGAATCCTGCCATCCTTCCAGTGAAATGAAAAAGAAGATGGGAGTAAATAATCCTGTTGGTGCAGTCAGAAAGGAAACTCAGCCTCTTGCTTCTCTCCCAGCCAAACCAAAACCTCAGCCCATTCACATCAGGGTCCCTCCATACCCAAAGGGTTTCAGAGGTGGCCTCTGCCCGCGTCGGGCCACTGCTTCTTCCATTCCTCTGCACAGGTTCCCTGAGACAAATTAAATCAGGTTTCTTCCGTCTGCTGGAGAAAAATCTGACAAGACAGGCAAAAAATAGCATGAAGCCAAGTCCTGTAAATTGACCTTGGACTCAAATATCTTTACCCCTTCAAAAGCTGGAGAAGTGTGTCAAAATGCCCCCTACACTGACAGACTCTCAAGCCAAGTGTTTTGCAGTTCAAGGATCTTGATTGTTTCAGGTGGAAAGCAAGGAATTAACAGCACTTTGCATACATGCACATATATATGTGTGTGTGTGTGTGTGCGCGCACTTTTATTTGAAAGAAGTCTTATTTATTTGAACCAATTCTAGTTTTAATTTCTTGAGGTGGTTTTTTTTTAATTTTTATTTCTTACCAGCCCATTCAGGAACATAAGAAATTGTGCTGTGTACACTAATTATATATGTGTACCTGGTATGCGCTCCACCAGTCTCCATATTCCATCTCTAACAGAGCACCTCAGAGTGTTTCAGTGTCGCAAGAAAACTCACCAGTATCTCTAAGAAGGATTCTAATACTTGTGTAGGCTGACAGCTGGAGGTAAGAAATCTTTTTGTTTTTAAAAAATACAAATTCTTAAATACACTTTAATGCCACAACTCACTTAACTCACAATCCCTCTACTTTGTCACAGATTTCTTTGGGCATAGACACACGTCAGTGTTGGGGACCTATGAGAAATACCTTCACAATTGATGTACAGCAGACGGAGAGCTCTGCTGTGATTTAAATCATGAGCCCGCAGCAGAGGGCACTGTGAAAGCACCATATGCTACAGTCCTGCACAGAAAGAGCTGGAAAAGAAGATGGGACATTCCCCTACCGGGGACATGTGTGCCTTCTCTCCTGATGTTTCTCTCATTTCCCCTCCTGGAAAGGTGACAGTGGTTCCCCTTCTTAGCAGGCAAAGAGGAGGCAGGCTGTTTTATCACACAATGCTCCTAACAACAAGGCCAACTGAGTCTTTACTGAATAGCTGCTCTTGATGAGACGTTCTTCTAAGGGAAACCTCATGGGCTGGTTCATGACTAGCGTAGACATCCCTTCTCTCCAGACTCTGCAGCTGGTAGCACTGCTGAGAAGAGGGATGGAGAGCTATAAAACTGTGAGTTTGGGAATCAGTACGCACAATCCCAGTGAATGACATGTGCCTGTACTACAGGCGACCTATGGATATCCCTGGTCCATAAAGTCTGGTTGGGACATTGCTGGCTTAACGTTCAAAAGGTCCATAGGAGAGAAAATGCCATTAAATATGGGTGTTATAATCCATCATTTTCATTTAGAAGCTGACGGCAGCTCTCCCCTGCTCTGCTTTTGTATTCTGCACTCTCAGATATTCCCAAACACCCTACAAAGAGGCTAAGCCTGCAGAGCTGAGATAGTGAATATTTGCAGCTGTGCTCAGCAGCCAGAATCTCTGAATCTATCAACAGTTCCTTGCAGGAGGAATCAACCTTGTCTTTCTCTCTCCATACAAGTACTTTAAAGAATAATTTTAGAAAGCAAATGAACCATTATGGAGCCATTAAAAGAATTAAATAATCCATAAGTAGCAGTAAAATGGCACAATAAGGAACACAACATTATTAGAAAAGTCAGTTCTGTGTGGACAAAGGCTGGCTGACAAATGAGAAAAATATTTGTTCACTGGGACTGATCTACAGCAGACCTACAGCCAATGGCACCAGATGGTGGGGCTGGTTTTTTGTAAACACACCTCTTCTAGAACCAAAAAAGCCCAGTTAATCGACCATGGATCATGGTCCCATAAACTAAGCAAAGCTGTGCCTGCCCAGCACTGTTAGCTGATGGTTCCCATTGGGGAAGCATTACAGAAAAGTTCCTGGGTTCTTCGGGGGGCATCTGGATGCACTGGGAAGCAAACAAGAAACAAGAAATGGAGTAAATCTGACTGTTGATGAGGTGATACAGAAAACATCATATCCAACTTTCCATGTCTGTGATGGAGAATACATTTGACTTGAAGGGGTAGGCTTCACTTTTAATTCAATATTTTTAGTCTTTCACTCAGAACACAGGCATATAAAGCTAAAGAGCTGTGCAGCTGAGAAACTTGTCTCGCACAGAGTGAGTTCATTGGGTGATAACCATGAAAAGGATGTTGATTCCTGGTTTGAACTGTTATTTGACAATAGCTAATAGCGTTCTCAACTCTAACACTCTGTTGGTGTTTAATCCATGGATTTCAAAGAGCTTTTCTACAATATAAAGGATGAAAGAAATTTCCAAAGCAAATAGGCATAAAATATTCATCAAGGGAAAACTCTGACTACAGTTATTAGTCTGCAACAGCCTTCCCAACCCATGGAACACATTATTTTGTTTATTGGCACAGCATCACAGCTAACCCTGCTGTCAATCACATGAGGATTAATGACCCAATTAAGGAACAGCAACAGAGCAGCTCCATCCTGTACAAAAGATCAGAACCAATTTCTAACAATTACAACCTAACTGACAGTCTTTAAGTATAGAATAAATTTCTGGGAACATTTTTTTTTTTCTATACTTAAGGAGAATACACTTTCTCTGACCACAAGATGGCCCTCATAGTATATTGTCTGGGCCATGGTATACAACATCCTTACCTGTTTGTCATGCACGGCTTGTAAAATTCTGGGTTCACGTTTGTGGGGTTTTTTTTAAAGTATGTATATAAAACCTATTTCTCCACTGTTACCTTTTGTTAGCAGAAGGCAAAGCAAAAATCCTGAATCTGTCAGATTAGTTCACAGGCCCTGGGGGAGTCATGTTGCCTCAGGCTGTCTGTGGCTGGTGAGTGCCCAGGGCACAGGACCGCGGGCACTGGTCCCATCACAGCCGCCAGGGAACGTTGATACTGCCCACTGCAACCTCCCCACGGCCACACATCCTACAGTAGAACTTCTCCCCCTGTACTCGGCACTGGTGAGGCCCCTCCTCGAGTACTGTCTCCAGTTTGGGCCTCTTACCACAAAAAAAAAGACACTGAGGTGCTGGAGCGAGTCCAGAGAAGGGCAATGAAGCCAGTGAGGGGTCTGGAGAATAAGTTTTATGAGGAGCGGCTGAGCGAGCTGGGATTGTTTAGCCTGGAGCAAAGGAGGTAGCAGCACGGTGAGGGTCGGTCTCTTCTCTCAAGTAACAGGCGATATGACAAGAAATGGCCTCAAGTTGCACCAGGGGAGGTTTAGACTGGATATTAGGAAAAAATTTTACACTGAAATGGTTATTAAGCATTGGAACAGGCTGCCCAGGGAAGAAGTTGAGGCACCATCCCTGGAGGTATTTAAAAGATGGGTAGACATAGTGCTTAGAGACATTGTTTAGTGATGGTTTTTGTCAGAGTTAGGTTGATGGTTGGACTAGATGATCTGAAAGGTCCCCTCCAACCTGGACAATTCTATGATTCTGCGTGCCTCTGGCCACTATGAAAGAGTCATTTGTGTGTATCTGGAGAAAGGTCCTTTCCCCATCACAAGGGCTGGCTGCTGCCAGGTCAGATGCCTGGCGAGCAGAGCTCCTCCTTGCTCTCCCATCAGGATGTTCCACATCTCCTGCATGTCATCGTTTTCTCAAGGATTCTTGGTATTCCTTCTGCAGGCATATTCAACCTGGCATTGTTTCATTTCCTGTGTTTTCTCCCCAGTACCCATATGATCAGGCACAGTGACATCAAGCACGGAGACAAAACTGTTTCTTTCGGTCTCTGGCTTTAGCTGCAGTGACAGAGCTCCAGCGTCTCTCGTAAGGCTAGAATTCGGCAATTTCACAAGAATGCTTCCTGAAAGTTTAACTCAAGATGACTCAAAGCAGGACAAGTAATTAAACTCCTATATAGCCTTCTACCGAGAAATCGTCTAGTTTCCTGCCTGAACGTGTTCAAAATTTTAAAATGGAAGTTCTACAACAAGGAGTGCCAGCAGGAGGAAGGACAACCCAATCTCAGTCTAGCTGAGGGGCTTTCTGAAATCATGAAAACATGGGATCATTTCATCACGATGTGATGCTGACTCGGTAAAGCGTGGGGTTATCCCAGAATAGGACTGGGTACCACTCACGCTTCAAACATGTTTCTTGAATAAAAGAACAACAATAAATTATGCTCCAAACATTACTCAGGTATGTCTGTTTCCCACAGACTTCCAGTGCTCCAAAATGGTGACAATGAGCACATTTAAGAAAAAAAAAAAACAAACCAACACATCACAAAGTTCAGTTTAGAATGTTTTGTTGTTTCTAATTTCACACTGTGGGGGCAAACTTTAGGCCTTCTCTTCTTCCTTTGATAAGAAAAGAAGCTGAAGGTCTTTCCATCCTCTCTAGATGTGTAGGGCTTAACAGAGGAAATGAACTTGAGCACTGAGGTTTTGGGGATGCCAAACTTGCCAGCTTCACCCTCTCCAGCTCCAGTCTGTCTCTCACCTCTGATCTGTGCTTGTAAGCTAAAATGCAGGTTTTAGGTAATTCAGCCAGCAATGCTGATCTTAAGCAATAGATTTGTAAGCAACATCTGAGTAGTTGATTATTAATCATTTATCATTCAGTACAATGAAAATCTTATGTGAGGTATTAGAAAAGTCCCAATAAAAAAGACAGTGCTTTAAAGGGTGAAAGATGCATCCTTGAGCAGTTCCAGAAAACTTAGCAAAAGCGCTGCAGACACACTGAAGCAATTGTTTCTTGATTATCACCCCAACACATAATTTGAATACAAAAGGAAAGCACTGTATCCCATTAAAGATCAATAAATTTTGGATCTGTAAAACCAGAAATAATTCCTTGTAGACGGACAACCTCCCAAAACCAGTTATAGCTAAATAGCACCATTATCATGTAATGCAATCAGTGTGCTTTTATATCCCCTTTAAACTGCTGAAGATGTTGGTTGATGCCAGTAATGCAAATTAAGAATTCACCATAAGGAAAGAAGTCTAATTCCCTCCTTTCCTAAGAAAAAAATTATTTGTACAGCTTTGAGGAACAAAACCATGACATTTTCATGGCATATCAGCTCTTAAATTTCTGCCCTATAAAAGAGTTTGGAATACCAAAAGAATCATAAGAATTAAACAATGACCAAATATAAGATCAAAGTCAGCTTAGCTCCGTATTCTCCCCTGAGTAGTGACTCCCCCGCAAAGGGTGAAGAAGGGAGGAAGCATCCTCTCTCCTGTTCTCTCACAGCACTATTATCACTATTACTGGACCCAGTGAACTCGAAGTTGAAGGCTGTGTATTTCTCTTAGCATAGTTACTTAAACACATGCCCCAGTAGCAGGCTTAAACAGCCCTAAGCATAGGATGGACACTGATTTATGCAGTGCAATATCTCCTAGGGAATCTTGATCTAAAAGAAATTTCCCTGGATTTCATGACAAATCTGAAAATTATCCTTGGGTTTTTTCATTGATTTTCCTTTAAAAGAAATAGTTCTTGAAGTTCTTGCATGGATTTGTAAGCCACAATGAGTCAAGCTGTGTGAGTGTTTGCGTGAACTCTGAGTACACTGAAAGGCAGCACTCTCATATGTTTACAATCAGTAACCTGGCTTCATGTCTCCAGTCTGGCAGAGTCCAAGGTTTGAGCTTTTAGGCCCATCTGAATGCAAACCGCAGAGGGGGGAAAATTCAAAGCAAAAAGCAAATCATCAAATCCCTACAGAAGCTGTGCTTCATTGGTTCATTCCAGTGTCAGTAAAATATGTCTGGATCTAGATCTGAACTGGGCTTTTTCACTATTGCAAAGGAAATTTATTGATGCCACTTTCTCACTGCCCCCTGTAATACTCTTTTTTTCTATATCCCACAAACTGTTCTGTTCCTTCTCCCTAAATTAATTTTTCTCTAAAATCGGCTCCTCACTCTCTCTTCCTTCACCCCACAGGTGGACCATCTTGAGGATGGATGGGATGAAGTTTTCTTTACTGTGAAGTTCTATGTGATTCGAAGTTATGGATGTATAAAACTATTTTTAGCATTGGTCTCTATGTAATTTCTCTAGAACTGACTGCTAAACACACTCTTTGGTGTCAGACCTCATGTAAGCTTGAAAACAGCTGTCACAGAGGAAAAAGCTCTAAGTATGAACAGCAAGAAGAGCCCTTGCACAGTAACGCATCAAGGAGCCAACAGGTTATGAAGGAGATGGCAGAAGTGGCCCTACTGTTTCTGGCAACCCAGGTGGGATAGGAGGAGAAAGAATGTAAAGGTTGTCAGCACTTTTAAGATTATTAGTAACTTTTCTTTCTCTTGAGAGAAACAAGTATAAGCTTTTCCAGGGACCCCTCCATCATGCTGAAAAATTTGGTTGACAACTTTTCTGTGAAAGACAAGAAAAAGAACCTTGAATCTTGTTGTGTATCTTCTGCCCAGAGTGGGACCAAAGAAATGAGACTGAAAAGCATGAAAGTCTTCATGGGAAGAGATTTCTACCCTTCAAACCATTGATACACTCTGTGCAGAAATGGCAGGTGGTAGGGGGGCGAGGTGGGGAGGGTGTTCTTTGGACGTCAATGGAGCAACATTTCAGTCTCCATAATGCAGAAGAGGAGCCTGGATGTCACTGAAAAAAGCTTCTCCCTGCTGTACCCTTCTCACTGCTCTATGCACAATAAGTCACTGCGAAATATATCCAGACCAATTTATGTCACTGCGCTGACTCTGCTGCTTGGCTGTAGAGGCAGGTGTGTTAAAGATAGAACTTTGGCTTTATCTGCTCTTCGTTATTTCCCAGCCATCTGCTAAGAGGCAAAATAAACAGGCTCAGTCTCTGCATGCAAAATTAAGCAATAAGTGAGGGAAGATAATTTTATATAGTACTTCACCAAAATTAATATAAGCTGGAGTCTGTCTGACTATCTCTGTGCACTATAGTGCCCAAACTGCAAAATAAACTGAAGGAGGCTGGAGAAAAGTGTTACACTGAGGAACAATAAAAATAGATGCCAAGTAAACTTGAAATGGCTATAGAAATAAAGGATGTAATTAAATCCCTTCAGGCTTTTTTGAGACTAGTATCCATAAAAGACCAGTAACAAGAAATAAGCAAAGGCCTGTTTTTTAAAATCCATGTTTTTTTCTTTAAGAGAAAAAGATATTTTGAAATTTCAATTTTTGCCAAAGTGAGATTCAATTTTCAATGTGAAAGTGGGAAGACCTGAAAGAACAATTTGCTTAGGGAACATATTGCGTGATTTTCAACTTAAGACATGAGTTTCAACCATAAATTAAATTCCTTTCCCAGGAACTCTGATTTTTAAAAGAATCCCAGAAATCTTTAGGACAGCCACTGCCATTGCTAGCAGCTTTCACCACCCCTCTCTTCTGGTGCTGAAATAAGACCATGAGTTATCCAAAATGGTTGTCTAATACTGGCAGATAGAGCTAACATTTCCTTGAAGCTACTGAAACTAATTCCTTTTCACGATGATTTAGGTGATATGAGACATTATCTTATTGCACACATCAATATTTTGCAGATTAATTCTCCTAATGCTGGTGTCTATATCACAGGTCTTCTATTAACAGAACAATAGATATGATCATAGAATCTCTATATATCAACAGAGAATTGCAGTACCAGGGAGAATCAGAGAGGAACGAAGCTGGAGAATGTCCTGGATGTACGCCCTGCACCAGAGTACCTGTCAATAGGGAGAAACCAAGGCATAGCGTAGTACCCTCTCATCCTTGATCAACATCAAATGAAAACACTTTTTGACTAATCCATTATTCTTAACAGACTACCTCTCCTTACTCTTATGGTAGTACAAATTGAGAGTAATGCCACTAAAATTAATAAAAGTACACAAACAAAAACTAGAATAAATTGATGAAAATCAGAACTGTTACGGTTTAGACTGGGCTGGCCACTAAATGAACAACAGATACTCTCTTTAACCTCTCTCCCTTCAGGAGAGAATATGAGGAAGAGAGACTTATGGGTTAAAAGGAAAACTAAAACTATTTCAATAAAATATTAATAATAAAAAGAAAGTATGATATATTAGTAAGAAAATAATGAAATATATACAAATCTATATCAAGCGCCCAGGGTGATAATCGTGTCACCGGCAGGCACTGGGAAAAGTCCCAGACTGGGCTCAGCGATGGACAGGAACTGGATTCTGGATCTGGATTCAGGAACCCACAATCGGAATCAAAGACAGAGTCCTCCTCGGATGCCATCCATTGAAGCAAGAGGTCTGACCCTTTGATCCCTCAGCTGTTATACAGAGCATGATTGCAGATGGGATGGAATGCCCTGTTGGGCAATTTTGGGTTACCTGTCCTGTCCGCTCCTCCCCACAGGTGTGACCCTGCTACGCTCTTCCTCCAGAAGGATCCCACAACAAAGTTAGCTGACCTCGGTTGTTATAGCAAAGCCTTTCTGCATACCATTCCTTGATACTCACTATAAACATCAGACATTATCTGCTAGAAGCAAACACTGTCTGAAAAGTATGCTGTTGATTTCAGAGAGTGTCATTAGTTAGAAAAGACTTAACTGAAAAGTAGCACGACTGAAAAGAAAAATGGTTCTGTTCTACCTCAAACCAGAACAAGAATGAAAACTGAGTGAATTGACTGAATCTTCAGTGAAGTTGAGTCTATCAAAATATTATGTAACATAAATTAGTTTTGCCTTGTTCTGCTGTGATTGTTGTGGTTTCCTGAGAAAACTATCACAGCTTGTCATAAACACTGAAATGTGTTAAAATTACAGTCTGCCTTTTAAAAAGCCACATTGTCATAATTTTACTTGTATAATTGGCCAGTTTGAAACAATCCTTCTCTGTGAACATCTTTTAAGGACAGATCTTGTAATATTCAGGGAATTGTCCTTGAAAATTTTTGGCACTGTTGTAGCCATATTCACTTCTCTGGAGAAACTTCGTATATATTATATATATACTCACAAGCACATGTAGATATAAATATTTATATGCACATCATCCTACTCTGGCTTTGTATCATGGTCCGTTGTGGCTGGTGTCCATGGAAGATGAACAGTTGCATTCTTTCCTGCAACATCCATCATAGAAATCTTTCTTGATGCTTTGAACAAATAAATCAGCAGCAGCTCTCAGTTACTCTGTCCCGGTATGTGTCACATGTGTGGGAAGCAGCTGACATTATCAGTTACACGATTTACGTTCTCCCTGCACAGGGGCCATGAGAACCTCCTCAACACCTCTAGCACAAGTGAGTGAAGCTTAGGCACTGCAGGGGTACCACAGACACAGATCTGAGGGTGCTGAAGAAAATTGGGTATGGATTTTGACGCTTATTGGAACAATTTGCTCCACTAAGTCCCAGAAAGGTGGTATTCAGGGGAGGGCAGGTGGAAACATGCAATGGTAGAAAGGGATGGGTCCAGAGCACACAGAGCACCCTCCAGTCCACTCCCAGCAGAAAGGTCCTTTTGAGACAGGCGTCCCTTGGACCTGCCAGACAAGAGGTCTTGACTATCGCATATTATCGACGAAAAAGCCCACAACAAGTGTGAAGAGTCAAAATGAAAACCTTGTAGATATCTACATCTTTCTATGAAAAATAGCTCCTTTTTAATATTTCAGCAGAATCAATACTTATCCGTTATTTCCCTAATGTCTGCCTTAAAAGCATAGCCATACAACTTCACTGTAACCCTAACACCATTTTCTATTTCACTGAGCATTGGCCTTTTGCTGCTCCAGCAAATCTATCATTCTGCAGTGCTATCAGAGACACTGCCTGGTGAAAGATGAGTTTTGCTCCTGCTTTGATACTACCAAGCCACCATAACAGATTACGCATTTTTCTGAGAGCGTAATTTGACCTGCTGACCACTTATTACCAGTAATGAAATAGAAGTAAAGAACATGATTTCACTTCCAGGGCCAAAAATTTATTTGCTAGGCTGGCAGTTACAGGAAAAATATAATTCTTTTCATTTATGTTTGATGTTTGAAGATGTTTGTCTTTAGTTCCTGGCACACTATTTGAATAGATCCCTGAAATACGTTTGAGAATGAAATTAGTCTTTAATGTAGATCAAACATGGGAGGCAGGGAACCCTATGGCTTCAATATTTCAAAGATATCCTTCTTAAATTGCAATAAATGTTCTTACTCTCTTTCCAGACTAACCCTCAGGGTTTTCACATTAACCTATTTAGCCTCCCCTCAGAGAGTAATTAGATAAAAGGTGCCATTTTTTTGTGAATGTTTTATTCAACAAACTTCTTGGGCAATTTCCTTTGCCAAGCACTTCGGGAAAGGTGAGAGTAAAATCCCGCAGAGCTCAAGAGTCCAAGAACAACGCACTCTGCTTCATCACAGCAGGTCTTCCTTCCTCTGTCACACTAAGCATTTCTTCATTGCAGTTGGGGAAATCAGAGTATCCCTGCATATCACCATGTGATTTTCATTGCCAGTATTGAGAAGTGAGACGACGAACCAGCCTGACTTCAGCAGTGAAGAAAATTCGCCAAAAGAGGGCTTGGGGTGACTGCTTGCATACTCTGAAATGGTGTGGCTAAAAGAGCGGGGCTGCGGCCATGATGCTTGAAACTCCTTTCTAGTGTTACAGCTGCTGATGTGGCTCTGTGAGGTCCCTGAGACCTATCTATATAAAAAGGCACTATTTGCTCATCTCTGAAGACTGAAGGCAAAGATTAACTGATGGGAATCATGGAAAGATTAATGGAAAAATTATTCCCCTTGCCAAATATGAGGTCCAGTTTCAGACTGCTTTTTATTCTGTCGACTAACTTCTCAGTCAAGAAATCTGAAAGAAACTGAACTTGAACAAGACATCATAGAGTCACAGCATATTAAAAATAAAAAAAAAGGGATATGATATCATTAATTGTATCAGGAAAGCTTAGTTGAAACCCCAGTACTGCCATGGTTTACTTTTCTGGGATCCAGTATTCATAGTAAAAAAATGTACAGCACTTTATTGTATGATTCCTATTTAGAAATGAAGCTTGCTCAAAATTATTACTTAAAAACAAAAAGCAATTTGAAGACCCAATAGCTCGAAATATGCAGTTGCTATTTCTAGCTCTGACTTCCTGATAGTTAGAGACCAGAGTTGTTAAGAGAAATGTTTTGGGGTTATTATTTGGAGAAGCACATTCCTCTGCTCCTGGATAACTTTTCGAGTATATGTTGTACCATTCCTCTCGGCTCAACAGCTGCCCAAGAAGGATCATCATTACATCTATTTAATCACTGCTTTCAAAAACATGTACTTTCCAGACATCTTGTGGAATGAAGAATTTCAAAGCATGATAAGTTCTCAAAGTCCCTTCTCAGTACTTTCTTTTATTATATCACTAAATGCTAATTCCACAGATTCCTTCCTGAACTTCCCAAAGTACCTAATAGCAAACCTTTTAATAAAGGGTAGTCTAGTCAGACTGCAGTCTTGGACCGAGGTCCTCATCACCTCCTCAAGGGTTTGTGGATTTTCTAGTGACAGAAAACAGATGTCTTCTGAACAGAAGTAGAGTTTTTAGGGCATTTCTTCCCTGAGAGTTCACAGGGACTTTGGTCAAGAGACCCATTCAATTATCTGTTACCTAGATCAAGGGACAACTGTGTAGACCTATTTAAACACAAGGGTCTTAAGCCTTTAAACTAAACTGTGTGACGTGCATGTTTACCCAGAGCAATGTTGGACTCCAGAGCAATCCATCTGACACCTTGCTTCCAGTGCCAGCATTGCTTTTACCACCTGGCACTGGAACTGGTTAAGAGGTACCAACCTGTTTTGCAGAAGCTATCTTTTCTTCTGGCCACATGGGCAGTTCAACAGTTTTATTTATGGCATAAAAAACTCAGGGCTTAAAATGAAACTCACCAAAGGGCTTTGTCTAATTCTGGGTGGGCTTAGTTTTATTCCCTTTTTGAATTATTTCTACATAAAACAGTATGTTGAAACTTTTGATGAAGCCCCTTGGTTTTGCCCTAACCCCTCATATAAGCTGTCTTTTGGAAGAGGGTTCAAACAGACCAGCAATTCCCCACTTGCATGGGGTGTTTTAGGTATTAGCTTTCCTTTGTGCACCAAGTGTTACAATGCCAGTCCCAGAAAGCTGTTTTTCCTCTACCTGAAGCATTAACTCCCTTTTCCCAGTTTTATCCTTTTGTAGTGAGTTCCCAGGTGTCGACCAACGTGCCATCCATTACACGTGGAAGAAAATCAGCCCTCCTCCCTGCTCAGTATACATTTTAGCACTATATTAGATTTTATTATTTTCTCACTCAGAGATGATACAAAGAGTCCATTCACCCTTTCTGCTCAAGGTGCACAGAGGAAGTGCCTCATAAGCACATCTCAGCTGCAAACATTTTCAGAATGACAGGGGAGTTTATTGCTTCTTTTTTCTTTTTTTCTCATTTAAACATTTTAAGAAGGGCCATAGATCACACTCGCATTAAGGTCTTTTTCTTTAGAAATGCTCTGGTTCTTACAGGAAGCACAATGGCTCATATGACTTAATTCTTCCTTGAAAACTAACAAGTAAATGATCACAGAATACCAGAATAGCTTTTCAGTGATCAAACTGAGTCTTTTACCAGACAGGGTCTGACTTATGCAGCTTTCTTTTGTGTGTGAAAAAATGCCAGTTTTCTTTGTTCATTTAAGAGAGAAAGTCACCAGTCCCAGGTTGTTACTGAGGCTGTAATTACATGCTTTAGGTTTAGAGCAGTGCTCCTCATACTGTGAAACTCAACTACCTCAAAAAGCTTTCCTATTTTCCTAGGAAGTGTCAAACCAATTATGGGGGGAAAGGGAGAAAAGTCCAGCTAGCCAGTGACAAGAATATCATTCAGTATGGATTTTAAGGTTTTGAATATTTATCATTGTAAAGTCCCTTTTCCTAAAAAGAGATTCCTTATGAGACAGATTTATATAATCCATGTGGTACATTGTTCATACAGATTGGAAAAGATCCCCATTTAAAGGCCTGCTCTGCTCTTTCTCACTGCAATCTCATTCTTTCAGGAACTACATAGCTGTCTCCATTAGGGGAACTTTGGCTTCTCTCTCTGCTCTCTAAAAATTATGGACTATTCCTATCAAGACTTTTCATGGGAAATATTCTCAAATATTTCTGTGTGTACACATTAAGTGAGGCTATATAAGTACAAATATATTCCATGTAGCAAAAAAATCATTAAGGGGGGATGGGGAGCAGAGAGGAGAGGCAGGTGTCTTGGCTTGCTGAACACTTTTAATTGAAAATTTGGCAAAAAGCAAGAACAACAAAAAAAGAACATTTCCTGATGAATCTGTTCTTCCTAAATCTTGTTTGGGAGCAAGCCAGCGTGAAAGAGATATTAGGAAAGCAAGATGACTACACATTTCCCACAATCCAGGTCACAATAAAATTGAATGAATTTCCTCATGCTAGATGCTCAGTCCCATTCCTCGCTGTACCGTGATGATGTAAAACCCTCCCAGGAGGGAAAATGTGGAGAAAGAAGATTGTTTCCACAGAACCCTGCCCTTTGCTGAAATGAGCATTTACAAACAAAGAACTACAAAACATGCATGAGAAAATAAAATGGCTGTGTTTTAACTCTGAAATTCACACCTTTTTTTTCTCAAATATATCCTACGATTTTGAGAAAATAGAGATATCACAAAAAAATATGTATTAGTAACAATTTTTTTAAAATTAAGTTCTGTGTCCCAAGTTGTCATCTTTTCCTTTACGGCAACATAGAAGTGGTGTATCAACATTTTTAAGGTGTAATCATTTGCCTTAGTTCTTCTATAAAAGATATATTATCATAGCTCAGTTTAAGAGAACTGTACGCTTTAATGTAAATTTAGAGTAACTTAGAAGAAATAGACATATTTAATCCAAATATGCTATATACAGCTTCCATATACACTAGTACTTACATAGTTAAAATGCTATTAAAACAATTTCAGATGTGTAAATTTAGCCAGCAGAAATAAGTTCTGATCAGACTATTCAGCTGGCTAGATTGTTTTTCAGGAATTAACATCACCGTATTGAAATCCTTACAGACATGCCCATCAATATACAGTATACAAAAAAAAAAAAGTTTTAAAAATCACATCCTGGTGGTTTTACTCTTAAAGTGTTATATGGCAACGTCCCACTATTCAATCCATTTAACCCTATTTATGAGGTTAATGTCTGTCATTGAACGAGATAGAGATATTAGGAGGGTCTTCAATGAATCAAAGTTATAACAAGATTCCATGGAAACTGAAGTCACCAAAGTTCAAACATGAAACAGAATGTATGTTTGTATTGCTAAGTACTTCAAAACTGGCTTGTCACAGTTATCTGTATTAGTGGACCACCCAGCAGCAATACTGGTGAACTATTTATTAGTGATGAACTGATTCAATACTGATTGTTTCTTTACAGGAAAACATCCTTTATTTGAGTCCTGAGTACTACTTTCTCATCACGCCATTTGAGGCTACACAGATATGAAAATCCAACTTTTTGCTGAGGGCTGTCCCAAGCCACAAATTCGTCACAGAAATGACAACTTCGGTGACCTGAATATTGAGTATTAAAGTGTCTAGGCTAAAATACATCAGGCCCAAGTCCTACACCACTGAAATCAAACAGAATTTTACCAGCTACACTGACATTTCCATCCTTGAAGATGATCAACAATTTGACTGTGCAAGGTCCTGAGCAACCCGATCTAAAGTTAGACCTACTTAGATTGGCGGTTTGGATTAAATGACCCCCCAAGGTCTCTTCCTACCTAAATTATTCTGTGATTCCCCAGAAAAAAAAAAAAATCAGTAGGTAAAATGAAATACTGCAGAAGCAGAACTTGAGAGGTTTTCACAGAGTCTGCAACAGAATCATTGAATAGTATTGTTAGAAACAAGATTTTAAAGTGAAGAGACAGAAATAACAGCTGACAAATATCTTCTTGAAGAATTACTTAAAATAGTCAAGTGAGCCTTTCAAGGCACATGATAGCACAGGCTTTATAGACATAAATCCCCTGCCTTCTCCAGAATTTAAAACATTTGTTTAAATGTTTTGCTTCCCTTTATCCCTTTCTACAGATATGGGGGAAAGACCTGCTCTGACCACCTGAGTGGGTTAACCTCTTTTTCTATATTTTTTTTTTATTTTAAGCAAACAGCCAAACATTTAGAGGGTACATCACAAACCCTTTGAACTCAGGTGTTTTTCAGGAATCATCAAGGAGAACTTTTACTAAAAAAAAAAATTCTGTTGAAGACTTAGAGGTGAACTGAAATAAAACTTTTGGCAGTAACTGGGAAATTAAATTGTATTGTGGAAGTTCTGATTACAGAGACAGGCTGAGAATTGGATTTTTCTACAGAAATCCAGCTTTTTTTGAACAAAAAGCTTGAACTGAGAATATAAGATGAGAGAAGAACCTTACTTTCACCTTTCCTTTTATTATTATTATTTATTTCAAACCCTTCAGCAGTTTAATAGGCAATCCCAGTACCATACTGGTTATTTTTTCCACCTTATTCCTAAGGGATTTCATACAAATACAGAGATGGAATCTCTAGGCTGAAAAACAGTGTGGTCACCATTGGGCCCAGTTACTGAACTGGGATGTAAAAAAGTCACCAAGAGAGCGGGAGAGAAGTGATCCATGCCTGTCCATACTGTGTGACTCATAAGTGAGATTGCTTTAACAGTCTTTCCTTAAAAATAGCCCATGCATTCAAACGTATTTATAAACAGCAGATTCCCACTGAAATCTATGAGAGAAGTGTTACATACCTTGTTTGAATTAAATAGTCAGAAAAAAAACCAATGGAATTCCTTTGAAATGGGCTTTTTCAGAGGAGCAATCACATCAGAGCAGGGGAGAGCTCTCCCTATGTCCCGTGTTCCACAGTGGCCCACGCTGACTTCAGAAGAACTGAAGGATGTTGCCTGTCCTGCAAGGGAGTTTTCTGCTTCGGATCGTGTGTGGACCATTATGCCAACTACCACCAAAACTGAAGGTTTAGCGCTCTCCCCTACATTTCTGTGGAAATCCTACCATGTTGCTTGCTGAGTGTGACATGCAAGTATGTCATAGCACACATAGTTGTGTTAAAAAAAAAAAAAAAGAATAATTTTTTAAAAAGACATTTTTGCAGAAAATAACATTAGCATTTCCTTAATCTATTGTGCTAAATTTTTAGATCATATTTTGATAAGCTGTGTTTGCAGTTCACCTTATCTGTATTTAAGAAAGGATAAGAAAAATATAAACTATCAGGTTTACCCTGAGAGGTTTAATAGGGGATTTAATAGCTGATGAAGATGCAGGGGCTGTCGGGGTTATTAATTTTCTTTTGATTCCTTCAAGATATTCCTAAGGCTCTGCACAGATGCCCAGAAACCATTTCTGCTCCATCTTTCTATATAAATAACAGCTTATCAGGGAACTGGGAATGTCCTGTTATCCTCTTTCCTGAGGATGCACACCAAACAAGATAGCTTTCCTGTTCAAAATCTATTTCTCAATTTTCAGAATTAAAAACATCTGGGTTTCTCATGTCAAACCATGACATTTTCAGACTGTTCTGAAATAAATGAAAGATCATTTTCCCACTGCTGAATATTCTGACCAAGGCTGAATAGTAATTTTACAGTAATTGGAAATAAAATGCTGTTGATTGTACAAAAAGTATTCAAAATGGAATCTTTTATTAAGTAAAAATGTTTTTCAGCAGCAATAAATGACATTAGTTTCAGTAATGTTTCCAGAAAAGGTCAGCCATCTCAGTGTAATTGGGCTATTTTTGCCCAGGGCACAGGACTGGGTCCCAGCAGAACGAGGTCCTATTTCTTATTTACTATTACTGACCTTCAGCACAGCAGTCACTCTCTGGGGAACTGCGATGCCGACTTGCAAAGGGCTTTGTGATAAGCAGGTGAAACCCACTTTATCACCTCTTAGTCTAATCCTTACTAATTAATGTCAGAGTAATTGGTTTGGTCTTATTGCTCATTAGGTTTTGATGTGTTAAATTGGTTTATCCTAATGGCTTAATTGAATAGACCACTTCCACCTGATGAATTTCCAGTCAATGAATAATACAAAAAAGTGTGGGTTTACAGCCATTTAAAGCATGTATGTAAGGCTGTACAACACAGGCTTCACAAATATAGCCTGAAGAACCTAATCTAATCTGCATCCAGCTAGTTCTTTCTGAGATGAGATATGTGAACCTTGTTATCTCAATTCATTGGCAGAGTGGATAAATTCTATCTTCCATTTCTCAAGCTAGTAATAAAGCATTGAATTCCGTAAATGAGCTAGTTTCTTTACTGTGAGTCTTTTGAATCATTCTTGAAACTCTGCTTTTGAAAATTTTTCCTTCTGCATAAATGATCTTAAATCAATGTTATGCAAAGATATACAAATTTACTTCCCAACACGTAATAGAAAAAAAATCTGTCAGCTACAGAAACTGTTACTTTACTAATAAATTAATAGGATTTTTTTCCAAAATCATTGAAAACTACTAATTTTTTCTCCTGCTCTGGTCCTGAGGAAGAGAATATAAAAAGTGAAAAATGTTATCCTCCAGCTGAATGTCCTTTCTTAAATGATTCACTATTCACTATTTTTAAGTGGACATCAGATATGACTCATTGTGTTAAGATACACTGTTTATCAGAAACCTTAAGGAATAAGAAATATCATTTAATTTCTCTTCTGTTTGAGATTATATGTAAAGGGATTTGTGTATGAGAAATAGGCTGTTCCTTTGGTTCTAAGTAAGCAAGAGATAGTCAAACGATGGTACGGTAGCCGGGGCCAAGAAGAATCATTCTTCAATTCCAAATAAATGCTGTACTTCCTTCTAATGCTTTTGCTTTGTCCACATCTCCACATCAGTCAGCCCATGGCCACCACAGAAGCCAGAGCACCAGAGCTCTCTCAACCCTTGCCCTCCCATCACAGCCTTGACATAGCTTTCTTACCTTCCCTAGTCCTTCCCCCTGCCTCAACTCATAATTGGTAAGGACAGAACTAGCTCTCAAGGTGAAAGCACGCTATTATATTCATACTGGGTCCTTTGATGTCCTCTTATTCTCAGCAATTAATAGGTTTCTCTTCCCATATTTTACTCTGTTTTTCATTACTACAATAGTTAGACACCAGAACACCCTGAACTGTTTCTGATATTTGCTCCCTACTTACCTTACTGGCAGTTCAAGTAGACTGCTAGCAGTCCTGGAAATTTTCTCCACACACTTTTTTTTTGGTCTATGTAATCCTGAATTTCTTCCAATTCTTTTTAACTCATAGCAAAGAGAAAAGATCACTCCATGTTCTTGAAGACATTTTGAAGCAACTTTCACTCACTTTAGAATTACCTACTGTAACATATTGAATCACTGCCAAGGCAGAGTGTTGAAATCAAAGATTAAAAAACCAAATGACTCAAGCTTTTTTCATAATTAGAAGGAACAGGTGTTTGCATTGTTTCAGGACATTGTTTTGGTGCAGCACCATATTGCTCCCTGTTATTGATTACACCATTACCCTGAACACTTTAACTATCCATCATGTCTATTGGAAATAAAAAATACGTGGTAACTAATTAATTATAGTCAACATATTATTAATTATAAGACATAATGCATAGGAATTATGCCCAAATAGCATGAAGAAATGAAAGCCACATACCACTGAAGAATAAAGTAACCTGTTGTGAACACTAAGACCCAGACTGCACACTAACACCCAGGGAAATGCATGAACCTGGATCAGAGTGAGAGAGAGAACTATCAATCTCCTACCTTTACAATGAGGAAGACAGTATCTAATCAACACCTTCATGCCTTCTACTGTAACGCCTAAGAAGAAGGGGAAATTAAAATGAAGCAGGGAAGAGGTGAAAGAGGGAATAGTACGAAATAGGAGAAAGGAGATAAGAAAAGAGATGAAGTTAAATTTTGGTGAAAAAAAATAGTTTGTCTTGATGTTTTTATCGCTGTGGTTTCATTTCATTCAGGTCCACAATGAAAACAAGAGAGACGCTAGCTGTGGAAAGGAAGAGGGAGGATAGTATTTTTACAGCTGATTGGAAGAAATATTACCCAGATTTAGTTTACAAAGAGGAGCAAATACTTTTACTGAACCAGCCACACAAGCACATGAAATTTGCTGTTGAGAAAAGGCACATAGTGGAACTACTGGCATAGTGAAGCTCTCAAGAGAGATCTATGAACGTACTTGCACAAAATATAAATCCTATCACTATGGCAAAGCAAGCAAAGGGCAATTGTTCCAAACACCTGCGTTCTGCTCATCAGTTCGCTGATCACACCCCTGTGATTCGATTTTGTTAGAAACCTGATGATCTCCATGACAGCCTTCCAGTACTAAGCAGTAAAACCTCCACACCCAAATGTGTTAGTGTTATATGCAGGCATTAGAAAACATATGGTACAAATTTGTAATTTGAGTTTTGTGCCTTTGCCATTGCTATTAGAGACCACCTTTCTGTTCTAACCTCAGAAGGAGACAAGAAGTAAATATAGACTCAGTAATTTCCTGTTGCGCTTGCCTTGTTATGTTTTTACTGATTTATTTTGTCATTTAAACATTTTCACAGATGTGTCTGATGACCTCCTCTAGTTCCATTATACGCCTTTTCTCAACAGCAGATAATTTGTGCTGAGGATGGCTTACTTGGGGTGAATGTTTGGTCCTTTTCATATGGAGCATTCACAGACATTGAGGTTGGTATAAATCAGTATCTTAAAGGCCAAGTTCTCTCCTCATCTGTCAGCCCACATCACCTCATCTTCTCTGCACACTGGACAACAACAAAATCACAGGCAGAATACAAAACAGAAGAAGAAAGCAGCAGAAGACTGAGACAGTAATAATAAAAGGCAATTCATGGAGTAGCAGAAGGTCAATAAAGTGAGAAGGAAGGTGTAAGTTCAATTCTTAGATGTGACAGTGATTTGGAAACAGAGATCGGACTAAACTCCCTCTTATGTCTCTGCTAGATCACCAGGCAATTGGATGTCGTCTTGTCATGACCTGAGAAAACATGGCAAAAGAGCAGTATCTAGTTTCTTACAGTTTAAACTGCTTATTTATTCATACAGATAAAGGACAGCTTGTGATTCATCTGATCAAATTGCCATAGAGTGTGCATTGGTTATCACAGATTGCAACTAGAATGCAATATTTTATTTAATTCTTTTACACAAAGCTTTTGTGATAAGGAAAATTGAAAGCTATCTTTTCCTGCACAATGACCATTATAATTTATTTAGATAAATATTGGCAAACTAATACAATCAAAAGCCTGTCTCCACATCAGGCACCATTCGTTAGATTTGAGAATAGCATATGTCATCTTGCTAAAGGGATAAGCCAGATGTTCAGCTTCTTTGTTCAGAAAACATACTAAATAAAAATTCATAAGAGAAAGCAGCATGAGGCAGATGGGACCAGGCATGAAGAAGACTCTGTTGCTCCAATGATACAGGAACTTAAAGACCCTCTGAAGCAAACCTCCATCAGATCTATGTGAAACTATGCAAAAACATATCGCAGTAGACAAAAGCAGGCTAATAATGCCCGTCAGTATTAATGTACCAAGTAATATGGGGACAGCAAAAGCAAAGATTGTAGCAGCAAGTAATGGGAGTGAGCAAGAAGGAAGACAAACAGAAGGTAGTTTTATTTCTGGATATTGCTAGTTCTGAAAGAGTTTTCAGGAGGTCTGGGTCTGCTTAGACAGACAAGTAACTGTATACTGACATATGACATCTACCACACTCAAAATTACACAAGAGAATTTTAGACAAAGTATAAAAAAGAAGTAGAGTCTGATACTGTTTTAAAAGTAAAGAGTCAGTCTGTGTCAAGCTGAGCTCTTTCAGACTGTATTACCATTTGGGTCTACAGTAGGATATTCAAAAGGACTAGAAAGGAATTATTTGTTGGCAAGCAAAAGTTAGTCAAGTTTGAAGGCTGAATGGTATTCCGGCACCAAGGACAAGAAAAAATTCAAAATAATGTGAGGGAGAAAGATAGAAAAGTGAACTTCAATCTTCAAGACTGTAAAACAAAACAGACGGGTAAAATATCACGAAACAAAACCCTGCATTTGGGAAAGATGCAAAAACTTCAAAGGATTCTATCACTTTGCAAGAATTTGGGAATATCAACAGAGTTTTCATGGCATAAACAGAAAGGATAACAAGAGTAATAATAACTTCAAAGAATTTGCCAGAGAACTTGTGAATAATATGACAGTAGAAGATAAATGGACTACATCTGAAAGGCAGTACAAAATTTAAATTTAAAGGCATACATTCTTGGCTTCACATTAAATGGACTCAGATGCCCAAGCCAAAGGAATATTCCAAAGCACAAAAAATTTCCATATTATGCCTGACCTTTGCAAATTTCTACCACCTCTTGTTATCTGGAATTCATAATATTGTTCTTGCACAATAAATATAAACAATTAAGTTGTCCCCTGATGTATTCTGGCATAAGGCTTTTTTAAACCACTTTAAAGCCTCAGTTAAAAACAGATTAAAACCTGGAAGACATTACAACAAAGTACCTGCCAGATCTGATAGCACACCATGTAGTGGCACGTGCCACATGTAGTGGCAGGAATTTAAGCAGTTTTCAGCTAAGTATGGTTTGAGACGTGTTACTCCAGTTCTTTGACAGAATTAGTTGAACCATCTTTATTAATGTGTGAAAGCACACAGCTTTGCAAACTGTAAAAACTACCAAGCTTTGTCCTGAAGCAAACAATGTCATTGGCTAAAGTCTTATTTAACCAAAAACTTAAAACAGCAATGCACTGTTTTAGAAGTCTGGTCACATTACTGAGAAAATGTAAATCCAGAGGAAAAGGAATGTAAAAATAAAATCCAAATGACAGGGGTCCGCACTTTAAGCTAAAAATACTGTATTGGATATACAACAGCAAACACTGTCAATGCAGATGGTAGCATAAGGTCCAGATAGACACAAGCAGATCAATGTTAGTTTTATTCCCAGAAGTGAGAAAAAAGGAAGGAATGGATACTGATTTGGAGGTGGTGATCTCAAATGAGAACAAACATACAGCATACTTCAACGATTGAGCAGAAAAACTAGTGGATTTATCTTCTCCTGACAGCTCTGAGGCTGTTTTAGGAACATCACAGTTCCTCCCAGAAGGCAAGGCATCACAGACCATAACAGTACATTAACTGATAATTTAGGTAATGGGGTGCTGGTAAGAATTTGAAATGGTGCTCTTAACTATTGCTAGTATTATGCATACCTAGCAAACAAAGATGTGAGAAATTGCTCCTTTAAAGAACTGCTGGGGGGGAGCTGTGGGGTTGGCCATGGTGGAAGAACATGCGCAGGAGCAAAAGCACTAAAATACAATGCAAGTGTCTACTGTTTCTGAGTTAGTACTGAACACCATCCACCAGCATCACTCGTTAGAAAAGGTGCAAGAGAGGAAATTAAACTATTTTTTTAAAACATTTACTTCTATGAAGAATTTTTACTCATAACACCTTCAAGTAAAGTAAATACCACTTGAAAAAAAGAAACAGAAGTCTGAAACTATTCCTTTGAATGCCATGGAGCTTCTTTACAGTCACAAATGGTTTAGAAGGGCAAAAGTACACTCAGGAGTTCCAAGTGAAATATTTTGGCATATGTTTCATATTCTTCAAAATAGAAAATTTTATGTCCTTGTCTTGTGGTGAACAATTTGCTTTAGAAACATGTATCACACATCTCACCTGCTTATGGACTTCATTATCTTTAAAAGAGGAAAGAGTCTTGAAAGTCAGCAACACTATATGGTCTTTCTTAACTCATATGGCCAATATGCAGAAATGTCACACCATATACTATATGAATTATACAGGAATCCAGAGACCATAATTCTTTGCTTTCTTTCATATTTACTTTGCATTATGGTTCTTCATTGTTCTTAAATTAATTAAAGCTACTCTATGTGAAACTTGATCATTAGAAGGTATTGGGTTTAAGATAGAAATTAATTTTAATCACAGTTTTTATTGTCTTTTCTTTGCTCATAGAAAATTCAAACTTGTTTTCTCTCTTCTCCTCCCTTACAATCTTATGTTCAAAATCCATGATAAAACTCTTTCTTTTAAGAACATCAACAATTAAAGTTGCTCATTTATAGATACTTAATAAGTTAGGAAATTAAAAGCTATTTGTACAGCATTATACACACACTGACAGATCAATGTAATGGACCACATTGGCCCAATATTTTCTAATACAACTATACTAAAAAATTGCTTGACCTTTAAACTGACTTTTTAAAATGTAAGTTCACCTGTTTTGTGAACAAAATCAAGCAGATATCTCCCAGATGATAACATTTCCATGTGTTGTTGCATGTACAATTGTTAGGGGATACCCAAATATACTTCAAAGAAGAACCTTTTACACTTAATTTCACAAATTATTGTAGAGATTACATTGAAATTCAGCTTTAGAGCATTTCCAAATGCCTAGGTTTTGGATCAACACACCTGTACTCACATACCATAGAGAATATACACATTCAAGACATTAGAGAGAGACAAAAATAAGAAAAAGCATGTAGTGTTTCACAGATTTACTCAATAATATTTGTGACTGGAATTATCCTCTGAAATGTCAAACTTGAAGAGGTACACTGTCAGCAAAGTTTCAGATACTACATGACTACCCATACCCTACCTATTTTGTACTTGTCAGGAAGATTATTGTATATACTATACAAAGACAACATTATATTGTATACATAGTTTCCAGACTATGCAAAAGAATGCCAAAATAAAATTAGGTCAAAGCAATTTCACATTAGATTTTCCCATTCTCTTTGAAAAAGGAAGAAGAAAATCTTTCCTTACAGCTGCCCCGGTACAGCTCTGTTTACATATTATGTCAAGTTTCCAAACCTCCCTTCATTTGATTTGTTGACACAGTGTCCAGTAAAATATTCTGCATCATTAACCAGGCCTAAATATTTTTTTCTGTTTTCTTTTACATAAACATGTGGTTGGCTGGGTTTATTTAGTTCAGAACTTTTCAGTAATCCCAAAAATGATATGATGTGCTTAAGGCACACTTGAGGATAATTTCATGAAGAGGGAGTTTCCTGTATTACACATTAGACCTGTGGATCAAATGGAAAGTATGACCAACGGCTTGTTTTCTTCTTCTGCTCTAGACCCCTTCAGGACTTTGGAAAAAACTGATTTTCTCTTTTTAATTATCTGAGACACAGAGCACATCTCCAGCTGTTCCTGGCATTGCCCGGGCAGACTTCAGCTGCTCCTCTCAATATGAGGAATTTTACCACTGGAGCAAAACGAACAAGATGAACTGATGGCCCCACAAGAGCCGCGATTCATGGTTCCATCCTTCTTCATGGGTAACAAGATTCCATCCCCTCTCTACAGCCATCCATTGAGCCCTTGTGTCTTCCTTGCACAGAGCTGAGCTTTATGCACCCTGTCATAATTTCAAAATCTAACAGATGTAGTGATTAGTTTGTATCGACTCCATCTGTTCAGCTATGAACTTCTTCCTGCCAGGCTTGTAAATGCAGATGTGAAAGAAAATTACTCTCGATTGTTTTGATTTTGGGGTGCTTTTTTTCATCTGTATGATCTCCTGGAAGCTGAAATACAACACAACAAAAAAACCCAAAAGACAAAACCCCAAAGCCAACAGACATCATAGCAAAATTATTGCCATCTAGGTCAAATAAATCTAAGGAGATAATCCACTTATGATAGTCTTGCAATGTAGAACTTGAAAGGGAAAACACTGTAAGCCATTAGTGGATGAAAGCTATAACAAACATATAATAAGTAAAATAGATCAACCAAAAGATACCATCTCTCATAGATGAATGCACCGAGTAATTTTTTTCCGTCCTTTCTATGTCTTTAGAAAAAATCCTTTAGATTTCATAAACAAAGGTCTGACATTATTAACATGACAAGTCTGTTACTAAGACAGCTCAGTTAATGTCTAACTCATAGGAATTTCACCCCCACTTTCTCACTCAGCCAGAAGAACTTTAAAGTGTGTTAATAAATCTGACTAAATCCCTTAAAAAACTGATTGAGTCTTATAATTTTAGAAACTCTAATAAAAGTAACATTGAAAATCATTAATAATTCTACAATCTTACAAGCATAAACCAATTTCAGTCACAACATGAAGTAACATTTCAGGAATGTACTTCATAATACATTTTTCAGTGTTACACTAATAAAACTTACATAGCTCATCATATAAGCAAAAGTGTCTTATGCAAAGTGTCCTGTCTGGTGATCCTGATTATACATCAAGCCCCAAAAGCCCCGCATACACACAGAGTGAAAGAAAAACAGCAGCTTAGATTTAAAGCTCTTCTCCACAGGGTAAATGGCACGGGAGCAGCAGTAATTTTACTGGAGCAGGACAGGGAGGAAACCCAGCACATAGGCTCTCTGCAGACTACTTGCATAATTTTGAGAAGCATTTTACTGTGTCCTCTGAGCAGAGACTAAATACTGGCCTGTGTAGCATCAGTATGGCCCATGAACTTAATGGTGCAGATAGGAAATAGAGTAGTATTTGCCAGTAGTTTTATACACATCTGCTTTCTGTTGCTAGCAGGGTGCAATCCTGGCAAAGAACTGCATCTGTCTGCTCTCAGAAATTGTCATATTTCTCCTTACAAAGAGGTAAAGGCTTTCAGAAGCCTCCTGAAAGATTATGTAGAGATACAAAAAAATGGATTTCAGTCATACAAATCTAGTATTGCAAACCTGAAAAACCCTTCACAAACACCTCATTACTCCAAGGACACCCAGCAGCATCTCAGCTTTGGTAGAAAGATCTCTTTGGCCTCCTGAGTTTCAAAGCTCAGGCATTTTTCTACCCATGTTACTCTCTGATCCCCTATGCAGTTTTATGCCACGCTCAATACAGAGATACAGGATCAAACACCGTGCAAGTATCAGTGGCTGCCCCAGCTCTCTTGATACAACTTGAAGGAAAAGCTGCTTCTTCACTTAGCCCATATTACAAATACCCAAACACCTCCATAGTGCAGCCTTCACCTAATATGAGAGAAACTCATCTTCATTCCCTTCTCCACCTGAGCAGACTCAAACATTTTTCCTGGTGATATGGGTGCTCTTCAGGAAGGTAGAAAAATAAAGCTCTGGCCCTGGCGGATGAACTGCCTCCAAGGTCCTTCAGGATCCTGCAGCAGAGAGCTGGGTGCACCACTGCCCTGTTACTTGGTCCTATTGTCTGAAGCCACCTCTCACACGTTTAGTGGCAAATCAGTGCCATCTGATTAGAGGTAGCTAGAAATTTATCAAATTCAGAAAGAAAAAAAAAAAGAAAAAAAGGAATAATTTTAATAAAATCTTATTCACGGAAAAAACAGTTGAAATCATGATGCCTCCTATGTCAAAAATAGGCAACACACATTCAAACACTGTTCCTGGTGCAAGTTATTTGTATATGGACTTGCCTGTAAAAGAGCATTTATCTGAAGGAGTTACACAATTAGATGCAATGATTCAAAATGAATCAAAATTCCAACAAACAGGGCAAAGGCTTGGTGGTCTCAGCTGCAGCATTTTAAGTTGTTTTGTTTGGTTTTTTGTTTGTTTCTGATAGCAAACAGCAAAATGGAAAACAAAACTTTCTTTAGAAATAACAATAATGAAGATTGGAGTGCAGGGAAGAATAAACACATTACCATGTTTTCCTGTTTTTAAAATAACTTAGAACACCTTAATGCCTTGGAAGACTATGGGCAATTATTTTAGTGTGGTAGTAACAAGTGTAAAGTACCACATTTTCCCATGTGATTTCCTAATTATAGCTGAGTAATATGACAGTCAATATTGCACACAATTAAATGATGAATTGGGTAAATTGAAATCAGTGCAGAGTTAAAACAACCTTCCAAGATTAATTTAAAACATAAGTAACAACAGTATTTCAGATTAGGATAATAATATGTCAGGCTAAAATGATAAAAATAATGATCCTTTTTACAGAAGATGGAAATGCTTTGTTCTTCTCTCTGCACCAATAAAAGTACCAGTGTGACTTTTATATTGAATAGATGTATTTTATTTAAACAGAATATTTTCACATAATTAATTGTTGCACATAGAATTTGTTCCTCCTCTTAATACACAATACATTTTAACAGTTATAAAGGGAAGTACAAGGTTTGGAGCTTTGTTCAATTCTTACAAATTAAAACCTTTATGCAGTTATATATAAATATGTGTGTGCACATCTGTTTATGTACAGACATACTCCTAGCAGAAAAATAATGTTTGAATAATTTGACTCCACTACTTCAATATGGCTGTTATGTTTTCACATTGCATATTCGTTACTATTATTTGGTGTATGATCCCAAGCAAGCATATGTTTCTGTAATAAAAATATGAACATCCACAAATAGTTAAACAGACAGGATTAGTTTATTGCTAGCAGTTACAAGACTAGCAGTACCTTATGCGAAAGCATGCAAAGTTACAGCTTTCTCCCACAACCGATCCCTTTCACAGGAGCTTCATATACTGTTCCCTTCATCAAAGGCACGAATGTGTTGCAATTCCAGAGAAATTCAGAACGCGTACTGAACAAAGACAGACTATCTACTTTCTGGCTGGTGAACACCTTCTCAATTTATTTCTGATGAGATTTCATATTAACCAAGCTTTTTATAAAGGCAAGCTTCTCTATCTCATATACAACTAATAAAAATCTTCATTAAAGATACAAAGGTTTCAAAGTTAAGCACTCAAGTTAGGAAATGCCTAAATTAGTGTTTCCTTTGCAGACAAAGTTTGCACTGCATGTACATGTGCACCACAAAACAGTCCTTAGCTATTTTTCCCACCGACTGTGAGCCAAATAACATATCATTCCCCAGGCCCATCTCCATGGACAGCTGAAATGCCTCAGTTGAATTTTTCCCAAAAAGTGTCCCTTCAGGAAGCCATCCAACATGACTTTTTCAAGCAAAAGGTTAATGTTTCAAACTTCAGCAAATGCAACCAGTCATACTTTGAATTCTCATGGACTCTCATAGATGGTCCCATAGACAGGGCTGCCGCATCTTTGCAAACATGGATATAGACAATGAACATCTCATGAATCATAGAATCATGGAGTCATAGAATCGCTGAGGTTGGAAGGGACCTTTAAGATCATCAAGTCCAACCATTAACCTATCCTGACAAAAACCCCTTCTAAACCATGTCCCTCAGCACCTCATCTACCCTTTTCTTAAACACCTCCAGGGATGGTGAATCCACCACCTCCCTGGGCAAGCCTATTCAAGGATTCCATGAGGATTCAAGGACATATCCATGAGGACTCAAGGACACAGAATTCATTAGAAGAGGAAAAGATCCACCCTCCTCTGCCATACAGGGAGCAGGAAAGGGATGGGGCAGGAGACTACGAATGCTACACTTGGGCCACAAAGTTATTTCAGGACTGAGTGTGCACTGCATGACTCTGATCCATGCAGCTGCTCTTGGCACCAGCTTGAGTGACTATTACCCTACCTGGCCGTTTTGAGATCTGCTTCAGACGGTAATCAACCCAGATTCAGTTGTGCTGACCTGTCCCACGGTGTCCTATTTCCTTCCTGATCTCAAGACAAAATACATGTATCTGCTCAGCAAGCCTAGCTGCGTCTATTTTATAATCTGTACTTCTGCTTGGTTTCTCCTTCCAGGTTGGGCATTCAACATTATATTACTGTTTCATATTCATAGAAAACGAATAACCAAAGACAGGCAGGTTTCCTCAGCCATTTGATCTAGGAACATGATCTAAATTCCTGCCCCACGTAGCACAGTCTAACAAGAGGTCTGTATTAGATTACATGAAAAGGACTTGCAAGCAAATCTTATCTCTCTTGCAATTATTAAATCTACTACTAAGTAATACAATTTTGTATCATTTATATGATAGGCCTTTGATGTGTGATTACATATAACTCTAGCATTTTAATTCCACTAGGATATAGAACCAAATTGGCCAGTTTCACTGCATACTTATGTCTTTCATGTTCATTTGAACCATGTGCATTTATTATGAGCCAATTTCCTGAATGAACGCAAGGCCATCTCTGGAATTCCATTACAACACGCATGCCTGCCTCGCAAAGCTCCGCGCTGCACTGACACTGCCCCTGGTACTCCGGCTGCAGTATTGGACGTTAGATAAAGTATCACTCCACTGCACACAGGAGCATGAAGCGTTGACATACTCTTACATTGTTTGGGGTGGTTTTCTTCTTCCATTAAATGCTTTTTATTTCCATCACTGTGAGAACAGAATCAAATCCAAGACTGGATCTTTCTGCAGATTTAATCATGCTTCCCTTGTTTTAATTGCAATTTTAAAGCGTATTAATACCTATCTACATACCTATCTTTATTGTACCAGCTCAAATGAAGTAATTTCTTGCCTTCAACAAATTTATTAAAAGCAGATAAAAAAAAAAAAATAAGTCACTGCTTTAAAAAACAGGTGTGGGTGAGGTATATGTACACTGCTGGCAGCAATTAGACAGCATTTTGCTAATGACATCCAGATAAGGGATCCTCTTCTAGCTCCTTATGGTTTTCACAATTTGGAGTCTGAACTTTTACAAACTGCTGTTACACAAACTGGGCTCTCCCTCCCAAGAAACCAGAACTTAAGCAATGGAGACACAGGTCTGAAATATATTCAAGATTTTACCTTCAAGGCATGAGAAATAAATATGTCTCTATTCACCAAAGAAACTTACTGTGTAGCACACAATTGCTACAGCTTGCAATGCTAATAAGGAGGCAAGCTTGCTTTGATGGAGGCTGGATGTCAAAGGAGTTATCTGGCCTATGGAGCCTTAGAAACACAGATCCTCATTCTCTGAGGTATTTGCATTTCAGCTATAAAAGTTCATAGGGCTTTTTGTGGCTAAGCTTGAATCATATTTAAAAAATGAAAACCATGTGAACCTCTGTCTATTTTTATTGCTGTACCATTAAACTGTAGATTGGCATAAGTGGGTTTCCTGACATACAACTGAGAGCAGATCCCTTTATCTTCTCACCAAGAATAATGACAGTAAACTGAGGTGATCATCATTTGAAAAGTTCTCCATGGCTTCAATGCCAAAATATATTCCTGAATATTCAAAAGAATCAAGTCTCATTCCTTTGCACTTAAAAAAAAAAGGCATGTAATCAACACAATCAATGCAGAGGACAGCACTTGAATTTCCATAGCAAATAATACCTGGAAAAATAACATAAACTGCATTTCAGCCATCTTTCACTTACAAAGTGTAATGGGAAGTTGCACTTTACATAAACCTTTATCACGCCCTTCAGGTTATTTCAGGAAACTTTTTTCTATTAAAATATAACGCAAATAAATGAGAACTAGGTGTTAGTAAAATGAGATATTTCAAAGGAATTCTCGCTAGTGCCTTCTGAACTCTGTGTCTCATTCTATATCTACAGAGAATCCCAAGATCCCACAAGGAAAAAACCCAAAATGGATAGTTAGGGAACGTCCTGCACTTGGCATTTTACCCTGTTGCAGTGATGCACTGAACAGGATATACAACCATTAAATACAGGAATAAATGAAACTTTTTCAGCTTCTAACGAACACAGAAATTTGTTATGCACTACTCATTTATGACTGAATAGCAATTTATACCCAGTACTAACATTTCAAAAATAACCAGACTTCGGTTTTCATTAAAAATCTTCATTTTCATTATTTTTTAAATTTTCTTAAGGCTGCCTAAAAAATCTTCTTTCTGTCTTGCTTTTTCTATCCTCTCCACAATTCCAGCTTTTTCCTTTTGCTTAGAGTGCTATAACACTTTTAACTAGCTGGACAAAAGCTAGTTATGTTTATCATGCAAGGAGTTTTGAATCAATTGGAAAGATATGCAGTCTGGAGAAACGAAACGGGCTGGAAGCTCTGGATGTTGGCATAACAACAACATCTAGTTTTGACACAGAAAGCGGTATCTGTGTTTCTTTGTAGGGTGAAAGCCAATAAAGCCTCTGATGGGCTAATTTACAGCCTTGGAATATTTTTAAGAACCAAGTAGCTATTTTTATGTTTTGTCATGATGTCTCAAGCAGACATTTGTCAGGTTAGTCCTTTAATGCATCAGGGATTTTGTTTACATATTAAAACATTCAGAGTAACTGCAAAGATTTTGATAAATATTTGTCAGGTCTTTGTGTCTATAAGGAATTTTTAAATATAAAAGTTATGTTAAATGTAAATAAGTTGAGTTCTATCCATCAAAAAAAAAAAAGGCAGTCAAACCAGGAGGCTGAGCTTTAAACTGCAAATGTACATTTTCAATGGCACACAAAGAAACTGACAGAAAAGTGTGGAGGTTGTGCACCGTGACAACATTTTTCTTGCAACCCCCACATTGTTTTGGCAAATAGTTTGTTCAATAGTGCCTCACACGTATTGCCTCCCACATACAGAGTTATTAGCTAACAGTGAAAAACTTTTGCTTAAATTTATATATCTGAGGCAATGGGGGAGGGAGCTACTTACTCATCTTCCCCAGATAAGTAGAAACTTTCCTCATAACTGTAGTTGGAATGGAGTCCCATCTAGTAAGGATGAGTCCCTCTCATGCAAGTTGAAAAATTCGCCCTAAGCCTCCTTTTCTCTTGATGGCAGAACTTGAACATACTGTCTCCAGCACAAGTGACTTTACTGAGCAGCGTTGTTTTAACCCTACTCACACATCTATTTTTATCTTAGGCAGGCCGGGTGGTTGTGGACTGCTGTGTTTACTTGAGGCATTAGAGTAGGCCTAGCAGACACATGGCACTCATGAAAACTGCAACATGAATCATCACTGCTTTGTAGCAGTGGAATCATTCACCTCAGCCCACAGTAAGAATAACTCATCCCCAAATCAGAACAAGCCACTCTAAACTAGTAGCAGAGATTATGGCACTTTGAAAAGACATTGGAGAATCAACTTTTAGAGAGTGACCACTACCATTTCTCATATTCTTTGAAAGCAGTAAGAAATATTTGTTAATACCGGGGGGG
>VXBO01013472.1:368667-424851 GCA_013400135.1 Rhinoptilus africanus
GGGGGGCGGGGAGAGAAAAAAAAAAATTAGCAAGTGCAGTACATAAGTACCATTAAATCAGCCACAGTCCTAAATTCCCCACATGTTCTCACTGTTGTTCCTTGCAGAGAAGGCAGGTAAGATGCAGCAAAGCTGGACTGATTCCCTTGGCCAAGCAGACCCTTGGGTTGAGGGGATGGGAGCTGCAGGTGCTGTTGGTGTCCCCCTGGCAGAGAGCTAATTCTGTTCAGCGTGTGCCCTACAATCAGAAACTTCCTCAAAGAGGTGAGAGTTACAACACCTGTCCTTCTACTTGTTGATTTTCACAGCATACAGGCTGAGGGATGGCAGCTCTGAATTTGCAGTACAAAGAACTCGGTGTGTTGCATTATCTTCAGTTCTCTGCCACGTGCATTTGACTGATAGCTGTTCTCCGCTTCTTCATTCCGTCAGAACTTAGACTTTTTGCATCACTTGTAATTTTGAAAGACATTGTGTGTTGATTTTGCTGCTAACTGCTAATGTACAAAACAGTGGAGATGAGTATTTTGAAGTCCTGAAGATAAGCAATAGAGGTGGACAGCTGAGGGAAGGAACTGTGATATAAAACCATACCAGGACTGTAGCAGTGTAAAATCTGATTATTTCTACCATAAATCCCCACCACCAACACAGAAAATACAAAGTAATGAGAATAGAGAAGAAAGAGGCAGAAAAACTAGAGGAAAGATGAAAAATGGAAATTACAAGAGATTTTGGCAATAAGAGAGACGACGAAAATGCTAGGGCAAGCTTTTCCTCTCTCTATTAGTTTGTTTTCCTAATAGCCTCTTCTGTAGTAGGCTAGGATTACAGATTAAGATGTTTTTCTACGTGTTCTGGTTTTGGTTGTGATAGAGTTAATTTTCTTCATAGTAGCTGGTATGGGCCTATGTTTTGGATTTGTGCTGAAAACAGTGCAGATAATACAGGGATGTTTTCATTGCTGCTGAGCAGTGCTTACACAGAGTCAAGGCCTTTTCCGCTCCTCACACCGCCCCACCAGCGAGTAGGCTGGGGGGGCACAGGAAGTTGGGAGGGGACGCAGTTAGCACAGCTGACCCCAACTGGCCAAAGGGACATTCCATGCCACATGACATCAGACTCAGCATATAAAGCTGGGGGGGGAAAGAAGGAAGAGGGGAAGTTCAGAGTTATGGAGTTTGTCTTCCCAAGTAACTGTTATGCACGGTGGAGCCCTGCTTTGCTGGAGATGGCTGAACACTCACTTGCTGATGGGAAGTAGTGAATGAATTCCTTGCTTATCTTTGTTGGCATGTGTGTCTCTTGTTTTACCTATTAAACTGCCTTTATCTCAAACCATGAGTTTTTTCACTGTTACCCTTCCAATTCTCTCCCCATCCCACTGGGTAGGGGGGCTGAAGGGGTGATCAAGCAGCTGCATGGCGCTTAGTTGCTGGCTAGGGTTAAACCATGACATCATGTGAATAAAAATAACTGATTCAGTCTCAATGTGGGCACCATTTTAATTTAATAGATCTGAATTTGAAGGAGCACTGTTACTATACTGGGATTTATAGAACCCAAACCTGAGGTCTCCTCAGCAATAAGCCCCACTTTCATACCAAATGAAATGAAGAGCAAAGTTTCTCCCACATCGGCTAGCGGAACATAACATCAGAAATACAAGCAAAAATCACCCAGCCCTGTTTTGATTTCTCTTCCAATTCACAAAAATAGCAATACTGCTTTCCACAGAAAATGCTAATGTTCCTTGAATCTATTTAGACTTTTTACTTCTGTGTCCTTGCCTCTCTCTGAGATTGATACACACTACGTGAAACCCTTGACATGGAATTACTGACCACTTTGTAGATAGATTTTATTAAGTTGCCCAGGGCAGGAAACCCAAGTGTCTCAAGCAAATGAGGAATTCCTGCTCTGCTCCTGTGAGCTGTATCTACCTTCCATGCAACCTTGTTCAAGAGATTTCTTTGCTCTGACTACACTCAATAAGGCCCAAGGTAAGTGGGAAAATCTATAATTACTTATTGCTCTCAGGTGACATCAATCTCCCTGAGGAATAAGGGTCCCTAGAAGAGTGCTTATTGGACCTGCCCTCTGGGTAGCATGTTCTCACAGAACTGTATTTCAGATTAAGTTTTATTATTGCAAAAATAATCTACTACAGGACTGATTCTTTTCTCCTTTTTCACAGTGAAAAGAATCCATATTCATCTCACCATCCTGGCTTCAGACCAGCCTTTCTTGTACTGGCCAGAGCATAAATAAGAGATTTCACCTACCTCGGAAATTGCGTAGTGGATTTGCTGATGCTGGAGGCTTGCAGGGCTTTCGACCACTCCACCCAGCCTCCCGAGGATGCCCGTACGTCACGACAGCTGGGCTCAACAATGTCCCCCCTCTCCACAGGGCTTCCACCAGCCAGTCACTGACGCTGCTGAAGCATCACAACCCAAGCACAGGAGCATCACCCATAAGAACACGGGGAGAGCAGACAAGTGGGACTCATCTGGGGTCTCTCTGAAGCGAAGCTACAGCGTAAAACAGATGGGGGAGCATTGCCGCATCGTCTTGTCTCCTGGTGAGAGCACGATCACAAAGAGTGACTCTTCTGGCTGGGATCCTGCTGACGTGTGTATGATACTATCATTTAACCCACTTTATATACTTTTCCTTGCCTCCAGCCAAGTTTTTTCCTTGTTTGGAGACATGGATTAAGATACGGACTAAGCCATTCAGGCCATGGCACTGGACTCTGTCAAAAGCTATTTTGAAATCCAAGAAGGCTACATCTGTAACTTTCCCCCATCTGTTCTTTGCATAATTTCCCTGAAAATAAGTATACCAGATAACATCACACTTGATATGTTTACCTTTTATGAAGTTATATTGGCTTGGTTTTGTCATCCAGGATTTTTCCAGATGTTTTGTGATCTCACTTATAATTAACATATCCAAGACTCACACTAGCACTGAGATCAGAGACATGTACTTATAATAGCCTAACATCACTCTTGATTTTATTTTACTTACATCTGAGCCTTTTCTATGTAAGAAAATAACATGCACTCGAAATAACAACTTTGAAGAGCATCACCAACTCCTAATAATCTATTTTAAATTAATGCCTTATCTTTCACTGATCAATATTTACACTGCAAAATAACTAATTCTGTATTTCTATGGAAATTATGCAGTGCACAGGCACATACACTGTGGTCTGAGTCCCCTGTTATTGACTCCACAGCTCTGAAATTAAAGTGGCATTTCTAATTTTCATAGCTGAGGAAGTGAACTAAGCAAAACGTGGCGGTATCTGTGACTGTTCAACACTAATTACTACACTGACAGGAGCCACCAGCACCCACATATAACCTTAATGAGGCTTTGACTCAGAATGTTATTTTTCTACACGTTACCACCCTAAACACAGTCCATCTTCATGAACTACTGACATTTTAGCACTAGCAGGACTATTTACAGCACAATCCGCTGACCAAAAATGAGCATATAGTTTATTGACATAGTAGGTGATGTTCCATTACTGGGCTATTAGTATGACAATAATTCATTTCCTTTTATAAAAATATCATACTCTTAAATTAGTTACAGTGAGCTGGATAATTCTCAGTAAAGAAGAGGTATGCAAGTTGGAAGAATCATCCCTGCTTAATTACAGCAAAAAGCATAGTTCCTGCTTGATAACCTGAAGTGCTTTAAAAAAAAAAGTAATTTTTATATACGAATGATGCTAACTTTCACTTGACAATTTCTTTTCCTTTGTTTCAAAACAGAAGTATTTGAAATAAAGTTTACAATTGTTCAGGGGAAAAACCTGTTTCTCCTACACGTATTTGCAAATCATCTAGCGCATTCCTTTCAGATCACTGAAAGCATATAAATTATTTCTTGGGAAATAAACTATTTCCCAAGAAGAAACTGAAGTGAGCAGAAATACACCAGCCAAACACGGTGAAATGCAAACCTTTATTTGGGAATGAAAAGAAGCAGTGAGTGATATTTTGTGGGATTCACTGGTGTCAAGTTGCAAATTATTTGGTAGAAGGAAGTAATTTAAAAATATATCAGTATTTCTTCCAGCATTGAATGATTTACTAGAGCTCTGTCAAATCTTCCAGAACTGAAAACTGTTCCATCAAAGTCAATGGGAACTCTGCCTGTGAATTCAAGAGGAACACACTCACGGTAAGCATAATAAATAAAATGTAATATTAAACTTTGCAAACACTTCAAAAATCACTTCTCTTGTACTGAACCAATAAAACACCACAGCCTAAGAATGATAGTCTCTCACTAAAGTGGATAAATTGCTTCTTGGAAGAGAAGATTATCGAAAATATATTTACAATGACTGGTATTTCTGTATATAAAGTATAAAACACTTTTTACATACATGAGAATAGTTTATTCAGCTTTGAAAGCTAAATCATCCAAACCCACTATCCTTCCTTCTGGCCTTTAGTTCCTGCTCACACACAATAGAAGGCTCACCCAAAGAGGAGGTGCAGAGAAGATACTGATAGGACACACAAAGCATACCCCTGAGCTGCAGCTGTAAGATTTGATTTGGCATTCTTCAAATAGACAGCAGTAGATAATGAAAAGTGGTGATTTCTCTTATACAGTTTATTAAATAATTTTACTTTAAAAGTGAGTACATTTCTTTCTTGTAGAATTTTCTATGTTTCCCAAGACTCCTTGCCATTTAGCACAACAGAAATACTTGTGTAAAAGTGGGAGGCAGAGGATCACTGAAATAGCGAGGTGTTAATTATATCTTGTCAAATTCAGACATCTTGGACTTCTTAACTAAAGTGGCAGAGGAATTTTTTTATGGTTATTTTCTAAAGTTCTCAGTAAGATTTTTTGTTGGTTTTTTTTTATTCCATCTTATTCCCCCAAAACTTTTACCATTACTCTTCTACATGCTATTAGTCTGTGAGCTTCTCATTCTATGGACTGCAGTACAGGAGCAAAAATTGTCTCCTGGTTAAATGTATTTGCAGAGAATCATATAGCATGCAGGTGCATTTGGAGGAGATACTTTATTTTACATCATATAAAATTTCACATTGCCACTATATTCTCTTAAAAATCACCCCTTCTCTTCTGGGAGATGATGTAAATCCATAAATAAGAAATTCTAGTGTGCTCTGTTAAATTTTAAGAGCCAAGATGTGCAATCAAAGAGGGTATTTGGTTTGGGTTGTTTAAAGCTGAAATGAGAGGGGATCACTGCTGGTCTCCCACAGTAGCAGGCAACATGGTCTGGAAGAAGGGTAACTACAAGGAACTTCAGACATCAGAAGTATAGAGTGCACCACAGATTTTGCCAGATGGCACAAGCCTGTTGACAGAGCAAGTCCAGCCACTAGAAATCCTCTTTCATCAGCCACAAATACAGATGACAGAATAAGCTGCACTGATGACAAGCCTGACTTGGGATATACAGACAAGAATTTGTGCAAAAAACATGAAGTAATCCTGGAGGTCATCACGTCCAACCCTCTGTTCAGAGCAACGCAAGCTTTGAAGGTGGGTATCACCTTGTGCTTTTGAAACATGGTAGTACAGATTCCTGGAGTTTATAACCATGGAAAGAGGTTATAACCCTCTGCCTGCCACAGAGGGCTTGGTAACTCCAAGATGGAACAGCCAAGGGCCTCAGATATTGTCTCCACTGCAGTGGAAAAATACCAGAGAAAGAAGAGGGAAAACAACAGAGAAGGTCACATCACCCACACACCAGATGAATGCATCAAGTTCAAGGTCTCATACTCACAAAGGGACTTGGTTGTCATGAGTTAAGCAATAATTGGTCCCCGGGGCTCTGCATATTTTTATGTTGAGGGTCGAGCGGTCCAAACACACAATGCAGAGTCAGGATCCTTCCCTGCTGGGGGGTCAGTCACATTGGTCTTTGCAAATCAGTATATCTTCACCACACATGGCGGATGTCAAATTTAGGAAGCAAGGATTGAATTGCTTCAGGCAACCATGAATTAAAGTTCTGCCTTCTTCATCTCCCTCTAGTGACAGTGTTATGTAGACCAGATATAGCATACGGTATACCAGGCACCTGGAGAACTTAATGGATGAAAATTAAAGCACCCTAGAAATTACTAGAAGTCAGTGCTCATCAGAGATTATAAAAATCAAAAATTTGAATCCTGCAATGTAATTTAGACTTTATCACTTGTCCAAGTTACTTTGCAACTAGGCTACCAGGCTGTTTTCTTATGGACTATTGTAAATTCTCCTGCTGAAGCCCTCACTTGCACGCAGCTCTGCCTTCACTGTGTCTGACGCAAAAAATAGGCCTAAAACATGTAATCCAATGAAAAAATTGTTTCGGATTACAAATAGCTGAATTTATAACTGATAATGGAACTTACAGCATTTTTCCTATGCTGGCTCCAGAAGAAAGTAAACACACACACACACAAACTTTTGCTGGGAATGGTGGATACTTGCTAGTGATGTTTTACCGATAACAATTTTTTGCCTTAAGTATTTTAACTTGTCAACCCACTACTGGCAGTAGACTTTTTTTAAAAAATGTGAAATGGGTTTATCTTTGCAAACTTGCAAACTTCTATAGCAAGTATTTATTTTGCAGCCATGGTGCCAAAATTAAACGGCTAGATAGGTACATGTTTATATTCCTGCAACCACATAACTTTTTTTTTTTTAAGACTCCATGAATGAGTTGCTAAGAAAGCAAAGTCCTTAGGATATCTATGTCACTCTAACTTATGCTAATTGTAAACAATTTTTTTTAAATTGCTTTTGAAATTGTATTTTTAATATTTAATGATTGTCCAACCACTTCAGACGTCATCTTGCTTACAGAAGGCACTAGAAAAAAGGGACAAGTGAGGTAAACAGATTTGTTCTTAAAGCATCATCATTTGGAGTTGCTGGAATGTTCGCAGGAAGCTTTTTTCCCACAGGAGGAGAGGCAGATCTTTTATGGCAAACAGTTGCGATTGATTAGATATTTGGTATTTTTGTGTTATTAATTCTACTGGTAACTTCTTGTAAATATTATTTTTTGTTTGTTTTCTTCTTTCTTATGAATAAATTGTACTGAGTAAGACCTAACGTTTCAGGTTTTGCACAATCTTCAGGCTCTCTGATCAAATCCCTAGGTTTCCACCAACAGATATATTCCTCAATTGCACTGCCTACTCCTTCTAAACATAGAGCCTCTAAAAAGTCATCAGGCTGCTACATTTCTCAAGAGCTGGATGGGATTTTTTTCCTGTTGTATTTCTCTCCTGGGGTGGGAGAGAGTCAAATAGGAAGTGGAAGACCTTTCTTTCGGTACTGGAAGGAGCATGGAGAACAGAGATGAAAATACTGATATCTGTGTTCTGCTGCCCTGCTAGGGTTGGATCCTTTCTGCTCACTCCCTAGTTCAGATGTCAGCAAGGGAAGACTGCTAATAAGAATTTGTACTCAGCTACAGCATTTAAGCTATTTGAGCCAGGGACCAGGGTCGTAGAAGTATATTGTATCTATCTGCATAAAAGCACAGCACCAACTACACTGAGGGTCAAACCACAAATCTGTTTTGATTTGTCAGATGCTGTTAAAGTAAAATAAAAGGGGAAAAACTATGGATTACTACTTATCAGGGAAGAACAAGTAACAGATGATAGAGAAAAACGTGCAGTAGTCATTACCTTTTTCAGCCCTCACGAAAAGAAATTAATTGTGACCTAATTAGTTTAAATAACCAGGAAAGCTTGGAAAAGCCTTTAGAAAAAATGACTTAATGAATCCATGAGTATCATTTAAGAATGCTATAATGATAAGCAAGTGTAGGTCCTGCTCACCAGCCTGATCTTCTCCCATGAAGGGCACTATCAAGGGCACTCGTTCACAAAACAGCTGATTAAAATCAGCAGCTCCTCAGTGAGGGAAGTCTCAGCTATTCCCATTGCTTCACCCTTACAAAATTTCTGGCACTGAGACATAGAGCAATTGGACTCGTTATGCCTGTAAGCAGTTACTCCTTTTACCACACTGTTTTTTTGGCCATTTTTTTCCAGGTCAGTCAACTCACAGCACAACGAAATGCCAAAGCCAGTGCAACGGCAGAGGCAGCAGGAGCACATGGACAGACAGCTCGTCTCAGAGCCACAGTTCAGCCAGTTCACTCCAAAAGCGCCCCAGCAGCCCAAGAAACAGAGGTAACACCAGCCTGTCAAATAGAGGGGATCACTTACTTGACAGTTTGAATTGTTGTATTTACAACAGAAAAATGTCTCCTTCCAAAGCACCTAACTGCATGTACTAATGGTCACAGGAAAGTGATCTGTGATAGTGGTGGTTCCATGTAGAGAATTAGATATTATATTTTGCCATCATTTACCCAGCTCCAGTGCCAGAGACGAGAAGCCATGAGACAGGCAATACACGTCACCACCAGTCCCCTGGTGGTGCATCAACTGGTAAGGAGCAGCCCATATTTGAAAAGTAATTCATATGAGAATAAAAATCATGTTGTTACTGAACCAATCAATATAGCAGTAACATGCAATATTTTCCATCTGATATACACACTCGCACTATCTGATGGCCATCGGGGTATTGTAACTCATGGTTGCTTTTCTTCCTTGCAGCTTTTCCTCATCACAAAGTAGTAAACTCAGGCTTATGTCAAGAACAGAAAATGCAACTACTCATATTAAAAAGCCCCTCTTTTATCTCATCTTTGGCACAGCATTACACTGTTAGCATCTAAGTTTTCCTAGTAAGTATTAAAGTTAACTCACATCCAACAGGAGAACATTGTCTGTTCAAGGAGTAAACACTTTCCTCAATATTATGCAGCAAGACTGAATTGAAAGTCATTGTTTTTCTGAAATCAAGAAACAGTTTTACCATTTTTAATGTTGGCAGATCATAGAAGTTTGAAGTGAAGAGTGTCTGGATTTTTAAGAAAGGAACAAAAGCCATGACAGATTTTGTAAATCCCCTTGGGATTTGAGCACTTTTCCCAGGACCCAAGTGTTGAGCGTTAAATCTCATGTCAGTCTATTCAGTTAATCAGAGGGGTGCTGTATTACCAGTAAAAAGCTGGAGGAGCCTATCAGTAGGCGAGGCACATCTAAAAGGTCTCAACACTTTGTCCTAAAGAATCAGCATAGCTACAGAACTAGTACATACTCCTGCTCCTGAAATAATTCCTAACACATCAAAATAAACTAATAAAAATACCAGTATACAAATATTTCATATATAATACAATACTTACATACAAAGACACAAGGTGGATACCTTGCCTGAAGAATCACAGAACAGTAGGGGGTGGACAGCCCCTCTGGAGATCATCTAGTCCAACCCCCTGCCAGAGCAGGGCCACCTTAGAGCAGGTTACACAGGAACGCATCCAGGCGGGTTTGGAATGTCTCCAGAGACGGAGACTCCACCACCTCCCTGGGCAGCCTGTTCCAGTGCTCTGCCACCCTCAAGGGCAAGAAGTTCCTCCTCATGTTTAGGTGGAACTTCCTATGCTCAAGTTTGTGCCCATTCCCTCTTGTCCTGTCACTGGGCACCACTGAAAAGAGCCTGGCCCCATTCTCCTGACACACACCCTTTGAGTATTTATCAGCACTGATAAGATCCCCCCTCAGTCGTCTTTTTTCCAGACTGAAAAGTCCCAAGTCCTTCAGCCTTTCTTCATAAGAGAGATGTTCCAGTCCCCTAATCAAAAAGACCTAAAACCTTGCTCTCCATTGTTATATCTAGGTAACAAACTACAGACATTTGCCTAATTCCTGTGATGAGCAACTTGCTACTGACACTTTCTTTGCTTCGTGAAGTCGATTCAGCCCAGGCAAAGACGTTAGTTTAAGGTAACGTGCTTCCTTATATAGCCTGCCATTGCTTAAGACCCCAATTAGATTAAAATATTCTCCCACCTGAGGATTTCCTCAGTCATTAGTCAGAAATGAGATTCACTTTCTTCCCATCAGAACACTTACTGCCCCAGCCTGCTCTGCAGGCGCTAATTAATGCCTTGCAGTAAACAGGCAGCTCGTGACTGCTCACATCGTTAGCCAGCATCTAAAGAGACCATCGGCACGTTGCCGAGCAGACTGCCCTTTTCTCCTTGCCTGGGCAATACTCAGATCCTAGGGTAAAGCTATCCCATTGCTGGTTTGTTTTTTTTTTATAATCTCATAAAACATATAATTCGCTCATCACACAACACAGCACATGCTGGCTCTCTGGTGAGATGAAATGCAATGATAATCAAATCACTTTCAGTGGTAAGAGATCCTTGGGTGGCTCTATCCTGAGCTGCCTCTGCAGGCTAACGCATCACTCAACAAAATAAAATATTAACAGCAAAACTCGTATTTTTTTCAGGATTCATAGTGTATGTGAAACTAATCAGAGTCTGTGTAACACGTTGGCAGATATTTGGACAAAAACCCTTTCGTTCCAAACACCGAACTCCCTCAGCTCCACTTTTATTTGCATTTTCTAGGCATGGATCATCAGAATTTGACCTTGTCTGCCTCAGACCACCAACTGCACTGGGCTGTTCATGAGAAAATGAAGTGCACTAACACAGGCACCTGAATTCTCGCAGTCTTCCTCTCTGCCTCCACAGCTGCTGTCCCTCCTGTGAATGGCAGTGGCTGGCTTGAATCCAGAGTGAGGGTTTTTTTGTCATGAGGATTATTTTTAACAACTTCAGATCTCTCTTGTTATGTGAAAATATCATAACTCTCAAGATACAGTTTGATAACTTTAATGAGGCTTTGCAATTTACGTTCAAGATGTATTAGTACACAAAATATAAGAAATCACATATACATATAAACTTCTGTTTGTTTGTTTTACAAGTCAACCAGTATGAGGTACACAAGCCACATTTATTCACATAACAAAATGGAACATTGATGAGCTTCATTCACCAATCAAATACCTCAACAATTTACGGACCAACATTTTTTTGCAGCTGCTAAAACAACTATCTTCCATAAAGAACAAATAATTTATAACAACAAACACACTGGCATCACACTCTGTGAAATGAAAAAGCCGAACTGAGCACTGACTGAGCACTTCCAGACTTCCATCAGAACCCACACAAAAGCAACGGTGCAGAGCTTATACCAGCATCAAATCTGTCCACGGTTTATCAGCTCTGTGACTGAGGAAATAAATCACACACAGAAATTCTTCAGGGTAAATAAAGCCATTTCATTTCATTATAGGGTTATTTAACCCATTTATTTTTCAACCTTTTTAAAACAAAAAGGGAATAGCTTTTAAAACAAACAAAAAAAGAAATATTTAAACCTTTTAGTTTTTTATTTTCTGACTTAAACTATTATCACATACAACATGAATTTGTAGTTTGTGAATAGTTTTGGTCCCTCAGACTGTCTTCTTGGTGAATCAGTTTTAAACTACTTTGTCCAAATACACCAACAATTCACTAATGTAGTTACTTGAAGTAGGTAAAAATAACATTTCTATCTTAAAACAATCCCTCTGTTACAAAGTCTCCGATACTCTCATTTTGCTTCTGAACAAAGTACAGTCACAAAAAACAAAGCTTCTTTTAGCAGCATTAAAGGTGAAGGGCCTCCATGTGTAAAGTCCTGGAAATTTTCTGGCATCTTCAAATAAACTGAATGCCCTCAGCTCTTCAGACACAGATCCTCCAAAAACTGAGCATGAAGTTTGCTTTCACAAACACAACCACGATCCCAGGGCAGTTCCCTCCATTTGGTCACACACATTTTTCATCAGACACGTGTGACCTTTTACAAATGAAGCAGACGCACCTCGCAAGCATCTCAGTACATGCATTAGGGGAACACGTCAAGAAACTTCCTTCAGCTTGGGGGAAAAAAACCTACTCTTTTTACAGACTAACCACAGCTTTATGCCTCTCAGTTTCAACAAAATTTGTTGAAAGGACTAAAAACTCGCCAATAGATCTGAAAACATAACCGAAAGCAAGCTGAGCTGATCTGCTTCTGTGTTCCCAGAGGAAACATCATGTTTTGCCAGTGATTTGAAAGGAACGCTTACACTGATGAAGTTTGCAGCTCTCCCAAAAATTCATAGAACAGTAAAAAATTAAGAGGTGAAGTCAATGAACCAAGCAAACTGGGTCATTTAATAAGCTGGGCACAAGCAAAATGTCTTTTATATAGCCAATTGGAAAATTCAATGCCTAGAAGCAAGGAATACCCTTATGGAAAGGATGGTGGGCTTTACCCTAGGAAGTAGTGACTCTGCAAAGGATTTGGGGATATCACTAGCAGATAAAATCTACCCCTTTCAAAAAACACTTTGGAGATCACTTTCACACTTGCATGTGTTCTTAAGAAGTCTGCTAAGGCAAAGGATTTGGTGGGGAGTATTATAAGGAATCCTGTTCACTTTAGTACCTGGAAGGGAGAAAGAAATACAGGATGATTCATCATTCCACTACCAGTTTTGGAAGGGCTGTATTATGAAGGGAATTAAAACATTCAAGTGCATCTTTTGGAGTATCAATATCAAACCAGTAAGCAACAACAGCAAACCACTCACAATTTAAAACAAACGCCAAACCACTGAGCCTTGGAATTCATTTTAGGGTATTGCCCGTGTGTGAGCGCTGTCTCCATCATCTCTTCATACACTGTGTTTAACTTTATTGCCCCACAGAGCTGAGTGGCTGTAGGTTTATTTGTTTGGAACTTGGTGACTCAGATATTGCTGCAACCTTCAAAGAATTCTTGATGGAGCTGAGTTCCCACATGTGTAAGTTTACGATGTGCACACCACAACATCCCCTTGTGATCTTGTACAGGTTTTTAAGTACAGCTTTCCGGAGAAGAATGTACACCCATGGATCTAAAATCTGATTCCACGTTGCCATTCGGAGAGCGAAAAGTATTGTTTCACAGGTCTCCTTTGAATGACTCTCATTGATCCCAATTCTGGCCATTGTCACCTGAAAATGGAACATTTTAAAATTATACATCAAAAAAAACGCACCAAGAGAGCATGTAAATGAGTGAAATCGTTTCAACATTATCTCTCATCTTCACACCTTCACAGCATCAATGCATCCCACTTGCAAAGTGAATACTTTCAGGCATGTAACATTTATCATCCTATAAATCCTCTAATGTTTTACATAGGATGTTTGTGTGTCTCTACCGAACTCCATCTGCTGAACCTTGAGCAGAGGATGGCAACCAGTCAGAGATCACCCTCCAAAACCAGGGATTCAAGCAAGGAATAAAAACTTATCCAGAATTGGAGCCAACAAAGCATGCCAAGACTGTTCCAGGGATGGATTTTTTCAAGGGTAGAGGCCACTGGTAGATCAGAACATTTTTATGAAAGGTATTTATTTTTTCACATTTTTCCAAATTAAAGTCTGCATAAGGCATACAGCACCTTGACTTCATCAAGAAGATTCACACATCTTAATCTGCAACAGAATGCAATTTATTGACACCAGAGGGTTTAGAGGTTTCTAGGAAAATTTAAGCCATGGTGACAAAGGCCATCAATACTTCTCCTCTTGCCAACGGAGACACAGAGGGTTTCATTCACCTGGGGAGGTGCTGCACATGGACTGACCCCCAACAACAACAACGCTGCTGGTGACAACAGCTTTACATGGGTGGAGGCATTAGCCTGCCAGTACAGCTCAGCAGGACATCTCCTGGCAGAGGATGCCCCAGAGCTACCCCAGCCCAGCCAGCTGTGGCTGTCCTCCCTGCTTTGCGGAGCTACAAGCTAGGCTTTAAAACACCAGCCCTCCTGAAACACGCCGCCGGGGCTCCTGCCCTGCAGAGCCCTCCTTCATAGGCTTGCTGCCACCAAGGTTTTATAACCTGAGATCTTGCGTGAAGAAAACCCGACTCTGCAAAGCCAGGAATCTGCCAGGGGACGGTAAATTATCTCTCTCTATTACTAACGTTAAAAGCACATGAAGACTTTTTTGGTAGAAAGATGAAACACTATAAGGCTTTCAGTTCCAAAACCTTTAAAGTGATACAGTTATTTAACTAAGAAATGGGATAGTTTACAAGCGATGCTATGAGTACTCTGATTTATTGAGCGATGAGAGGTAGGGTCAGTCTGTCCAAGTGCAGAGGGTCGTATTTTCACAAAGATACATTGTAAAAATAAAAAAAAATTTATGAAGCGAAAAAACTACCACTCAAGATTCCAGCAAACCAGTTACTCCTTTTTAAATGCTTGCTTGTAATCCTAGGCCCTATCTATATCTTGTGGGTCACCACATCTGAGTATAGACTTCAGTGGAACAGAGTGAACACATCAAAGGAGACTGTACTTGATTCAGCATTTGATCAAGCGCTTCTGCATGGGCATCTATGGGAGCAGGAAGGCAAGCCCATAGGAACATTCCTAAGGAAGCTGGTAAGACTGGCAAGAGCACAGCTGGGAACTAGTGTGAGGAGGAGGAATGTCTGAGCATGGAGCCAACACAAACACAAATCAGTTCCCTGAATCTGTTCTTCACCCCACAACCGTTGGGCGCATTCCTCTCTGACATCAGCAGCCCACCCAAACTCGGACAACTCCTTTGGCTTCTGCACGGGATGTTTTCTCAGGACAGTCCTACATTTTATTTATTAGAGGTCCGATAACACAAGCCAAATTCAGAGGGAGCTCTCCTTACTCATGCAAGTAGGACTGGGCAGCAAATCACAGCACAAGAGAGCTCACAGACCGACCTTCTTATCTGATACATCCTTTACTTGACTAAATACAGACTTACAGTTTCCTAATCCGCTGCTTGATACACTTCAAAACTGCGTTTGTTGTTCTTCTCTCGCATCCTGCAAAGTTAATAAATGCCAAATCCAACCGAATTTTATGCCTGGAAGAGGAGGCAGCAGATGTTTCCATCTAGGAAAAGTAGATCCATCTAGACTTTGTAAAACTCTATTATTTTCTCACATGTTATCTAGCAAATTTGTGAAATTCCTTTCCATTTAGTAGTAATCACCTCTAAGTGAATCCATTTGGTTACTGTTCAACTTTCTGGCTCAACATCAAGTACCTCTTTTTCGATTATAGATTTATATAAAGTAAATCAGGACAACAAGGAAAATTGATACATAATTTTATGGATTCTGATACTTGGAGAAGCTTCATCCAGAACATTTAAGTTACTTCTTCTGAATACTGGATATACAAAAAATAATATATCTGAACTCACAAGTAACAAGTACAGCTTATGTACATAGCTAAATGCTTAAGAAACTCAGCTGTGAATCCCTGTATTGGAAATAAGATAAAATCTGCATTATCTACACATTCCCTTTAATAAAATAAGAATTTCTAGCCATATTATATTATTTGTGAGTGTTATGCAGAAATAAAAAAAATGTTTCCTTTCTTGCATCACTAAAACCAATACAAAATGATATCCCAACTGAGAGTTTAGGTTATGATATCCCATCCCATACCAAGTTATGAGAGTTCAAGAATGATATCCCAAGTTCTGAGGCTGAGGTTTCTTTATAGGCCTGGACTAAGACAGAGAATCTCAGTCCAACCCCACATGTGAGAGATTCCTAAGCATTTTTATCCTAAAACACTTGTGGCAGAGCAGCAGTAGAGACAGATATATTACCATCACGTTGTCTCTGGGTATGAAGTGAGGTAGCTTCTCACTCCTCCAAAGAGCTTGCACTGTACTGGGAGCCCTTCCATATCTTCTGAGAAAAAATGTAAGAAGACTACAGGCTAATGAAGCCAACTGCATGCCAAGTGAGGGCAAAGAGGAGACCATGTCCTGGCTACTGGAGCCTTCCTAGAAAGTCATTTGATGATTTCCAGAACAAGACCCTAAACTCCAGCTGAAGAGGGGCAGAATGGAGTGAGGCCAATAGAAATTGTTATTTCTATCACATTTTCATTTTAAATTTCACTATTAAGATTTATATTCTTAAAATACTATTCCCAAGTCATTTTGAAATCATAGACGATAGAAAGGCCTAATACACTACCAGCTGTTTAATAAAGGGTTTCATTGAAGCAAAACACACAGACAGTCTGTATTTGCTCCCCAGGTGTGAGAGAGTCGTGGCCCTGAACTGGCACAAGCCACCGGCTCAGAACCCGCACCCAGAGCTTGCTGCAGCGCTCAGCCAGCTTCTGAGAGCTGGACCTCTTCTGCAGGCACAGAAAGGACACTTCCCTACTTATTTGACTAATAGTGTTCAATAATTAGTTCAAAGTCAAGAAACCAATTCAAAGACTGACTTTTTTTCTCCCTTCCCTGTCATTCCATATGGTTAGTGTGATGGTTAGTATGATGAAGGAATTCTGTCCTCTGTAGCCAACAGTACACAAGCGGGGAAGCAGGAAGAGGCAACGCAATTCCATCATATCTGGTTGCATTTGATATCCACATTGAATTTAATATTCATGCAGATTCAGCAGTACGACTCAAAAAAATAATCCCCAGATGGAAAATAAGAAACGTAACTCATGACATTTTCTAACATATTTAGAAACGTAAAAATCCAAGTAGCATTTCGCCGAGTTACATAATGTTTATATTAGCACAGCTGTAGTATGTCTCCCTGGTTTGCGAAAAAATGAAAGTATCACATGATGCAACCAATACAATTCAAACTTTCTTTAGGACAGTAACTATAAAAGCATAACTGTAAAAGTGACTTTTTAAACCAAGGATGCCTGCTTGTAAGATATAAAGTTACTCTTATTCATATTAGTCCTGGTTGGTTTAAGGAAAGACCTGTCAAGCAGGGACTTGACACAATACATTCAACTTCTCCATCCTTTTTGTCCAATTTTAGGCTTCACTAAAACCAAAGCTCACTTTGCAAGACCCAGAAAGTCTGATGGAAAAGTTTTTAAAACATTTTGAAATTGTTGACTTCTACAACTTTGCATCTAGCAGATAGCATCAGAGAATTGCCATTTCCCTTAGGGACAAAGCTCAGTGCAACAAACTGAAAAAAATTGCTCCAAAGCTTCACAGTACTTCACACTACTCTCCGAATATAAACAGCATGTCCTTAATTTGCCTTCCAATTGGATCTCAATCACATGAGAACAACTAATAAGCTAAATGGCAGTGCTGCTTAGTCACATTCCTGTTAGTAGTCAAGGACAGCCAGTCAAAATAAGAAGCAGACTTTACAGCTAGTTAGGAAATAAGGGAAACTAATACTTCTTTGATGCTTTTCAGCACATAGGCTCTAAATCCAGGTTCTATCCTTGACTTCAGGAAACTGGATAAAAACCAGTCACCAGGAGACTGACACGGAAAGCAGAGCAGACAGACCAATTTTGTTACGTGCAAATATGAGAAATTATCTTCCTCTGTAGCTCAGCCTTCAGGTTCCATTTCCCTGTGGGAACCCTGCAGACCCTCCCAAACCTCTTCCTCTTCCTTTGGATTTCATTACAAAGAGTTCTGACAATTTCCATTAATAGAAGAAAGTCTATGGGTTTTTTTCAGTATTTGCAGAGCACTTAAATGTTGTCACTGGTGCCTACGTTGAACCCAGAAGTACATATCCCCTTCTCCTAAACCACACAGGACCCAAGGCAGTTCTACTGACTACTTCCCACCCCATGGAAACAAAAAATATGTATAAATATTTTGAATTTCCAGGTTTTGGAATTCCCATTAATCGTACGGGCTACAAAGAAGTTGCAGTCTGCTATAGGCAAGAGCTGATGAGAAGACGATGCTTTGTAGTATTCCCTAAACACAGATTTTAAGGGAAAAAAAATGCAAAAGAGCAGGAGACAGAAATCAAAATGTATCTATCTTCACATTTTATGTACCATTTTATATCCTCCGTTAGAAAGGAAACACTGACAGCAAATTGCCTATATCATTGCTATATAGATACTGCAGTATATAAACCAAGCATTTGTTGCGATAAAGCTGAGCATGCTTCATTTTGTTTTTTATTTGAGCCTATATAAATCAGTTTAAAAGCAAGAGCTTCCAAGAAAAATATGTAGCACACCACTTCTGCAATCAAAATGTTAGTACACATGCTGTACTACTTATGCCACGTGATGCTTTTTATGTTATAGATCTGCAACATGCTTTTCCCCTAATGTTTTGCTTTCCCTTTTGAAAGGAAAAACATGAACCATATCTTCAGTTTTTATATACCAGATGATCATTTGGCCTAGTAAGTAAATTTTAACTGAGCACAGTGATTTTATAGAAAAATGTATATCCAAAAAGGAATTGAAAAAGAAAAAACGCACAAGTTTTCCTTCACTTTTAAGGGGATACATAATACTTTCATGTATAAAGCTTTGCAGGATCAGCTTTTGACAAATAGCAGCAAAATAAGGGAGTCCCCATTTGTCTCATGTACACTTCTGTGAAAAAATAATAATGCTACTAAAAATTGATGACGGATCCACTGGCTCACTATTCAGTTGGGGAAAAATCTGTGTCTACCTCCTAAAACCAAGTTCTAGTCCAAAACAGGTAAATCAAGGATGGTAACTACTACCTGCCGTGATATGCGTCCCTAAGCATGCAAGTTTACTTATTATCCTGTTAAAGGTTGAGAAATACTTTTCCCCTATCAGGGTTGCAGTTTCAGAAGAAACACAGAACGCAAATGAGAAACAGACAAAAAAGACTGGGAAGACAAAGGTAGTTGAGGTTGCAAAAACATTTTGTAGTAGTGCATTTAGGCTCCATGTGCTCCCCCTTAAAAAGGAGCTGTGTAAACCTCTTGGAGGTACTGTAAAGCTAAAGGCACTCAGAGCTCAGAGATGTTCCCAAAGCGCTAGTGCTGCGATAAAAGTCAAAAAAAGTATACAGAAAACAGGAAAATACAACATTTTCCACGAAGCCCATGAAAATAGTTTCTAATATTCCTTTCTCAGATGCAGTTGATTCTGTGACCAGGCAATTTCTCACCAGCTGATGCTGATGCTTCGTGAACATGGCACCATCCAGGACACGTGTCCTTTCTCACACTTGCAAGACCAAAGCCTTGGAAAGGTTATGCCCAAGCACCCTCTGAATTGGCAGGGCACATCTCACATCAGCGGAAAGCCAAAGGACGGACTGTGGTAGAGCAGCCTGTACACAACACTGCTGCCGTGACATTAAATTCAGGCTCCGTGGGTGTCTCCCACCCAGCAGCTCCGCTCCATCTGACCCCGCCATCCAATGCCCCCTGGCTCAGGCTGCTCCGTTCTTCCCAGCTTCCTGCTCTCCTCACGCAGGCTCAGGTCTGCAGAGGACTCGCAGCCTATTGCACTCCATTACGGTACCACTAGAGTGTAACGCCATCTGTGCTTCTACAGCTTTATGCAAAATGTCAGTGTATGGCAATGTATTTTCTAAACAAACACGTGGAAACATCATTTGAAATTAGACCTTTTACATATAGAGGAATTGATCAAAATTACTGAAAAAAATGTAGTGCCAGTGACTTTATACTCACTATATTTTATTAACTGCCTTTAGCATTATCATGCTCTATATAAGGCAGGAATGCAATTATGAAGTACGTCTCATAAAGAAAAGGATTTCATTGTGTGCATAAACTTAGGAACACTAACTGAAAGTGAAGTTTTTCTTTTCTGTCAGCTTTCCCCTTAGACAATACCTATTTGCATCTGTTTTGCAGTAACATAAATTCAGGCTGGGCTTTAAAGAAGCATTCCAGGTCACCTCTCTTTGTTTCTCTGAGAGAATCAAGATATTTCTATCTTGGATTGGCAGTCATTTTTTCCTTCTTTACTTTCCACCCTCTCAAAATTAGAAATACTTTGGTTCAACTATCAATCTAATTACTCTTGCAGCTTAATTGATTAACTCATTTGAAAGGAAAGCAGAATGGACATGGACAGAGAAGAGTTTAGCACTGGAAACAGTAGATGACTCACTTCATTACGAAAAGACACAGTGTCCATATCAAAGTCAAATAAACAAGCTGTTTTCTGTGCTACATGTTTTAAAGTTATAAGAAAGCCTGCTTTCATAGAGCAAGGAATGTACTTGCTGCCTAACAAAAAATCTCTTGCACAAAAAAAAATTAATTTTACAATTAAATTAAAATATTCTTTACCCAGCAATGCTGAGAGAAACTGTACAGGGCAACTGCTAGACCTCTTGGGACCAGAACACAATAGAGTATTTCTAATGCTGCATAATAAGAATCATCCTGAGAAAGACAATCAAATCAGGTAAATATCTACAGAATACATATATAAGTATTTAAGGACTATATGTATTCAGGATCCGTTCATTCTTCCTTTATGGTCAGTTGGGCAAAGCTTCAAACCCTGGAAATGCCCTATTACTTCTCTTTTATTGCTCTGCTTTTTCAGGTTTTCACACTCATTTGGAAAACAATCACATTTTTATTGGTTAAACAAATATTCTCATTGATTTCGGAGCAACAGAACTTCTCTCACTAATACCCTACAAATGCCCAAAGAATCACAAATAACACACAATACCGGGTAGGAAGAGAACTATCTGAATACAGAAAAAAGAAGCAATATACAGACAACCTGGAGGAAAAAAGAGCTGGAAAGTCCGTAATTATAGAATGAATTCAGCATGTAAGTACTGTTATGCACAGGATCAAATCAATAACTTCGAAGTGAACTGCCTTTCAAACATCACCACATTCACACCACTTTATTACTGAAGTCATCCTCTGCTGTATTTACATGTCTGAGGAAAGATACAACACAGATTCAGCAATCAGACACAACTCTTCCACTTAAGTCTTTGAGAGCCAGAAAATGTTCTTCTACAGGGAATGCAGGTTCTGCCAGTTCTTACCTAGACATTTTTTTAAATTCTCTCAAATTTGTTACTCTTGTCTAAGAAGCCAAGAATTAAGCTAAAGGTTCCTTGTCCAGGTCACTGATTTCAGAGGAATAGCACATACATGGATGCTTCCAGGGCACATACCACCAAACCCATACATCTTAAAAGTGTGAAAAGAATAATTTCACAATGAGACAGTCATGATAGATAGTGGCCTTTTCACCTCTTCTAGAATTCAGGAATGCAGATGGCTTTGATGTGGGACCAAGCCCACAAGATCTCAGGTAACAACAGGTCTAAAAAAGTACAGAACCTTCTCTATTGTCTACCAATGAAGTCAGATCTTCAGTTTAATTGTCTGAGAAATTACCATGTTTATTCCATGGGTGTAGGGGGAAAATAAGGAGGAAAAAAATATTAATTTCTAATTGTATTTTATGTATGTTCATGTTTAGCATGTATGCAGCATACTCACTGGAGGAAAATGAAATCTTTTTAAAGATGGCCTGGAGTCACAGTCACCTAATCATAGAACTGTCAGGGTTGGAAGGGACTTAAAGATCCCCCAGTTCCACCCCCCTGCCCTGGGCAGGGACACCTCCCACTAGACCAGGCTGCTCAGAGCCCCATCCAGCCTGGCCTTAAAAACTTCCAGGGATGGGTCTTCCACCACCTCCCTGGGCAACCTGTTCCAGTGTCTCACCACCCTCATGGTGAAGAACTTCCTAACGTCCATTCTGAAATGACCCATCTCTAGTTTTAATCCATTCTCCCTAGTCCTACCATTACCCGACATCCTAAAAAGTCCCTCACCAGCTTTCTTGTAGGCCCCCTTCAGATACTGGTAGGCCACAATAAGGTCTTCTCGGAGCCTGAACAACCCCAACTCTCTCAGTCTGTCTTCGTAGGAGAGGTGCTCCAGCCCTCTGATCATCCCTGTGGCCCTTCTAAGGACACGTTCCAGCACGTCCATATCTTTCCTGTAGTTGGTATGACTTGGTACTATCTGATTTGCAGTATTTGCAAATCTGGTTGGAGGCAAAGTAGGATATGATGTGCTCCTTTAATGTTATTTTAATAAACAAACACCTTTAATAAAGTGGCTTATTCTATAAATCATTCTGGAGAAGTACACTAAGAAGCTATGAACGGAAATATCAGGGCTAATGAATTAGCAATATATTTACCAAGTTGAAATACATAATATGCAATTCTTTTTTTTTTTTAATCTTGGCAAATAAATTAAAGCTGCTGCACAGCTGGACCACCTTTTAGGTGTAGGAGGGAAGAGAAAAATCAAATCTCCATTTAAGAGTGATTTATTTCCCACTACTTCTACAAACACACGCTCCTACTAAAGGGCGGATTCAATTTTATTTCCAACTCACTAATGAACTGTAAATCCTACCACAAAATTGCTGTCATTCACATGGATCCTCAGCTCCTTCCTGCTTCACCTTCTGTTTCAACACCTTCCCATGCAGTGAGGCAGAGGGGAACCCAGGTGGCCGCATCCCCCCAGCACAAGAGTCTTCCTCCCTACATCCTCATGTCCTGATGTTGGTCATTACAGGGGTGACAAGGTTGCTGAGGGGCAGATTCGTGACATCCTTGACATCCTCCCTCCCTCCCGTAACTCTGGGGTGTCCATGCGGCCACACACAGCCAGCTCACCATGGTTCAAGCCCCCTGGCAGCACACAGGTCTACGACAACAAGTGGGGGACCAGCTGGACATCAGTCATTAACTTTCATTTCTCCAATGACGAAGTTGTCTTTGGTGTCTGGGAGTTTACTGTTGAGGCCCAATTGTCTTAAAAAACCTCAGTTCAGGGCATCCCTGACAGAAAGGCTCATCTTCAGCCGCCTTCAGGAAATCATGCAGAAACACTACTCCGACGCCAATCACACAGGCGCTGCGGCACGCGTCTCTGAACGAGGGCTTCACACGTCTCATTAAAATGAGTTGTTAAGAAAGAGCTTATCAGCAACTCCTCTCTCCCTGTTCTGTCTGCAGCAGATAAAAGGCAATCCTTCAGCAAGAGACAGCATATCACCTACAAAGCGGCTCAGGTTCTTTCATCCACTCAGCTATTTTGCCTCATCCAATGAGAACGAATCCAAAAGAATGAGTCGGAATTACTAAAACTTCACTGTAACTCCTGGTGTGAACCCTTTCTGCAGCGTTGTGCAACCTGAACCATTACTATTTCTCGGAGCATGTCCACAGACCCCACGACGGGCTCGTGTTCCTGCTCTGCTGGGCGCTGTGAGGGCAACACAGTCAATCAATAGGCATCTTCTCTCCTTCCTTGGGGAGCTCGTTACCCAAATGGCAATTCAGCAATTTCTGAACGTTTTAATGTAAAATTTAAGTCTTAAAAACACATGCAGTAAGAATTATCACTCTGTTTTCAATCTAAACAGCATATTTTCCAGGAGAGGATTCAAATAATCACTCTCTCAGACATGAACTGGTTCTATATCACTATTGAGACAAGTAACTTCTGCTGGAAAGCTTTTATAATTACCATACAAAACTTAAGAACATGAATTAACACCATAATAAATATCTCACAGACTATGTGAATGTATATCACACCCTGATGTCTGTCACGTCAAACGTGGTGAGGATGAAGAACCTTCTGGAGTTGTTCCATGTAAGCGTTATTTGTCCCAGAGACTTTTCAGCAACAAGTTTACCATTTAAAGTCTTTAGATAGGCAGGAAAAAGAGCTTTCCTAAAATAACCACCCAAAAATGGTTATGTCGTGTATGACATTTTCCAAAAATGGTTATGCAGTGTATGATATTTTCAAGCAAGAAAGGTCTGAATAAGTGTAATATCTAGGAAATAGGAAGAATTCTCTTATATCAAACACAATTGGAATGTATGTCAAATTGATTTACTTTTTAATATCAAGCACAGTAACCAAAAACTTCACCAAATTAATAAATAAGGGGAGGTTATCAGTGGCAAATTTATTTGGCTGAAGTTTTCAGAATTTTATTTTTTGAGATGGCAACTTTAATATTGAAAAAAACCCCAAAATTTTCTGTGAAAGTCACTGCCATATATTTGGAACAATGTACTTAGTTCAATTTATAGATCTTTACAGTTTAATTCTGTATATATAAGATAAATTTTAAAATCAAGCAGCAAGCAATTTAAAAAGAAAAATAGGACCTTGTTGTTTTGAAAATGCAATGTTCTCACACCACTGAAAACCTGCCTTCGCTACTTTTTCTCTCCAAAACAAACCAATCTCATTACATTCTGATGACGCTGCATTTTCAGAAAAAGGTTTTACTTAAGTTTTCCAAACAGCACACAGATAACAAAAACTACAGTTATGCTTTCCTAAAAGCCTTTCGTAAATTCTGTCAGCCTCAGCTCTTCTTCCTTCCCTGGTTCATATTATTACTGCAGGACAATACACTGACCACTGTCCGTTTCTTCTCCAGAACTTCTTTCCTGTTGGGAGTATCTCAACTGCTCAGCTCCCTGACTTCTGTGAGAGGGAGGTTAAGACTTGAATTACAAATATAGCCACAATTAATATAGAGTTTCTAAGCTCTCTATGATAAACTACACCCTGGCCCACACTTCAAAACATTTTTTTTAAATGAATCATATTTCTCAGAAAGGCTAAGGCCTGTAAGATCTCTACAAACTGTAAAAGATGAAAATAGGAACAAACCAATTCCGAACACTGAAATGGTACCTTTGAAATTCAGTATCATTTTAGGTGGGTATACTCTAAAGTGATTCTCATGTAACCTGGTGGAAAATTGCCAGCTATGCCTCTTAAGAAACCAAAATAAAAGGAAGATCTCTACAACCAACACTAAAAAAAGGCATGGACATCTTATTCAAGGGTTTCTAGTATCGTAGAAACACACCTGAACAGGTGGATTTAATTTTTAAATGCATTGTATTAAACTTTGTTACTCACTCTCTGAAAACACCTGTAATTTCTATCCATGGAGTATTTTCATGGTGACATACAAAAGCACACCCAAATTGTTCAAGTTGCTGAACTGTTCAGCTGCTCCTCATCTGACCTCTTCTGACACAGCATGGCCTGGAAGAGAAGTAACACCCTACCATTGACAATAAACATTACAGTATTGATGCTTTAGACTAGAGACAAAGAGTCGTACCTAGCAGGCCTTCTGCTAACAAAAAGCCTTTTTCCTTTCCCTATGAAACTGGTTCATTTATTAAAAGCATTGTGGCAGATGTGGCCTCCTGTGATGGGCTTGCCCCGGGCCCAAGAGGTGCAATGACAAGGTCCAACAGGGACCATGGAGGTCCTGCAGCAGGTGGTCACCTCTCCTGCACCCATCAGCCTGCCACAGGCAAAGTGTCAAGCAGAGCCCAGACCCACCTCAAACCACGTCTTCTTTACTCTGACAGCACATTCTGTCGTTGTATGGTGTCAACAGACAACCCTTCCAGCAAAACATGACAAGAATTCAACGGCAAAAGGCAGCACAAACACAGTAATTGTCATTGGTTATCTTCTTAGAATTCTGCATCTTGAAAAAGACGGACAAAGTGTGTTTTCCCTGGCGAAAGTAACTTTTAACAGCAGCACTCAAAGCTGCTAGGTGAGCTAAGCACGTTTAAGAGTATCTCCAGCCTTCAAAAACAGATGACTGGAAATTGAACGCCTGATTTATTCTTTTTCAGAATAAAAGATCGCTCTCCTTGTTGACTGCCTATGCTGGCACCAGGAGCTCAGGGAGGCTGCAGCTCTGCCTGCTCTGCCAGTGGTTCTGGAAGAGCACACACTTCTGCAGAGCAGCCACCCGGGGTGGCTGTACAGTACGGGGTGATGGAGCGTGGACCTGCCCCTTGGGACATCTCGTGTCCACTTCTCCTCAGCTACATTTTCTGATTGGGAAAACCACCAGCCAGAGAGCACGAGAGAAAGGACAAATTTTTAAGTAACTCTTTTGTTGTAGGGACAACACAACCAGCAATATTTGAAGGCATGCAAACAACACTGATACAGCAATGAGCTCGTATAAATTATGCCCATTGCACATACAAGCATAAGGTAGTACAACAGAAATTTAAACTGCCAGCTTGCTGAAGAGTGAAAAAAACAGGAATGGAGGGAGACGCTTCAAGGGCAACAGGGGTATGAACTCCTGGCAAAATGTCACTGTGCAAGTACATACATGACTACACATACAAAAATACTAAAATGAGACGCACAACTTGTACAACAAAGTACCTTATACTGTATGCAACTACACGGCCTAGAATTTGGTGTAAAACCTGCAACCCCCTGACCTCCTTCAGCACGTACCCACCAAGAGCCAGTCCCAGCACTCGAAATACCTGGTGGAGCCACCAGAGGGGTGGGCTGGGGCATTCATAGAATCATAAAATCATAAAATCATAGAACGGTTCGGGTTGGAAGGGACCTCAAAGATCATCCAGTTCCAACCCCCTGCCATGGGCAGGGACACCTCCCACTAGACCAGGCTGCTCAGAGCCTGGCCTTGAACACTTCCAGGGATGGGGCATCCACAGCTTCCCTGGGCAACCTGTTCCAGTGCCTCACCACCCTCACAGTAAAGAATTTCTTCCTAACATCCAATCTAAATCTACCCTCCTTCAGTTTGAAACCGGTACCCCTCATCCTATCATTACACTCCCTGATAAAGTGTCCCTCCCCATCCTTCCTGTAGGCCCTCTTTAGGTACTGTGAGGCTGCTATAAGGTCTCCCCAGAGCCTTCTCTTTTCCAGGATGAACCCCAACTCTCTCAGCCTATCCTCATAGCATAGGTGCTCCAGCCCTCAGATCCTCTTCGCGGCCCTCCGCTGGACCCGTTCCAATAGGTCCAACAGGTATTTCCCCAAAAGCATCCCCTTGAGCGCAGCACTGCCCTTCTTGCTTCCTCCAGCATCTCCTGGCTTGGAGTGATTCAGCAAATGGTAAGCGAAATGCAGCCCTAGGTGCATGAAAAACCAACCCTTAAGCCTCGTTGCACCAGACAATCTGAGGACAATGCGAACATCAGAGCGAGTTCAGAGAGAGGCAATTAGCATAACAAATTGGACAGGGAAGAGATGGCATGAGAAGAAACTGCTAGGAATTAATCTAGGCAGTAAAAAAAGCAGCTGAATAAGAGCTGATTTAATCACATAAAATAAATAGCTAAGACCTTTCAAAAAAAGAAATCCAGAAGAAGCGGCTATTTTCTGCAGTAGAGAGGAGGTAAAAACTGGATGAAAGTAATCCGGTAACTGCATCGAAAAAGATCTTAGCAAGAATAATTTGAATGTGAAAGTATTTTTCTCAGGCTAAGACTGTATTCCACACACAAAAAAGATCAGACATTCCTCCAAATCATAATTTGTTCCCGTAGATAAATTCACTCTGAAATAAACCCCTCCTGTTCACAGTTACAGGGAGTTCACTTTGCTACTCCAAAAACAAAATTTAAAATACGTCTATCCCTTGAGCCCCACAGAATTTGACGTACTAAAGTAGGAATCGGCTCATACAAACACAGCTCAAAAAAACAAGCTGTTTCATGACAGGCCAGGCATCAAGTCACAGCCAAAACCCAGCTTTATATAACAATCTATTTCATCAGAGATGCCTGTCACAAAATGCTCCAGCCCAACTATTCACTTTGGGAATCCAACCCCTCAGGACCAAATTTATCCAACAAAATTCATATATCCTTAGCAGAGGGCTAAGACTCTAGCAAGGATGAAAAAAGATGACTTACTACACAGGGAAGTTGATGTTACTATCTTTGGAACATATTTTCTTAATTTACCCATCACAAAGCATTATTATTTGGACTGGTGGAACAAATTTGCCTCCACAAATCATTGACTAAATAGATTATCGGAAAACTCATGTATGTCACTTGTTGCCTTTTTTGTGATTTCCCTCCTGCTCTCACCTCCTCAAAAGGAGATAAATGTTCCCCCAAAAACAAAGAAGCAGGGAGTATCCCTCATTCTGGTACTCCTTTAAGGAAAGATTCCCACGCAGTGGCAGAAAACTTGAAAAAGCTGTCCATTTTTTAGGCACGAATGAGATGATGTTTCAGGAAAGGAATCAGAAAGAAGGAAAGAAATCAGAAGGAAATCCCTGCCCAACAGCCCCAGGCAGAGTTCCATGGGAGCTATGCCATGGGCTTCGCTCCTGGAGAACTCCAGGACTCTTATAATAGAGGTGGTGATTGACTCTAATATTCTATATTATTATGTGTAATATTAAGTGCTAGATATATATATATACAGATACACTAAGGCACCAAAGCAAGTTTACCACCACTGAGCAGGTGCAGAAGTCAAGTTCAGTTCCACACCAGACACCACAAAGGACAATCCAGGGTCTTGTGCCTCTAATGTCATCTAAAGGTGATTTTAGCACAGGACTGAATATATAACTCCACTTGGAAAAAAAAAAATTAATAGTGAAGACAATCTGCAGTGGAATTACAGTATTTGATAGACTTGATTTTGGTAGCCATACATATATGATAATTGACATATCACCAGACTAGATTAAAAACAAAAGAAAACAAAACAAAGCAAACCCCCTCATCAGATGGAGAATCACACCAAGTAAATCCAAACCCCTGTATCTGCAAACCACATGTGGCATAAACTGCATCGCCTTCCTCCGCCTTCTCTTCCAAAGGTTTGTTTGGTTTCTAATCGCTTTGGTATTTATCAAGGCAATTCACTCTTACACAAAATTTACTCTTTGGGATAGAGAACATGGGTAAAATTCACAGTTCAAAGATTGACACCGACTTCCTAGATTTTACTTTGAGAAAAAATTAAACAAGCAAACGAATGCAAAACAAGCATCTATTTAGCTACTTAGACAATTTCACCTCGTATTTGTTTAAAGAAATACTTATTTTGGTATATGCTGATGAGATTATAGAATCTGAACAATTCATTTCACAAATTAAACGCCCTGAGAGTTTCAGGTAAATCAGACAAGTAGATTTGGATCGGCAATTCTTCATAAATCATCCACCTTGATAAACCCTGGATGTCTTTATAGTAGCACTTTAGCAGCACGTTCCAGACAAAGCTTTATTCCACTGCATCTGTATGCTCCACTGCAGTCCAATAAAACTTGATAAATCAATGCTGCGCGTATTAATTCTGTTTGTATTCAATGAACTATCAAAGACTTGGTGATTCAGAGAATTAACTTTCATGTCAACTTTACGATCCTAACAGCTAAGAGAGGTAACACCTACCAAAGACCCTGTCTCCTTGCATTTCAAACTATCGAACTCTCTAGCTAAAACACTAATCGTTCATTTCCTTCAAACTTTGTTTCAAGAACTAAATCCTGCCTTACACAACTTTTTTTTTTTAACTTCTCATTTCTAACATAAATCTGTCCACATTGCATAACTATTTTCCATGCTGCCAGGCTAATTTTGGTGGTAGTTTGGCTCATCTCATCTCAAAAGAGATCCAGAAGCAAAGCATTGCGAGCCGGAAACGCGCAAAGAGCACCGGCACGTTTGCCAACCAATGCACCAGAACTGCTTGTGTATCACCTCCCTCTGCAACACAGTCCCAAAAACTACCAAGTACAAAATTAAGCAAGAAGCTATTCATGGGTCTGTATCACTCCCTGATGAAAACACCAAACTTTGAAAAAGCTCTGAAAAAAAATGTTGCAGCTGGATAACAACTACAACTTAGATGAAGTTAAATACTTTAACAAAAGTAGTGCTGCGATTTCAATAAAGATTGTCAAGATTTTAAAAATTGCATTTCTATAATTAATAAAAATTGAAAGGCATAACAAAACTACCAACACTGAAAAAACAACCACACTAGTTGCAATTTAGTTGCAATTCCATATGTTGAATAAATGAAGTATCTCTTTTGAATTAAAAAAAGTCTAGAGCTCTTTTGATACCTAAGGGCTTTTTTAAAAATCATATTAATTCCAACCTTTAAATTATTTTATCTGAAAATAAATGTCAACAGAGGATAATATACTGGGGTTTTTCATGAAAAGGAAAGCCATCATTTGAGTTGCTTTTCTTGAAAACCACTCTGTGGTTTGCCCCAGACAAAGTTCAGGACGTGTCTCGAAGTAACTAGAAGTAAGGTCAGTACAAAAGTTTGCTGTACTGTTCTGATGACTCTGTTTATGCTCTATACACTACAGCCAGGACACTGACAGAAGCCAATCTGAATTTATACTATGGTGCAAAACACATCTTGAAAAATCAATAGAGAAAGAAGGAGGGGGAAATTCTGTGTGTGTTGCACAAAAGTGAAAGAGGTTTTGTGAGTTTCAGTGATGCAGAGATCTATATCCAGACTCTCTCCTTGAAGTCTGCAGTACTGGATTAATTAAATGCTACCTGCCAGATAGATCCAACTTCTGCAGCTAGGCTAATATCAGTATCTAATTTATTACTAGTTCAGGTAACTCCACACCATACAATAGGCAGTGAGTAGATGAAAAACAGCTGGATCTGATTCAGATCTCGGATTTAAATTTCTAGTTTTGTAAGCTCAAAGCAAAATTGCTCCTCATTCATATCAGCGGAAAACTATGAGACCTTGTTTCTAGGAAGCAAATTAAGATTTCATATTACTTGTCACTTAACCTCTCTCACCCTAGTAAAAAAACTACTACATTAATTTACAGCATTAAAAAGAGTCACAGTTACTATCAGCTTTATAATGCCACCATATAACAGAAGCCGTCAAATTCTTTCCCATAATAATCCCGTGTCCCTGGACCCTGCTCACTGGCAAAGCACACGCCGACGTGACCAACACCTACCGCTTTGCCGAGCCACAGCAGTTACCAGCCATCAGTCAGTCCCGAGTTACAGCCCGGACAGCAGGGAAAGCGCACCCGCTGCCCAGAGCAGCTTTGCCAGTCATCTGGTAGATTACAAACCCAGCTTGTCAAGTTTAAACCAAATTTTTAATTTTAACCTGGATTCTAACATGACTCTAAAGCAAAGCTCTTAATACCCTGCTAATGGAGCAGAGGATTTTTACGTTCTTAACTGTTATGATCCATAACACGGTTCACAAGTAGCAGTAAACTGTAATAATAGCAATGAACAGACTACCATAAATAAAAAATGATAGGAGCCACAGCACAGACTAAACAGACTTGCCACTCCAGGATTTCACTGAATTTTTTGACAAGCTCCACATTTGCTCTGATTCATTCTGGCCACCATTCTGCTATCACAGCACTGGAAATAAAGTCCTCACAGTCCCTACACATTTTGCTTACTCGGTCTATTTTGCTTATGATCAGAAGTGGAGAGCAATTACCATTTCTGTTATAGATGCATGGGTACATACATTAGGAGCAATATGCTGTAAAAGTAATACACTGAAGAGTGACGGAGCTGTTACCACAGCTAAACCTTAAAACCTGGAGATAAAAAAGTATAACTTTTATACAGTAATGTGCATTAAAAATTGGCAAACACATTAGGCTCTTACCAGGAATGGACTCCAGCAAATGCAAGAAACACACATTATAGCCAAGAGCTGAATGATCATTTCAAAATGATGAGATCTGCCTTGTCTTTGTTGACTTCTAAATTTGACTCTTAAGAGGGTAATTCCTGTGACAGCATTGCACAAGAATGAAATAGCAAGGGCCAGTAACCCAAGGCAAGAAAAAAGTAAGAGATAAAATCTGTCTTCCCAGTCCTCAACATGTTCTGTTTTATAGAAGCACCAGGTCCTCGATGCTTGAATTTGATAGGCTCTAAACCTAAGAACAGGCAGCAAAGCTATAAGAACAGCAAACAGACATACCATAGTCAACATCATTTTCACATGTTTAGAAGTCATTTTTGTAGAGTGAAATATTGGCTTAGTGACTCCAATGCACCGTTCAACAGCCATCACGCTGCCCAGGAGGAGTGGGCACAAACCAAAGAAAACCATGCAGATGCCAAAAACACTGCAAAGAATGTTGGACTGGTTAAATCGAATCCAGTCTTTATCCGATGCGTACACAAACACCGCGATGGCTCCATTGATGAGGTGGCCGAAGAGATCTGTGACGACCAAACCACTAGCGAGAAGCAAAAAGGAGGCTTTCGATTTCTGCCTAAACCTCTGATACGCCTTCATGAGAATTGCTATTGCAAGACTGTTGGACAAAATTCCCACCGTCATGAAGATGATTGAAAAGAAAACAGAAATCTTCTTCTCCGTGTGGCAGGTCGTGTTTTTTAAGATTCCAAATCCAGCCAGCCCTGGTGATTTCGAACCGTTCATGGTTAGGAAAGGAGAAGCAGCCCTCAAAACATTTCAGCAGTCTTGCAACCAAAAGGCATCTGCAATATTAAAAACAAATATACACACACTGTAAAAGGCACGCCACTGTTCAAGTGACATTTGAAGCAGAATTCCATAATATTAGTCTGTGGTACAAATCTAATTTTCCATTTTTCTGAGTGATATGATATGGCATCATATTTTAAGCGCATCAGTCATGGGATAAAACAATTATCTGCTTGCATTATACAATGCAGATGTAGCGTAGAGTATCTTTACAGTCTCTGCACGTATAAGATATACAAAATAATGCATAAAATATATAATGGTCATATATATGTAATCAGAGAAACCATACAAAACGTCCTGGTGGTTAAACTACGTATATAACCAAATGTTTGTGCAACATACTCCTACAATGGCTGATAAATATCAGCCCAACCACAGTCAAAAGTGAAATACTCAAACTGGAATATTTTGAGATGATAATCACACTCCATTTTTCTTCTCACTGTTAAGCATTTATTTTCAAAACAATGTCCTAACATCTTCCAAGTTAATTCTCCTCTCACAATTCAACGCTTTAAAGCGTCAATGTGACCAGCACTGAAGTCTCCAACCCCAATTCCCCCAGTGAAGCACAAACTTGTACTTTAGACGCCCCCTTACTCGGAAGCCAATTCCGCAAGTTGCTTTACGCTTTATCTCCCATCTCTGCTCCCAGGACATTCCTGCCGGCAAAAAAACTTCCCAAGCGGAAAAAAAGCGCAGGCTTTAATAACGCGTAATGCGAAGAGGCGGCCAGGTCGCACAGCTACTGAGCTCCAGCAGACACCCGCCGTGCCGGAGGCATTTCCAGCGTTCCGGACGGCCGGACGGCAGCGCACTCCCCACGCTCCCCGGACCNCCCCCCGGCCCGAGCCCCTCTCCTTCCTTTCCCTCCCCTCCCCGCCGCACCGGGAGGAGCGCACCGGGAGGAGCGGGGGTCCCGCACGCCGCCCCGCAGCGCCCCTCGGCCACCGGCAGCGCCTTAAGTGCGCTCCGCCGCCGGCGGGGGCGGGGCGACCCCGNCGCGGCACCTGCCTGCAGACACACGCCGAGCCCTTCGGGAGGGGGCTGCGGGGCCATGCGGGCAGCCCCCGGGGCGCCCGGCTGTGTCCCGGGGAGCAGGAGAGGTGCAGGGGCCCGTCCCTCGCACACCGGCCCGGAGCCGCCTGCCTTGCCCTGCCGGTGTCCCCGGCAAGGAGGGAGAGGCTGCCGGGTCTCAGCACAGCGCCGGGCGAGGAGGCCACCCCAGCCAGGCAGGATGCTGCCTAGGGTGCTGTGGCCACGGCAGCAGCAGCTCATGGGACCAAGAGACCAGGTCTGTCCTCATCCACGGCCTCGTCCCTTCATTTTCCACGTGCTTCTGCCCAGCCACCCCCTTCCCCAGAGCACAGGGAGCTCAGGGAGGGGTAGCCCCCACGGGATGCAGCTGTGCACATCACTGGATGTGCACCGTACACCTACCAGATCATATGGAGGTAACGGTGCTCCTTGGACCGTTGCTCGACCGGAGAGATATGACGGGGTCACAGCCCGATAGGGAATTAACGATACTATGGATAAGGCTGGAGATCCAAAGGTTCTTCATTTCCCATCACATACTCAGGCTGTTACAACTTGAAGAAGTTTTAAGTTCTCTCATCCATCAATATCCAGGACTGTCAAACAGGCTTGAATGGGATTTTTTATTAAAAACTCTTTCTACAGAAATAAACCAAAATAAAAAATCAAGGTCAAAATATAAAATCAAACTGTAAAATACTACAGAATTTGTCATGGGTAAGTAATGGAGAACCTGTATTTGTTTCCACTGAGACACAGCCTTGGGTTGTACTACTCCTAGCTCCAAAAGGCTAAAAATTCAAAATTTAAAAATTAAAATTCTCAAGCATGTTACAGTTTTTGCTTACCTTTATATCTTGAATATTAAAGACACAATTTGCCTCTCCCTAATCCGTCAGTGAGGTAATACAAGCCAGCAGAATCCATTCTTCCAAAAAGTGTCTCAAATCACACACATAAACAGTTAAAAGCACCGTGCAATGGCTTTCTTCCTGAAAATACTTGTCAGATTTTGGCATCTTTTCATGCAACGAGCAAAAATGGTCAATTTGGTCTGATTGGGACCTATAAATTCCCAGAATATCTTTTGTTAAGACAATAAAATATAAAAAATCTCAAAATACATTATTGCCCATTAAAGTTCAGAGGAAAAGAGTTTATTTTATGTTTCCCTGCCCAGAAATAAATGGAGATGGAGATCTCAAACTACAAACAGCTTGCACCACAACCTTCTTTCCTAGCCAGATTTCTTCACCCATCTCTCATTTTTGGGGGGCAAATCTGTTTGAAACGAAGCAATGAAGTTGGTACTTCAAGACCCCGCAGTCTTGGGGGTAGAAGCTAAAACGCCATTATCAGGTAGATCAAGCCAAAGACAAGAACAGAAAAACCTCGGGACAGATATTTCAGTGTGCTTGTAAAAACGTGGTTAGAGGGAGGAAGGAAAACACGGGCTTCCTGGGAAAAGCACTGGTCTGCCAAAGGGAGGGCAAGCATCCTTTCAATTGCTGTAAAGATGGGGATAGGAGAGCAACAAGTAGTGTTAGGAAAGTAAATATATAAAGTTCCATCTCTCTCAGACAACAGGCATTGAAGAGTGCTGCTACATCGGTACAGCCTGAAGAACACAAAGTGCCACATCCTAGTTTTGTACTGCAATGTAACTGCATCTTCAGCACGGCCATAAGCAGGGCTGATGCATCTGCAGCCAGCCCTGTACTCATTTGTGAGCTCCTGGTACAAGAATAACTGAAATAGCGGCTTCTGTGGAATGAGGTGATCCAGAAGCATACTCAATTTTGCACTAATTTTTCACTAAAGACCAGCTCCAGACAACTTTGCTGTAAATAAACAGGTAGACATTTCAGTAGCACCATCAAAGAAGGTAGAATGCAAATAACAACAATATCTCTTCCTCTTTTCTCATCTTCTCTTAAATTTCTTGTGCAGCCTTCAATGACAATTACTATATACTTTCATTACATTATTCACAGTTCTTGCTACAAAACATTGGGAACCTTTGCACATGACAACAAAAAATGTCATCTTTCCAACTAATCACATTTAATGAAATATCAGTGATATAAAAGTCTTTGTATTTTAGGAGTCAAAAGTAGCACATCAAAATAACTATAGGTGGAAATTAATAAAATAGGATCAAACTGGGGACACCTCAGTCAAATACTACTGTCAGGGAAAATCCTTCAATTAAATGCCACATTGTTCAGCCTGTAGTTGTTTGAGACAACTACAGTCTTCTCATGCCACAGACATTGCCAGCGAGTCCTACAGCACCCATTGCCATGAAGGGTTAGAGTTACTGGCTTCCACTTCTTCTAAATTAGCAGACCTTCAGGACCTCCTTCTCCTTTGGAATTAGTACAATTGCTGCCACCCCTACGGAGCAACTTCTGCCAAAGATCCAAGAAGGACATGGACCTGTTGGAGGGGGTCCAGAGGAGGGCCACGAAGATCATTAAAGGGCTGTAGCACCTCTCCTATGAAGACAGGCTGAGAGAGTTGGGGTTGTTCAGCCTGGAGAAGAAAAAGCTCCGGGGAGACCTTATAGCCCCTTCCAGTACCTAAAGGGGACCTATAAGAAAGCTGGGGAGGGGCTGTTTGCAAGGGCATGTAGGGATAGATGAGGGGCAATGGTTTTAAACTAGAGCAGAGTAGTTTAGATTAGACATGAGGAAGAAGTTCTTTACAATGAGGGTGGTGAAACACTGGCCCAGAGAGGTGGTGGAGGCCCCATCCCTGGAGACATTCAAGGCCAGGCTGGATGAGGCTCTGAGCAACCTGATCGAGTTAGAGATGTCCCTGCTCACTGCAGGGGGTTGGACTGGATGGCCTTTAAAGGCCCCTTCCAGCCCAACACATTCTATGATTTTCTATGATTCTAACTTACAACATGAATGAGGTATTCAAATAAAAAATCAGATATTCAGATGAAGGTAAGAAAGGAGGTTTAGAGTAGGTGGCCTCTACAAAATATGGTACATTTTTTCTTTCATACACACCATTCTATATCTAGTACAGCTGAGAAAAAAAAAATTAATGGAAAATATGAGTTTCAATAGCCCAATAAACAATACTGAGAGGTGAGCTGGGCAAAGGGAAGACTCTTGCTTAAGAGTCTTGCTCTGTTCTGAAGCTAGCAATAGACAGACAGCAGAAACATGGGGGTGAAAAATTACAGTCTTGAAAGTCTGAGTCACTCCTGAAGAACACCAACATTACTAATTCTTCTTGTATTTTTAGTGGCATTATTTAGTATTCTCATTATTAGAAAATGAGGAATAATTTACATGTCTGGAGGTTTTAACTTGGTTTTACAACAGATTTGCAAAGAGGCTGTGATTTTAAATCACGTAAGTGAAGGACAATCCACAGTATCTTTCGTGAAACAGTTAAGGCTGATCAAGACTGGTTTTGCTGTAGAAATTAATTACACCTCATGTCTGGAAAATGTAGGTAGAAAATGAGGTCAGTAATGTGGAAGGTTACGATGGACACAGTAAAATGGCAATAAGTGCACAATAAAGGATGTCACCTATTCTTAAGCATTTGAAGGCTCATATAAATTTCACAGATAAGACTTTCTTAAAAGCTTTATGGAGCTGTTATGTCCACTTTCAAAATCAGGTATGATTTCTGATTTAGGTCCTGGCTTGACAGCATTAAGACAAAACTGTAAGTGTCTATTCAAGCTAGAAAATATATATTTTATAAGAACACAGGCATGATCATATAGGTGTGCAGTTAGACAGTGTAGGTAACATAAAGTCAGTAATGGAAGTCGCAATATGTCTCCTCAAAATCTGGCCTCTGGATCCTGGGTTTGCTTGATTCTTGAGGAGGGTGGATAAAATACATACTCCCAGTATCCTGGTATATTCCAAATACTCATTTTAAAATATGTTGAAACATTCCTCTGATTAAAAAAAAGTATGGTTCAGCAGAATGCATTGAACAGCTCATCCATGGCTTTGTCATTCAGATTACTGCCACTCTGACCTTCATGCCTCACTATGAAGTAGTTTGTAATGCAGTCACAAATTCTGGCGTAAATACTGCCTGAAGTGGGACACTGGCCAATCCAGTTAGAGGAGGAAATTCCTAGGTAGTTAAATATAAATTAATGGTGGTTTGTAACAAGCCCCAGATCAATTCAGAAGGTTAAAAACACCAACATGCCAGTAAGTATTCACTATCAGAGTGGAATGAAAACAAGAAAGGTCATCAGGAATCATAACAACAAACATGCATCCTTCTGCTGAGGTTTCCACCTGCTGACATCTAAAAAAGGGACTGTTTGCTCTTACTGGAAGAGCAGCTGTGGATAATGGTGTTTTGTTTTCTAAACATACATATCAACAAGGAAGTGCAATTCTTTGCTTCTTGATAATGAGACATGCCTCCTGGCAAATGAGGTAAGAGTTGCTGTAGACATAACATGGGGAGAAATATTCCATTTCCCTGCTGAAGTTTGAAGGGGGGGCACAGAGGTTTGCTATAGTTTGTGACATTTGTATTTGCATTGTAGTTCTTTCCACTAGGAAGAGACTTTCTTTTTTAATGTAGGTCTTGATCCTGTCACAAGAAGAGTCCAAGAAGTCCATTCAGCGGCATAATTTTAGTCAAGGAATTTGGCCGATGGGACTATTGGTACCAAATAAACAGATTGTTTCTGAGATACCAGCAGACCTGCAAAGCAATTCCTTGATGAGGAAAAATACCAGCTAAACTTCTGAAACAGATGAATTTGAACTAGTCATCATGGCAAAACGGTGTCAGCAGAGGAGGAGAGAGCTCAAGCATCCATCATCCAGCTATGAAACATGCAGACAAAACTTCAGTTGGAAAAAAATGACTAAACCCAGAAGTTTCCAGTCTAAGACAGACTATTTGCAATACACCAGGATATGCAATACAACAACAACAACAAAAGATTCTTTACTGTCTTACATTTGTTCTTAACAATGTTTGCATAAATATAAAAATGAAGATGCTGCTTATTGTTCAAATGATTCACTAACAGATCGTGCTAACAATAGCTAAATATTAGAAGTGGCTACTGAAACCTTACATTGCATCAGTTTATTGATTTGCATTTGTTGCTACTTAGAGATACACTTTCATCTTAATCACATACTGTCACCCTAAAATGATTTGATTACTACAAGCAGTGCCTGACATGGTCATAACAGAAATAACTGGAGGACACTAATTCCCCTTCTTTTTTCATTTGCGAATCTTGTGTTTCTGGTACTTTCTTGATACCTTTTTTTCCTATTATGTCACTACAAGACGTACATGGGAGATGTTTAGGATCCTTCTGTGTGTAATTTGCTTCAGTCTTATATATAGTTTTATGCATTACTTTGTACAAGTATTCCCCTTAGAAATGAGGGAAGAGGAACAGAATAATAGCGAGGTCATTATAGAGCAGGTGTGTCACTGAAACATCTTTTTACTACTTTTTAAATATTGACTACAAAATAATCTGAGGATGTTCTTCCTATAAACCCACAAATTTGCAAGTATTCCCTGCAAGAATTTCTAGGAAGCGTCACATTGCAATTCTGTACCCATTTGGATGGCTTTAGTCAATAGTAGATTTAATAGACAGAAATATATTTTTTAAAGTTCAATCTGACATTTCAAAGTCAAGGGTTGGCTCCTTTATGATTATATAAAGTATCCATTCTTTGTGCTACCATAGACCCAAATATTTACATGGCCAGAGGAGACACATAACACCACTACTGACATGAATCTTGCCTGTCCAGGCTGGGGTAATTTGTAGTGAGTGGGCTTAATCAGGACTAGAAGTACTGTTCTACCCATAAAAATAACAGTATAATTTTTTTTTGTTCATTTTAAATGTGTAGGACAAAATGTTCTTTCTTATGCCTCGCCTCTTTAATATTCTGACACATAAGAACAAACAATCTACCAAGCGATACTAAATTCTAGGCCATATTAACTCCCTTTCTCTTGTTCCATTCTCCAGAATGAAAACACTGGAAAACCAAGTCAGAAGAAACCTTTCATCAAGTGTCCCTTTCAATAATTCTGCTCAGGTCAAATTAAATAAAAAAATCATTTCCTTCAAATTGTCCTAACATATTATATTTATGCCATGTGACATAATGGCCAGAATAAGCCCACTCTACAAATAAATTTCATTAAGGGTATGCCTGCTGTATGCCTTCAAGTTATGTGGTATTATTTATTCGGTTTCTTTGCTTGTACACATGTTTAGGATTTAATATGTGAAGTTTTGATAGATTAAACACTTCTAAAGAATATTTTGAAACTAAAGGGTCATATTGTTCTACTGGTCGCTAACAGAATTTCCACAGTGACTTCAAAGAAATAATTTACTTAAAATCAATAACCCATAGTTCACTGAGTTCATTACAAGTTCTAATAGTCATGCCATCTTACCACGCCACTTAGGTTCTGGTCTAGCTGGCAGGTACAGAGCTATCTCTTTTGACCTTTTCAGGTTCACAAACAAAAAAAATTCATATTCTCTCAAAATTTCTAGAAATAGTTGCAGAATTAAAACAGAAAAAATTAAATGTACTAGTTATGATGCTGGTGAGGAGTCTAGAGAACAAGGCTTATAAGGAGCGGCTGAGGGAGGTGGAGTTGTTCAGCCTGGAGGAAAGGAGGCTGAGGGGAGACCGTATCGCAACTGCAACTGCCTGAAAGGGGGCTGTAGTGAGGCGGGGGTCGGTCTCTTCTCCCAAGTAACAAGTGATGGGACAAGAGGAAACATCCTCAAGTTGTGCCAGGGGAGGTTTAGACTGGATATTGGGAAAAATTTCTTCACAGAAAGGGTTGTCAAGCATTGTGACAGGCTGCCCAGGGAAGCGGGTGAGTCTTCGTCCCTGGAGGCATTTAAAAGACGTGTAGATGTGGTGCTGGGGGACGTGGTTTAGCGGTAACTTGGCAGTGCTTGGTTAATGGTTGGACTCGATGATCTTAAAAGTCTCTTCCAACCGAAATGATTCTATGATCAGCGGTTTTAAAGAGGCATTCTTACTTTTTCTTGTTATTCACGTGATTCTGAATAGCTTTGTTTGGGATGTGTGGCCTATGTGTTGCGTTTAACCAGGGCTCTAAAGAAGGGTGAAATTCTGTTAAATGGAACCACTTTTCATTTAGGGAATATGATAAAGGGTGATTTTATTGATAAAGGTAATTCATCAAATTAGTTACTAATCCAGGAGACTTCTGATTAAGGAGTTAATTAAGAAGAGAGGCAAATCACATTTGAAATACCATTTTACGATTTTATTTCTTTTTCTTTAAAAGGGGTAATTCTAAGCCGTTTTTGTGGCCCCGTATCCTTGGCAGAAAGGTGGAGGGAAAGTGTAACGCTCTGGTGCTGGGCGGGTTCAGTGGCCTGCAGCACTTTCACGGCAGGTTTTGGCAGCCCCAGCCCCACAGAAGGTACGGCTGAAGGTCGTAAAAGGCCTGTGCGACTCCACGAGAGCGATGATCATGCACCACAGCGACTCGCATGTGGAATAGTCTGCGTATTGCAGCCTCTGTAATACTCCATCTAAGGTTCATTACCGACTGGTACTGGAGAGAAGCTGAAGGGTTTGGGGGAGGAGGGAGGGGAGCGATGCAGGTAACAGGAGAAAGCTTGTCAGCCTTGCAGTGGTCTTACTTCACAGCCAGGGCATAGTCAGGATGTCAGGAACAGTCACAGGACTGACCCTGCTCCTGAAGGGTTTTCAATCTACATAAATAAATAGATAGAAGAGGCTGAAGGAATCATCTCCCCAGAAACATGAATGCAAGCCTTGCATCTGACTCACTGTTGAGTGTCATCTTCCAATGTGCCATGCTGGGCCCTGACAAGCATTTCTTTCAGGCAATTAGGATGAAATGCGATGCTTTCAATTTCAGATGCATCTATTCCAATCCATACAAGAGTAAAAAAGACATTTGAAAGTGATAACTCACCAAAGAAATCAAAGATGTGATCCCTTGTTTCTTGTGAGCAAATGCTGATAGGACAATCGAAGCTGCGACTGAGTGAAATTCTTCCTTTCTGTTTAATAGCTTGTAATTAATGCTGCTGTTTGCAAAACATGCGTGTTTTTCCAGTGTCCGGTTCTGTTATAAAATCATGGTCAGATTAATATTAGTTGCTCCTGATTATCAAAAGTGTCAGGAAACAGAACACAGCTGCATCTAAAAATAAAAACTAAAGTATCGTTTTAAAGTAGAAACCTTTTGCATTTGCAAATGTGAAAGGGGACAAACTAATGAAGTTTTGTGAGTCAATAATTTCATCACTTATCATAATAGTTTTCTAATCATGTATTTAGTAGTCTATATATATTTTCCAACTTTTACATTTGCTGTCTGTGATCCTGGAATCCTGTATCTTGTATTCAAAGGCTTTACACCTTTGAATTTATGCTCTACAAATATGTTACCGTTTCTTCTGCATCATCGGTCGGTGAAGCGAGGTGGTGGAGTTGCTCTTTATGTAAGAGAGCAACTAGAATGTATTGAGTTTTGTGCAGGGGCTGATGAGGGACAAGTTGAAAGTCTGTGGGTAAGAATTAAAGGACAGGCTGGTATGGGGGATACAGTTGTGGGGGTCTACTACAGACCTCCTGATCAAGACGAGGAAGTTGATGAGGCTTTCTACAGGCAGCTGACAGCAGCCTCACAACTACAGTCCTTGGTCCTCATGGGAGATTTTAACTACCCCGATATCTGCTGGAAAACCTACACAGCCAGCCTTTCACAGTCGAGGAGGTTCCNGAAATGCCATTTAATACATCAAATGTGGAAAAGAATTAAAGAATACCTGTAATTGTGAATCCATAAATCAATAGGTTTTAATTTCTGAATGGCAATTAATGGAAAGCTGACAGTTGCAAATCTAACATTGCCGATTGCATATGTTTTTCTTTTATAATTGTTGGGCGGTAATATAATGAGTTAAAATAAATCAGTATAAAACAAGCATTAATGAAAATGGTCATCCAGTTGTAAAGTCAGCTTCCAGGCAGAGAAAATAAAATTGTGGTCATACTGGAAAATGCCTATAGAAGTCAATGAAAATAATGGAAGAGATTAATTTGTAATCAATCAGCATTGTAACCTTTATATTTTTATACCATTAGCCAAATTATTTTATGCTCTTTCTTTCAAAATTCAAAGTTAACAAATATTTGGAATGGTATAGGAGTTATTTATATTTAAATAACGGGGGGGAAATGGTTCTATCAAAGTAATTATTACCCATCTGTTTTACAGTGCACAGCACTGAGCTTTCTGGCAGCACAGGCTTGGCAAAACTCTGTAGTTTCTGCAAGCTTTAGTCAAGAAACTCTGACAACTTTACTTTCCTTAAGAAAATAGAAGGATGTTAACAACCCAAAAATTTGACTTCTTAACTGAAGTAAATTGTCACCAAGAAAATATTCATTGAAGTATGCAGTCATATTTTTGTGGATTTTTATCAAAGATGTTAACAGAATCCCTTCAATCATAACATAAACTCAGTAAAGTCAGGATGCTGTCATTTAACAATAACCATGTATTGGCATACTCAGAACCCTTTCACTCTGTTGCAGCAGCGGAGAACGCATTTCACTACAAATGACAACACACTTCAAAGGAGCTTCTAAATATCAATGAAATGTCCCCAAACAAGAACATATACAAGCAAGTAGGCAGGTTGATTTTTATTTTGTGGCATTTTTTCCTCTAATTCTCATCCTATAGTTTCTCATATTTTGAAGTAAAACTACTTCAGTGTTATTTTTAAGTGTTATCATAAAATACAAATCTAAAGTCCATTAAAAAGCAATAGGAAGGTTTCAATTAACATNCCAGCTGATTAGCAGAAAAAGCAGCCCTAAAATAGCAAACTATTTCAGAGATGCAATTCTCTCCCTCAGCCACGCCACCATAGCTAGAGATTGATAGAGATGCAGAAATATGTGATTGCTGCAGACAAACATTAAAAAGTTACCTCTACCTCTTATCACCTGTAAGTGAAGAGAAATACATTTTGTTTAATATATGACAAAGTAAATTAAATTAAATTAGAATAAGGCAACAACTTAGGCAAGAAAGTTTAATTCTAGAATAATCTTCATGTTTTCACAACACTTTTTTTCCTTGAATTGCTGGTATCTTAAAGCAAAGTGGGATCCTTAAAATTTAGACTCAACAACAAACCACAACTAGAAGTGGGAACTCAGCCTCAAGGTTTCCAACTAAGTAAAAGTGGCAGTATTTCCTGGCAGCAGATAATTTTTGATGGAGAAATAAATTAATCTCAATGAAAATAAAAAGTACTCATTTATGATGTGGAGACGTCTCTCTGTGGGATATTTAATTAAGAATGACCTAATTTTAGTAATTCTGACAGCATTGGCTTACTTCAAGTAATATCTGTGCTAAAGAAAGGTGGTAAACAAGTTTACAACCTTAATTAGAAGAAGTTTTATTTTTAGTGTTATTAATAGCCATGTAACCATTCAGCTCTTACTAAATTAATACAATCTGTACAGATATAGCCCTAAGACAAGCAGACAATTTACCTCTGAAATCTCAATAAACCAGTTGCACTTTATAAGCAGTAGGATTTGATAAACACTGGTCTAATGAAAGATAATGATATTTCCAGTAACAGCATTAGTGAAGTTTCACCGGAGAGAAGAGAGAAGAGCAAGATGTTTGGAGAGAAACTAGACTGTCAAAGCCTGGCAGCATATTATGAAGGCAGAGAGCAAAGAGGACTTCACATCTAGTACATGTCAATACACTGGTTTTCCTTGGCTTTGTTTTCTGAAGGGTGGAGAGTTGGGTTCCTAAGACAAAGGAAGTGTTCATGTTTGGTAGCAGAGCTCTGCATGATCGGATTGACCAAGCAAATATCAGATGCAAGGATTTAGTAATCAGATAGGCCCATGTGTGTCTAAAGATACCACGGCAGAGACAAACCATCTGTGAATCATAGTTTTGCAACAACAGTCTCCAGGTACTGATGCTTGATGAGAAAGTTTAGCTTTGCATATTCAAAACCAGCCTTTCCAGAAATGTCATAAAGGCTTAGAGGCCAGCCACACACATTTGTATATAGATATGAGACACAGCAGATCAGATATATGTAAGTGAGTGCAAGCACAGAAAGAGTGACTCTGACTTGTGATGTTTAAAGACTTAAAAACTCCATGCTTTCTTCAGCAGCTTGTGACTCCATTAGTAATGGTACAGCCTGTAAAGCAAAACTTCAACCTCACCTTGTCACTGCTTAGGATTTAATTTTACTAGGTTTTGTCTCAGGTTAGAGTAATTCTGAAAGGAATTTCCGTGCATAAGGAACATCAGTTGAGTTTAAAATGGGTTGAACTGGATTCACAATAGTACATAAATAAGAAACCATTGGGCATACAGCTAGAGAAAAAAAGTTGAATCTGCTCAGAAATGTGAAATGTACACATATTAAAACATTGTAAGTATTTTCTTTAATTCTTTACATCAATTAGTAACAAAACAATTAATAGCATTTTAACATTCTGATTGCCTGAGGTCATAGCTAGTTAATAGTAAACCCAGAAATTATATATGCAACTTCTACTTTCTAGCTTGGGACACTGGAATAGGCACAGAACTTTTTACTTAGTAGAAGTAAAACAGATGAGAAATTAAGGAAAGGGGGAAAAAATACAAAACTAATCCATAATACTAGCATTATGTATCACTGCAGTAAAAACAAGACAGCCTTTGAGTAGCCCATTTTGGGTTAGAATAGTGCTGAGCAGTCTGTAAGGCTGCTGGAGAAGTACCATGTCCATTGAAACTTAGACTAACTCTGGTCAAGTGGCAGGAGATGTATAAAAGGACATTTCATCTCATCCTGAGTAACAGCTTTGATTTTTTTTTTCTGATGTCGGATATGTTCCCTTCTGAGAACTACTTAGCCCTTAGGGTGGAGGGCAAACATCAAGCTCTTACCACGTCAGATCCTAGTGCACTTGTGCTGTACTTGAGGAGTGAAAACTGCCAGTGAATTTCTGTTTCCATTTTGAATGGCTCCTGGCCCTTTGATTTATTTCCAAGAGGATCAGTCTTTCCTAGTTTTTTTTCCTAGCTTTCATAACTAATTATCCACTCTCTCCTGAGATATGAATCTGAAGATCTTCCATGATGTTTGATAAAAGCTGACTGGCAGAGGAATTATCTAGGAAAATATGTTACTGTTTCCTCTCAGTTTAATTAATTAAGGGGTTGGAATGACAAATGTGAGTTTTCAGGAAATACTGTAAGTCAATCAACACAGGCTGGCTAAACAGAAATTAAACATGAGCTGTGATTATCTTTGACACAAGCATGAATACCAAAAAGAGGAAATGGAACTGGTTGGGGTGAAGTCCAAGGAGACATAACTAGTGCTGACCAGACTAGAATGGGCAATGGAAAATCTGAGAAGAATGTGCTGAAGGTGAGAGGTGGGTGGTTGTGAAGTGTTCTGGTAAGGGCGCTGGTGCAGCCCTGAACCCTATGGCCAAACCAGACAGCCAGGTTCATCCGCATGAATTTCATTCAGTAGATTTTAAAAATAATTATTAGTAGTAGTATTTTACATTTGAAGAGGCTTTTTTTTGATTTTGCTTTGGTTTGCCATTATATGATTATTTTCATATTAAAGGCCAGAAAAAAGGTAGTGAATCATTGCAGGCAAGATTTGCGTGAGTAGGTTTTTTTTCCTAAGAATGGAAAGGTAACTTTTGTAGAAAGACAGTGTGGTTCATGGCAATAACATGGGCCACTGGTGTTTTTTGAAAAATACTTGCAAGCTATGAAAGACAAGAAATGTCAATGCTTGAAACAAGAAAAGGCAGCTTAGCTTTTTACTTAACATTTCCCACTTTCTGATAATAAACACTATCCATTTTTTAAAGATCTACACCTTAAACAGTAACAGCTATATTGTAAATGTAAAATAGAATGCACAGGCATAAAAAGAGCTCAATTAGGAATACAGAAATCATGAATAAAGATACTACCCATTTAGACTAATTACAGAATCTGTATTTTTTTCTAAGAGTATCGATTTCAAATTGGTTATATATTGTAAGTTCTTAAGTATATTGTATATTTTTCCTTAGCAGCTATACTTTTCAGATGTATTGATTGAGCAGAATGAAGGAAATTGTGGGTTTTTTTATTTTTACTGCCCTATTACATCCCATGATAACATCACACTTTATACAGATCAATGTTCAATAATTACTTTTTAAAATTCCATACTGGAATGAAAAAATAAAAATTAAGAAATTGTGGCTGCATGAAATCACCGTCTTTTTCATTACACTTTGAGAGTCAGAAGGCCAGGAAAAGTTTCTGTTCTCAATTCTCATGTTTCCATGTTTCACTTTAAAAATTCTTTTTTCATAATATGCATGTGGAAACAGCATATCCCAGCAACCCCAGTAACCGCAGTAAAAACCACAGGCGGAGAAGCACATATCATAAGCGATGTACAGTATTAAAAAAGAATAGGTCAAAGTGACTCAGAGTTTTGTAAGAGCACTGAGCACAACAGTATCCTTTCTTTGCCAGAATCTACTCTGACAAAATTCAGTGTGATCTGATATTTGTCGTCAGCTGTGTACAGCAAGTCATATTTAAGGTTTTGCTTAAGTTGTATGTCCTTATATTTGCTGAGCTATATTGACAACAGAATAATAAAGTGGAGATAAATCACCGAGGACCTATTTTGCTATACAGCAATTTAGTTATATTCAGGGTTACCTGTTGGATGGAATGCATCAATATCCATGAGCTGTTAATATATCCATAAGATGTATACTATCATTTGGAGGAATATACACACTGCAGCTGAATCCAAAGAGAGAGAAAAGTTTTTCCTAACTGAGCCAACATTAAAATAAAAAGAATTTAAAAAAATAAAACCAAACAAACAGCAACTACAAAGAAAAAACCAAACACAAAACAAAGAGTAACAGGTTATGGGACAATATTCTTTTTAAAAATTCAGATAGAAAGAAGGTAAACTTAAGAAAAAACTAATGACCCAAAACATAATGGTCATGCTATTGCTTCATCATATTGAGCAAACAGCAAATTAGTCTGTATTTTCTATAATCAGTGCCCACAACAGGACCCAGCATTCACACTGAGGCCCTTGGAGGACCAAGTAGCGACAAGGTTGTTTTGTGTGTGGCACAACCCTCTTGTTCACAAACTGTCACACTCTTGGCTCAGGTTTTCAGGTTAACCACAATAGTTTTAGACATGCTAATAGGAAAAAAGTAAGAGAAATAATAAAAATATTTAAATCTATTAAGGAATCAATTTCCTTAGAATGGCTTTCTGATTCAGAGAGAAAATGAGTTACAGCTTGGAACATGGAATACAGCCCTGCAACAGCATCACCATTGATTTAGATTTTGCTAACTGAGCAATTAGGTTATTTACCATTGGGCAATCCATCCCTCATTGAAATAGAGGAATATCACGGGACATTTTGCCAAAATATTTCTGGGGACAAAGTGTGCTCAAAGGTTTTGCTGGTACAGAGGTAAAAGAGAGAAACTGTAGTTAGAGCTTGCTTCATTGAAATGCTAGAGAGGAAGTCAGCCATGCTACTAAATTTCAGGTGTAGATACAGACAATAAGCCAAGGCATACAGAAATACTTTGGTTTAGCAATACAGGACATCAACAACAGCTTTCTAACACCAGATAATTTAGATTAAGCAAAGAATGTGGGAAGAAAAAATAAAATTAAAGCTTCTGTTTTATATAAAATTCACCTACATGCCCAGAATTCCTCATTTAAAAGTTTTTTATTTGCAGCATAAGAATACTTAGAAACATGTCTTAAGGCAGGAGAGCACAGGAATTGGGAGCAATACAAGCAAGGGAACCACACGTTGCTATTTGGCTTGCCTGCCTGCAGCACAACAGCGTTCTGTGCAGACTCAGTGCCTAGATCATCTCTGTTACATTTAGCTATAAGCCAGACCTACCCCTGTTCCTATACATCTTAAAGTCATGCAATCTTAAATACCACTTCTGCCATTGTTTAGGTTCTCCTGGTGGTCACTTAGGCAAAGTGGAAGGGCAGGCTACCAAGTCTGGGGACAATTATAATACTAAGAAGCAATTTGTAGGAGAGTTCAGGTTAGAAAATTAAAAGGGAAAAAAAAGAAAAAAATCACTTAAAAGAAGCAAAATACCCCAATTCCTCTCCTGGTTATAAAATTGATCTAAAAAATATTGACGGAAATTTGTAAATCATATTACTTGCTTTAGTAAATTGTAAACAGCAATTCTTCATGAAATATTATACCTAAATCAGCTCATACTATTTGCATTTATGCTGAAATATAGTTAACTCAAGCTCAAACTCAGGCTACTACATATTTGTCCCATGCGTATAATGTTGACAGGAGCATATCTGCATCAGAAATTGAGTTTTGGCCTTTTTTTTTTTTCCACTGGGCTTGAATTTCCCTGAGTAATTCACTCAGGAAGGAAGGAATTAAAATTCTAACACAGTCCTAATTTTGCTGCAACCAGCCACCGTTACAGCTGACGTTCATATTTTATGCTGCTTGTTTCCTTTACACAAAGTTCTCTCATACTTCGCATAAAACCTCATCCATAGACTGCAAAGAACCTCAACATTCGGTATGTCGTTAATCAGGTGCTCAACAGACAGCCATTAATGAAGTTGGAAAAGAGTTGTTCCAGCAGGTTTGAGCAGCAATAGTTTACATCTTGCCCTGTTTTGATTAAATGTCATAAAGTGCATGATCTTTGGTGCTCTGTAATGATCATTAAATTAGCCTTCATGGAGGCTCACAACTTGGCAGGCTGTAAGTTTTGCCATCACAACCACTTCACCGTAACACGTGAAAACAGCCAGAACTGGGTTTTCTGAAACTGAAGGGCTGCCACGCGAGTAACTGACATTGCTGCATCACTGTGTTGTAAATGTTGGATTTTCCCAAGTATGGGACAGATTTAGGACCCTCTTCACAAAAACCTAAATGGAAAAATAACTCTGTTATGTCCAGTTCCACAGTTTTAACCAAGCATAGTCAAAGCATAGATTTATCCCAGAAGTGCAAGAGAGACTGTTTCTGTAAGTACAGAAGTTAAAGATGCTCAGAAAGGCAAGCGCCTTTCTGAATCTTCAAAACTAGGGTCAGCACCTTTCATCAGTAAACGTAAATAGTGCTTACCTGCTGCTCCTGAACCTTCTGCCAAAGGAAGTGCAGGTCCTCTGGATCAAAAACAGTTGTCTGGTCCTGTCCCTTCTGTAGGGAAGGAAGTTATGTGCAGTGCTTTGCCTTGGCTGCGGTCTAATAGAGTGCAAACGGTTCCCATGCATTATCTGACTCATGTTATCTATTCTTTCTGTGTTTAAATCTCCAGATTGCCTCCTTGTGATAACTTCATACATATTTATTGAGATAGCCTCTGAATAAGTGCTGTACTTCTTATTTACCAAATTCCTTTGTTTTGATTATTTCTTTGTTAAAGTCTAGTACCGGGCACACTACCCATCTCTACCCAATTTATTTCTTTTCTTTAAAATTTTCTCCCCTGGATAGAAGTAACAATCAAATGTTGAGGCATGAAAGGATTCATGGTTTCACCTCAGTGATTATTTCAATAGATGTTACAGAATCATAGAATCGTAGAATTGTCTAGGTTCGAAGGGACCTTTAAGATCATCGAGTCCAACCGTTAATCTAACACTGCCAAGTTCACCACTAAATCATGTCCCTAAGCACCACGTCTACCCATCTTTTGAATACCTCCAGGGATGGTGATTCCACCACTTCCCTGGGCAGCCTGTTCCATCAGTGAAGAAATTTTTCCTAAAATCCAACCTAAACCTCCCCTGTAACAACCTGAGGGCATTTCTTCTTGTCCTATCACCTGTTACTTGGGAGAAGAGACTGATATTAGTGGTTCTCATCATCACCTGCCTACTGAAGTAATCACTGTCATTACTGGATCTAGATTGTCTGGTTGAATCTTACGGAAATTAAGTTATTGCTTTAAAATAATGAGTGCCTCTTCTTAGTTGCCCCTCTAAATCTAAAAATGTTCTTCTATTTTAATGAAACCTATATAATTTATTGGATGACCAGAGAAATGGTACTGGGTAAAAGCAATTGTAGCCTTTCTTAGAATTTAGTTTGTTCTGCCATTAACGTTTCTGTCTCAATAAGTGGTAAAACTTTATCTTCTGTGAAATTATTGCTAACAGGGGAAAGTCCCTTTGAAAAAAAAAAAAAAAAGGAGGAGAGAATAAAATATTTAATAACCGCTTCAGTGGACCCTCTTTTTCCATGAAGGTTCTCTAAAGTCTGAAAAAACACCACAACTACCAAGACATCACCTTCAAACTGCCTGTCTTTTGGGGTGGATTTCTTGTGAGTTCCTTTGGCAATCATTGCTAGACTTCTGATGTATTAACCTGGTTCTTCCTGAAGGAGATAATCCAAACTGACTCTTCACTATCTACCTGAAAGCCGTGCACCAGGACATTCTGAAGATTAGCCATGAGCTCAACCTCACTTTTATTATACCTGAGCAGAATCTCCATTTCTCCATCAGCATCACAGCACCAACAAAAAGACACAAAATCTCCAAACCAGTCTTACCAGAAGAATCGAAAGCAGGCTCATTTTCAAAAGTGGTCAAGTAGGCCAAGGACCTGACTTTCATCACAACTGATAGCAATAAAGCAGTGAAACCATTTAGACACTTCAAAAATAGCTACTATTTTACAATCCCTAGGGAGCTCAATTATATCTATTTGTCGAAACAGAGTTTGCAGTATGGGCCCACATTCACCCTACTCCCAATTCTGAGAAGTCAAATTGCAATACATTGTATGGGAACCCACTGAGCTAAAGAGCCCAAGGGAGATTACTGGCGGGAAGGTACTTTGCTATGCAACAAACATTGCAGGTTTCCAATTTCAGCCCAACCTGTTTGCGGCCAGTGTTGCTTTACAGGTTTTCCTGCCATACAGCAAAACTCTTGTATGAGCTGAGGTTTCCTGCCACAAATAAAACCAGACTATGAATTACAACATCAGCATCTTGGTTGATAATTAATCTTTGCATTGAGGACCAATTTTGCTCTTATCAACAATACCGAGAAATATCTGATATAAGAAAAAGGGTTGAGACTGGATTTATTTTTTTCCCACTGGAAAAAGCACACCATTTCCACTCAGATTATTACCTTTAAACACAGCAGAAGACTCATTCTGAGAGATGTAACAGCACTGTAAATTATTGGGAAGACTGATATAAAACAAGATGATGGATAAAATTAAGAAATAATGCTCTGATGTTGGAGCCTGTTCTGTCCTTGAAGATTGATGATACATGTCCACAACTCTTATTCTTTGTTAAAGGCTGAGAGAGAAATTGTGTAAGTACTAAAACTGTAGATAAGGACACAGGGAAAACAGCTGGCCTAGAATAATCACCACTTACTTGCCACAAAATAAAAGAGTGTATTCTTTTGCCCAGTACATCATCCTTCCTTCCCCAAAGGATTTGTGAGAACCGCTTTGGATGCCGTTCCCCTGTGATATGTTCTATTGAAACAAACAAACAAATATTTTTTAAAAAATGTATATGGAGCCAAAAGCTGGGCAAAGAAAAGAACAACATTGCCAGACAAAACAGAAGAGGGAGTTAATTAGAGGGGGGCACTAATAGGATAGGAGGGAAGTGTGTGGTGAGAGTAACAGAGACCAGGAAGCATATAGAAATATTTTGACGAGAGGAACATAAGGGCAGTAACTAAATAGCACAGTTAATACACCATATTTAATCCCTAAAGATGCTTACAAATACCATCTCTCTCCCTCCTAATGGATTTATGATGGCGAGATAAGTTTCCAGCGTTGTCTAGAAAGGAATGTGTGCACGTGTAAAAGTTTTATATCTGTATTTTTCTCATAGAGATTAAACAATTAATGCTCTTCAGGGCAGCAAGAGAAACTCAGACGTTTATTTTAAGACAGGCATATATTTTCATGACTATGAGATAGCAGAAAAGGACAAGATGAAGTACTTTCATCCATTTCTCTATACCTAGATTTTGACTGCTGAATACTAGTTCTAAATGTCACCCAAAAAAAATGGACAAGAGAATTTGTAAAATGTTTAAATTAAGAGTATTACCTTCCATTGTCATCAGTTCATGAAAAAGTCCTGCATTTGGAGACCTGTATGAGCTACTACCACTGGACATCCACAAGACATATCCACCTGTCTCATCGCATAAGAAGATCTGACGGTATTACCAGCGATGCCAGCTTTGCAGATACATTCAGTCAAATCCTGAGGCTTTAGCTGGTGTCACGGGGATCTTTCTGACACTCATGTGAGGCACAGGCTGCAAGTCAAACCTCATGGAAGTCAAAGACAGAACCCCCACCGACTTCAGCAGGACCAGGACTGCTCTCAGCCAAAGAAATGAATGGCTATTCACTCACAGTGGAAATACAGACCAGACTGCATGGCTGTCATTTGAGCAAAAGCCATGGAAGGAATAATACTGGCAATATGGGCACCTAAATTTAGTGCATCTACAAAAATCTTCATTAAAAAATGAGGAAAAAGGCAGAAAACGTTTTGAAAGGGATACAGTGATCACTGGAGTACAAAAGTATCTGGGGAAAAAAGGAGATAAATGGCAGATTGAGTGTGTCTGTACAGTTATTGTACCTAAACCATAACCTGGCTTACATTCAGGAACAATGATAGACACATAAACACTGAGCTTTTTGTCCTGCAGATGTGGTGCAGAATGCACTCTGCTTAAAATTGAAGAGCATCACTACAGTGTGTTCAAGGTGTTAAATGATACTCATTATCTAGTAAGGATCAAGAGTGCTCAGCAAAACAGTTTTCTTTTCTTTGTTTTTAAAGCACAGTTTTTTTCCATTTATGACTTGAGCAACATCCTTTGTGTAGAACAGCAGCTAGGCGACAGTTGGCTCTTGCAAAAGTATGATCTCCGTAAGTTTAAGAGCATTGCACAAAACTTCTTTTCTTTTTCCTTTTTTTTTTTTTTTTGTCTTAAGAAAGAACTGGGAAATGAGGGAAGTTAGTAAAATTTTTAACATTGGCAGATGCTTTTCCTTTATGTAAACAGCCCCAGGCGATTTGTTGAGACGCAGTATTCAACCAAGCAGATTTTATTTCATAATAAATGAGCTTTTAAATTATTCTGGCATATTCAATCACACAAACAAATTTTTCCCTATTCAGAAAAAGTTCTCAGAGTATTTTCAGTTCTTCTTTTCTTGCATTAGAAAATAAGATTACTTTTCTCCTCAGATAACTCTTATTTGCTTTTTTCCTGAATCTTGTGATCTCGTTTTCATTTACATCACTAGCCAATCCTATCAGTAGGATTTAGAGATTTATTAAACATTTCATGGTAATCTTGGTAATGTATTTGTGATGTACTGAATACAGTCCTAATGAAGGTTTGTTTTAAAGAAATGTAAACAAGAGGGACTTATTCTCATCTAATGCAATTTGGCAGGAGAAACTCCCATAGAAAGGAAATGAGCTGTCCCATGGTTAGCATACTGGAACTCAGAAATTCCTGGTTTAGTTCTCAGTTCTGCTGTAGACTTCCTGGATGACCTTAAATAAATCTCCCTGCCTCTGATCCCCAAGTGTAAAATTAAATAATACCTGTTTCCTGGTTAACAGATGAAGGAAAATGAAACACATCTGAAAGGAGCTCAATGTCTGTCATCCCAGTTGAGCCGGTTTTGTTCAGATTGTGGGTTTGCTCATGCTGACACCTCATCTCTATCTGCAGTTTTCTTGTGTGAACAGACCTCTAACCATTTAGCAAATGCCTTTCCTGTCCTTTTTTCACCCCAGTAATCTTTTCCTGTCTCTCCTCTATTCTTATACATCCTCGACTGTTGCATATGTCTTCTTTCATCCCTGAGCCTGCACCTGTCATGGACACCTGCTTTCAGGTACAAACCCAGGTAATTTTCTAGTCTAACGAAGGCGAATGATTCGCTCTGTTCTTCTTCATGAGCTTCTGGAAACTATAACTTATATAAGACAAACTTAAACTCTTAAAACCACTCTCATAAATTCTACATAACCTAACACACATTTCATCCTGGATATTCTTTCAAAGACTGCCAAGGATAGAGTGCTCAGAAATCTGGAGCTTGCAATATGCCATGGTAAAATGTAAACCACAGAATTTTTGCAATTTCAAGAGATTTCTTTTAAACAGTATTAACAGTATATATGCTGTTAATAAATATAGTACTTTTTACAATATACATAAGAAGAATTCTTATAAAGTGTTACCACTGGGAGAAGATGGAAGAAATATCCAGAGTAATTAGCACTTTCAGAAGTATCCTTTGAGAGAAATCAAAGGAGCTTTGGTAATTCAAACTACTGAAAACCAGAGAGTTGATTAAAAAAAAAAAAAAAAAAAAGTTAATATTTACATTGTAACCAAATGTAAGGCTATTAATTATAAACCCATCTACTTTCATTCCAAGATTACTAGGGAAATAAAACACAGATTCTCCAAAACCTATTTTGTAAAAAACAAATGGAAATCCAGACTCAAGAAACACATTTTTTTTTTTGTTCTAGGCTTTGATTCATGTCCATGTATGACTAGTTTGGGGAATGTATTTTACATCCATAATCCCAGCTTCAAAGCCATTGCATCTGTTAGATCTGTTAGCCAAGTACGTACCAAAGGCTATAGATATGGTTACTGGCAATGGAGTTCAGAACTATAGTGGAAATTGATGACTCAGGCCAATGGTTAATATTTCTAAGAGTCCTATCATTTTAGATTAATATATTTCAACTCTTTGACTCAGAATGATCAAATTAGTTTTACAATATATTCTTGATGAGAAAAGTCCAGGGATAGCATAAGGATAATGCCTCCCAGAGTTTTGACAGTTACATTTAGAGGTGTGAATATAAATAAACATAGCTTACCAAGAGTCCATTACAGTACTACCGTTCTTTTTTGTCTGCATTGTATGCAAGGGCATCCTGAGTTTTCATGTTACATTTTCCATAAGACTTGCATATTTAATAATTCTGCATTTCCATTTTGAAGTTATAGGCACTCATCCATTGACCATCATCACTCACCCTTTTTTTGGTAAATGTGATTCAGCATGCAATGCCATCCACAAAAAAAACCCCAAATATCCTAAATCAAGATGTTTCATTGAATCAATATAAAAAAGATCAATTCAGCTGCCTTATCTGGAGCAATTAAACACAAAAAAAGTCTCTGATTATTCCCTCTGCCAAGGCATCAATTCTGTTCTTAATCTCTCAGTTTCCTGACCAAAATCCCACTATGCATTTTTTGCACAGCTCACTATAGTAGACAGGAGATTTATATTCAGTTCCACATTATTCTACTCAAAGAAACATTTATGCTCAGTTTCTACTTTGTTATAGGATTAAACATTTGCTGCAGGAGGCAAAGCTTTTAAAGGAAACTATACAAGTGCCAGTATTAGGCACTAATTTATATTGCTTCCATTTAATTAGACAAACTGTGAAGCTAGAAATTTATTCTGTTTTCTGTTCTATGCACTATGAATAAAATCCACTCACAAGATGGAAAAGTTATGATAGTCAAATAGTCAAATTATTCTCTTGACTTTTTGTGAAAATAATATTGGAGCACTTAAAGAAGAGATACTCCAAGTATACTGGAAAAAAAAAAATCCATGTATTTTTTCTCACTGCGTCGCACATTTTGCTTTCCTGTGAGGTGCTCCAGCTTCCACGGAAGAAAAGTGAGTCTTTTTATTACTTAATGCATGAATTCTGTCAGGCAAAGTC
>VXBO01013472.1:433923-475277 GCA_013400135.1 Rhinoptilus africanus
GGGCAAGTGTAGGGTGCTGCACCTGGGGAGGAATAACCCCCTGCACTAGGACAGGTTGGGGGCTGACCTGCTGGAGAGCAGCTCTGGGGAAAGAGACCCGGGAGTCCTGGTGGACAACAGGATGGCCATGAGCCAGCAATTGCCCTTGTGGCCAAGAAGGCCAATGGCATCCTGGGGTGCATCAAGAAGAGTGTGTCCAGCAGGTGGAGGGATATCATCCTCCCCCTCTGCTCTGCCTTGGTGAGGCCCCACTTGGAGTGCTGTGTCCAGTTCTGGGCTCCCCGGCTCAAGAAGGACAGGGAACTGCTGAAGAGGGTGCAGCAAAGGGCTACCAAGATGATGAGGGGACTGGAACACCTCTCCTATGAAGAAAGGCTGAGGGAATTGGGTCTCTTTAGTCTGGAAAAAAGATGGCTGAGGGGGGACCTTATCAATGCTTGTAAATACTTAAAGGGCGGGACATCTGGATGTCCGTGCCTGGTAGTGACACCAGCTATTAGAAAATAACATCTTTAGCCTTTTGAACTGGGCAAAGTATGTTGTATAATGATTAAGGACATGAAATAAAGATATTTACAGTGGAGTTTTCAGTGTCATTTCTCAGGGTATAGCTGTGCTTTGTATAGTTGAAAAGAGTTCTGCCAGTGAAAGAACAGAAGTTTAATACAGTGGCTTGTGGCTCTACAAAGGAATAAACAGTGCACACTCGCTGTCAAGCTGCGATATGTTGTTGCCGCGCACCACATTCAGAAAGCAGAAAACAGACTTGCTATTATTTTCAAAATTAAAGAAGAACAAGTTGAATTCCTCTCCATAAGGAATGAATGCTTTAATGATAATTTTCCTCTTCAATGTCCAGGTTCCAGGAAAGACTTCTATGAATTTTCATAGAAAACAGAAAAGGCCTTTAGATATCAACGTGACCCTTAATTTAAAGTTTTACTCAGCCAACGCTGCAGAGATTACATTCCCTTTATTACCAGAGTGTGCGTGAATTTACTAGATAGATTGTGTTGTGGATTTTCACATAGTGCACACCCACAAGGCTCATGCTGGGCACAACCCATGTAATGGACTATGACTTCAGCATGGAAATGAGGTTGATGTATGTTGAATATAAGAAGTTAGACAGTTCATAATACAATTTACACTACTTCAGACTGTTCAAGTGTTGCCTACAACATCTCTTCTCCACAGGTCTATAATTGGTCACTGAGACAACAAACAAAAATGGCTTTGTCACACGTCTCCAAATGTGTCATGCTTTTAACCTCTTCGTTTCAAGTAATCACAGCTGACGTTGATGAACTGGCATTACTGCTGAGGAAAAGCCGCCGAGATGCACAGCTGCAGGAAATGCTGAACACAACTTAGGATAAAATGGGGAAAACAGAAGAGCCATCTGCAAATCTCAAATCTTTAATGTGGTCTACAGCCTGATTTGAAGTAGTGGCCGCATTCCTCTCCCTCACCTACAGACGCCAGAGACTGGGATGAGAAAAGATATGGTTTAGGGGAAATTATTTTTGTTATTACTGTGTTAACTACTTGTTACACCAGCTAAGAGGGTCTGTCAACTTTCCAGACATCACTGGTACAAAAGGACTGACTGGGGCTCCCAAGCACATCTCAGGACTTTATAAAAAAAACAAACAAACAAAAGTGAAGAAAAACACAGAAATACACAATTTTATCCTTCTCAAGATCTCCCATAATCATATCAGCTTGACAAAAAACAAAGATCTAGACATACACACACTGCTGCAAGTAGATTGTGCTTTTTGGTCTACTACTACTCATGGTGACTGGTCTATTATAACCTGCTTAACTGGCTAAGCACTAGTTCAGCTCCTTCCTCACCTGCTTTCCTCCCTCTACATCTAGAATTCACAGATGCTGTTGAAGATTGTGGCCCACTCGCCTACATTTATAACAGAGCAAATACAAGTGTACATCAGTTATATCACATGAGAAGTTTACTTGCAAAGGGCATTTGAACCTGCAAAGTTTGGGCTCCTGGTGGAAAGTGTTTTCTCAGATAAAGGAAGTTCAAAGTAAGAGCAAGGTTTGACTCTTTGTAGTTGGGAGTACTGGAGATAGTTTCTTTCAGTTTTACTCTTTCCCACTGACCTGAGACAAATAAGAAGTAACCCAACCTGCTGCAGTATACAGATGGATAGCAAAACTGCTCATGTTGATTGGTGGCCAAGAATAAAAAGGAAAATGGAAATTACTTCACCTATGGCTCTCAGAGTGCTTAGTGTTTGTTGAAATCTTTTCCTATATGGGACGCTTTCTTCCGCTGATTTACTAAGACTAAACCACAAGTATTGGCAAAGTGGATTGTGCCATGCTATGAAATCACAGTGATACGCAATGGTCTAGGAACACAAAGCATTATACAGACTTCAGAACTCTTTCTGACCACAAGTGAAAACCCACATTTATTCCTGGTGACAGCAGTGTTATGCATCTGTACTTACAGAAATGTGTAAGAAACCACTGTCAAATTTGGCTACATTGAAGAAAACACCTCTAAATGTAGGGGGTGGGAGGGTAGAGAGGGGAGGACCATCAAAATATCTTTAACTGTTAAAAGTACTAAGAAACTTGGTTCTACATCTTCCTGAAATATATGTCTGGTCTCATTTAATAGAAAAATGACAGGAAATGGAGCTTGGGAGGACCACAAGTAGTCATCTAGACCTTCACCAGCTCCATGGTGACTTGATGTGGTGTATCTCATCTAGCAACATGTTCCTCGCACATGCTGGAACAGATAGCTGCTTCCTAAAGATACCCCAAATATCCTAAAGATATTTTTGGCGGAAATGTTGAGCTATAAAGAGTAGAATTTCAGCAGCAAGTTGAATTATACCTTCCTCCACCAAGCAATTCTCTTTTTTTCAACCCTTCATCTTTTAAAAGATGAGGGCCCAACAACTTCTGGAAACCCGTTAAGTTAGAAAAAATAGGAATGAAGCCTCAAGAGTGCTAGTTAGCACAGCATGCTGTCCTTCACAAAGTCAGGGTTGTTTCTTGTGTCAAGTGGAATGAATGAGAAAGTTTTTTAACATCTTGTACACAAACTATACTGAAAAATTCAAAATATCCCAGAGAATGCCACTGTATCTAAAGGATGCCATTAATATGGCACTATGAGAATAAAGGAAAAGAAAATGAAGAAATAAAACTGCAAAAACAACAAAGGAATATGGAAGAAAATTACTGTCAGAAGATGAAACATTTTGTATTAGTAGATCATGTTCATTCCCACTTGCCTCTGAGCAAAGCAGGGTCTTTGGCACTCTTTTCCAGCAGTGCCTGCGGAAGTGCAATGCATCTGCCATAGCCAGGCTCCTTACAGCTGTTTGGCATTTTGGGTGGGAACACAACGCAGCAGCAGACAAAGGAGGGGATCACGGGATGTGACCAAGCACCCTGCACTAAAGCAATTCAAGGCTTCTGACCAACCCCAAGATGAGCCTTCATCTAACTCAGACCAAAGGCTGCAGCAGCTCCTGGAGCAGAATACAGACAGACAGAAATGCTGTGATTTTATCGTTACAGCAAAGGATTATCATCCCATGTCTTTCAGAAGAATATCTGGGGCTCCTGCTTCCTCGCGCACTCTGTCCCAGCTCTGAGCAGCAGAACTTATGGTAACGCACCGAGAAAGGAAACGGCTCCGAAGTCAGAACATTGCACAACAACATTCCACTTATGTAGTACTGATCAGATGCCAATTATGTATCATTAAGTATTGTGTTTGGATAGCAAATCAGGCAGACTCAGCTAAAATAACACAGCTTGTTTTACTAAGTCTTTATGTAAATAAAAGTATTGTACTGTTCCTATTCCATACTTATTGTCTCTCCCTATGGGCCAGATTCTGCCTTCCCTCCACTCAGTAGAAACCAATTTCATAAGTTTTTCATTAGTTTCACAATGTACATTTCACAACATACAATAGTCACAAATTTGACCTTTCTCCAGCCATTTTCTGCAAAACTTCCCTCATTCTCTGCAAGATACAGCCATTTCTTCATCACTTTCCCTGAAGGCAAAATAAAAAAAGACACAGATCATATGTCATTTACTTCCAGATACATAAAATGTTTCCCCAACTCCTAAGCACAATGCTATGACACATCAAAGATCCAGAAGGATTAGTGAAGCTGTTGTGGGCTATCAAAGTGCAAATGGAGTCCAAAGTCAGTGCAAGCTGTAGATATGCGATATACCAACCAACTTTGTAGCTGAGCAGTCAGACATCAACGGAAAATGAAATCCAAATAAATTTAAATTAGGAAGTTACTCACTAGCAACTATTAACAAAACAAGAAGTTTCTTATACATTCCCAAAAACTCAACAGTCATGGGTAGCTAATATCTATACCAACAACTTTCTCCTGATCTTGACTAAAAAATGAGCATAGCTGACTTTCTGGAGGGACTGCCTTTAGTTACACGAGTCAGTAGATGGAATCAGCCAACAAGCACAGAATATATCTTTGGACCAGGAGACTTGCCTATGCAGATTTCATTAAGTACTGCCAACAGCCAGTTAAGAAAGTGTGCAAGAGCTTGCAGAATTATGAAAGTCTGCACAGAACACAAGGTAGAGAAATCTACTATCAACTGACAGCAAACACGGTTTGCGCAGTAATTTGCACAACCAATAACCATTAAGAACTTGCAAGTACAAATATTTCAAAAATATGTGTTGAAGAGACACAGGAGACATAAATAAACATTGGAGAAACTATTTGAATTTGTCTTACACCATGCAGAGCATTACTGAATGTGTACCTACCTGGTGGCTTTGATAACTGTCCATTTGTGTACACAGTTATGGCAACAGATAATTAGCTTGTCACTGTATGGACACTGCCTTCCAAAGTGAAATTTTGCTTTAAGGAGTTTGGTGATGGACATGGAGGAGACCGATCACAAAACATACAGCAAAATCCTTCAGCACAAGCATAAACTTAAAACTGCGAACCAAGTGACCACTTTAGGAAATTAATGGGACTTGGCAGGAGTGATATTTACAGCTGTGATGTAAAATTAGACCTCAGGCAGACTCTGCTTTGTATCAAGAATCATTTGTCCACTGACAAAAATTGGAAGAAAGGCATTGCATTAAGCTCACTCAACCTACGCAAAAATCTCACGTTGTAGGAAAAACTGAAACAATCATATTTAGTCAAAATACTTGCCATTTGAGAGGTATCTTGGGGTGTCTCCAGTACCTGCTCGGATGAGCTGTTATAGCAGAAAGATGGGTATATCTCCTGCATACGTATTGTTAGTGAACAGTACTGGAATCCCCCAAAAACCAGCCAATACACAAAGACTCATCAGAGATGCACACAGAAAGAGAAGAGATGAAGAAAATAAATTTCCATATGCTTTAAAATACCCATTTCTGTCTCATCATGCATCAATCCAGATTGACTGTTACCCAGATGAAAGGTAAAGTTACTTTAACACCTATTCCACTGAATCACGGAATCATGTAATTTCAGAGTTGGAAGGAACCTCTAGAGATCATCTAGTCCAACTCCTCTGCCCAAGCAGGATTGCCCAGAGCACAGTACTCAGAACTGCGTCCAGATGGGTCTTGAAAATCTCCAGAGAAGGGGACTCCACACCCTCCCTGGGCAGCCTGTTCCAGTGCTCTGTCACCCTCATTGTAAAGAAGTTCTTTCTCATATTCAATCGGAACTTCCTATGTTCCAGCTTGTGCCCGTTGTCTCAAACATATCTCTGTCTCAAATGCTTCCCCCTTTCCTGGCCACCACATCTCCAGTTATTTCACTTTCAAGTTCCTCCATATAATTAATTTTCAATGAATTTTCCATATAGTTATTTTTTTTACTTCCGTTCATCACTTGCTTTTTTCCATTCTCCTCCCGTGTTCTGTCTTGCATTACAAAAAGTGTTACACTATGACACTTGTAAGACAGTAAACACCTCATCCAAATGCAGCTTGAAAAGGAATAAAAAAATTTCAGTACATTTTAGAATCAACCTTTTGGACAAAACAATCTTTCCTGAGAATATTTTGCATTATGAGTCAGGTCTTCAGGTCTCAGCCAAAGACCTTAAACATGTGACTCTCTTCAAGTCAAATTTATCTCAAGCTAGGATTTCACATCATACTCAGGCGCATTTTGCAACATTTTTTGTATAGACAGCAATATGGGCAGAGGAAGTATAACAATTCTCAACTCCACTCATGCTATGTTAGGTAAAGAGACTGTCTTCTGGACAGCTGCTCACAGTCCGCAAGTAATTACAACCGTTCATAATGAGCAATAATTGATGTAGTTCAAACCATTCCTAGTGCCATTTGGTAGTTAGGAAATATGGTATCACATATTTCCAGGTCATTTCAGGGATTTCAGATAGACCCATTTAATTCTGGGTAGCTGCTAGAGATTTCAGCATATCCCCTGCTCAGATGTAGTATTTCTAGCAGAGATGACACAAACATTCCATTTTAAAATATGATATTTCTGCATTTTGGATATTACTTGGTAATCTGAACCACATTAAAATACAATATATGTCTTATACAGAATTTGGTTGATATGCTTGTCTAAGAAAAGTAAATACTCATACATCTTTTGAAATCTTTTCATGGATAATGAAGAAAATGGTTGTTACAAACTGCAGGATGAAAAATGAGAAAAAAATATGAAATAAAATAACGGAAATGTCAATTTAAATGTAGCTAAAAAGAAGTCAAAATAAACTTTTAGCAGCCTTTTATGGCTACGTGTGTAGATACTAGGAATAAGTTTTCCCTGTAAATACTCACCTCTATGAAACTGGAATTACACTCATTTCCTGACACAGAATCCTGAACATCATCCTAAATAGGTGTAGCAAATAGCTTCTACCTAAAGTTCAATCAAAAGCATGCCACATATTACCAAGGCTTAAACGTCTGGAAATATCTGCTATTTCCTGTATGCTGAATCACAGATTTTATTCTAGGAGCCTACAGAGCACTGGAGAAGTCACCTGAGAGCAGAACCAACATTTCCTGCAGGCAGTTACAGTATTTCTGTGGACCTCAGTAGGCACCACATCCACTTGCAAAGAAGCCAGCTGCTGCTGGCTACCTTGCTCAGAAACCTGGTGGCCAAGACTTCCTGGAGGTGGGAAAGAGGGTGATGAAATAACATTGGGAGCTTTATCTATAAATCGGAACTAATGGTACACATTGAGACTCCTCATGAAGGATCTTGTGGAGAAACATTGGCTGATGGTGGTAAAACAGTTGAACTGGAAGCTAGTAAAAAAGTACAGGACTTTATTGCCCATCTTCCAGAGAGTTTTACCGAGCTTCTGCAGTGGTTAAAAACTCTTATTGTAGACCTAGGCAAAGAACCCCATTAGTGTCTGGAAAGAATATGTCTTTTAAATATGTTTGCATTTTTTTGGCAAATATGATCCTCCTGCACTGTTTTGTTGTAGTGCACAAATGAAACTGGTGAAGCAGAAGGAGGCTCTTTTCATTAGGAAACATGGAAAAAATTTCAGCTGAAAAAAAAATTATTTCAGATAATGGAGTCAAAGCTTCTATTCAAAGGACAAATAAAACCAAGAAACAGAAAAGGTTAAAATTGAGTTAAAATCTAGCAGGAAAAATCAGCTTCTCTACCTTTAGGACATGGATAAAACATACATGTTATTCAAATGTTGTGGGTTGGGGGCGGGTTTAATGGCTTATACTATTTAAGTGTATATTGGGAAATATATAATTATTTTTTTTAGAGTGGAAACATTTGTAAACAAAATCCCAGACTCAGCAAAAACATCCATCTGGATCCCATGCTGCACAAGCCTGAAGCTGGGTGTTCATGGTCATGTGGGTTTGCACAGAACAGAAGACACTGCCAGAGTGCAATTGTGTCCCTGAATTGGCCTTCTCAAATCAGGCATTTGCTTCTAATCACAGTTGCCAAGCTGTAATAAAAGGAGAAAAATAAGTTTTAAACAATACAGTACGACTGTAAAAATTTTCTTTTACTTATAGAACCTTGTCCTCAAATCCTCCCAGGTAAGGAACCAGGACACCTGGAGTTTTTAGCTGCCTCTCAGAATAACCAGTTGTGTAATTTTTCTTCCGTGCAAATCATTTTTTAATTTGTGCCCCTGTTCCCCAAGTTGTAGTAACACTGTCACATGACACTTGTGACGGATCTGATGGGTTTCGTTAGCTTTGTGTTCTCATGTGCTGAATAATTTAGCAAATTAGACTTGAATGACAAAGAAAAGGCACAAGAGCAACAAGTTTTATCCATACCCAAGGACTGGATGCAGCAGTAAATGGAGCTATTTCCGTTATCCGCTCAAAATGCATGGCCATGAAGAAGTACAGACCAATTAAAAGGAACCGATAACTTCAAACTGAGCCTCGCTTTTTCTTTGCACATCTCTTGCAATGAAAAGAATGAGTGCAGGTGGGGACCTTGCCGTTCTGTCACCATCCAGGAAGAAAAAAAGAAAAGCCCAAAATTACGTAAAGGTAATTCAAATATCAGGTGCAGGACTGAGAAAGATAATGGTGATATTTCTTCAGAAAGGCATCTGTAGCAGAGAAGCCAGATTGCAGTTAATTTGCTCTGCCTTGTGCTGCTCAGTTCCATGGCTTGTAGTGGTAGAAGAAAGAATTCATTCCACCAGGCACCCATCCCAGTACACACAACTTCTCACAATATCCTCACTGCAGCCACCAGGGGAATAAGTAACAACTTACTTGAACATGGAACAATTGTAAATTAACATATAGTAGCCAAGCACAGCAGTAACACACTAATAACTGTTTCCCTGTCCCAGTTACTGAATTCCTGAGGGCGAGCAAAATAGCTTACAGCTGATGGAGGTCTGAAGGCCGCACATGAATCATTCCCTGTCTCTTGAGCATCCTGAGTCATCTTCATTGTGAACAAAACAATGTTATTTATTTATTGCCCATCACTGTAGCATCTGGGTGCCACGCAGGGTTTAAAATCAATATGCTGGCAGGCAGAGCAGGACTGCACAGACTCTAGACTATGTCAGATGGCCGTTAGATATCATTGTTGTTAGCACCAGTTTTTTGCTTTGCTTTGTCTTTTCCTTCGGCTGCTGTCACTCTGGCAGTTGCAGTTGCTGAATTCATCTTTGATTTCCCATTGTTTGAGACCCTGGATGTCAGTGACTCTGCAGAGCTGAGAGCTGAGCCTTGCAGATAAGCGGAAAGCAAGAGCCAGGGAAAATGGTGTGGGATTTGTTGGTAACATAGCTCCAAATGCTGGCATGTTATTAGCTACCATTTTTATATCATCAAAGCCAGTTTCTAGTTTCTTTTGTTTCTAGGTGTATCATTCACCTATGTTATAATGGGAACTGAGCTTTCAGACAGTGATTTGCAATGCATTTACCTTTCACCAGATAATCCCATTATGCATTTACTAATTCACGTGATTATGTGACTAGTTAGAGAGCTGCTTTTTTCTCTAAACAAACCCTTCTGCATTTCCTTTGGCAATGCTTCCCTCCTACGTAAACAACAACAAAAAGGAGAGAACATTTAACTTACTTAAAAAATGCAACACACCACACCAAGAATGGGTTTCAGAACTTTTTCCAAATTTGACATCTTATTAATTTTTATTTGTTGGATTTAAGCTTCGCAGTCTTCCGATTTCAAGTCAGTGAAGATATAGTCTTCAAGGCAGAGATGTCTTTAAAAAAACGTGCTAAGTATCTGCAAAAAACAGGCAGCAAAGAACAATAGGACAGAAACCTTTGCAACATTTCTAATAGTTCTTGCTTCTAGCAAGTCTGAAATTTAATAATCTCACCAATTTTCAGTAGCTCACATACTTGAGGTATCTGTATTTTGGAGTGCTCTGCGTGAATATTTATGATTTGTTTCCAGAACTGCTCAATCCTGCTGAGTTTAATGGAAATCCGTAAGTATTACATTCAAACATGTCAACAGATATCCCAGTTAGTCACACATACACACATTAAAAAACTCAATACACCCCAGACTGGAAGATGCTCAAAAAAGTTGGATGTAAAGTCATCCAGTCCTCAGAAGAGACACTGACAACCCACAAATATGAGGCCTTTGGAAATGCTGTATGTGCAAACAATGATTCCCGCACAGAAAATCCAAGAAATCTTACTGACTCTTCTCTGTGATTTTGAAGCCTGGAAATCAAGCAACTATTTAAAACTGTTGAGCAAAACTAAAATTTCAATAACAAAGAAAGAATCCTGTGAGATTCACAATGGGAATTTTTGGCATTTTTTTTCTTTTAATTTTCTTTTCTCCTTAATTCCTTGCTTTAAACAGCATGGCTCCCATTCTAAAATGATTTATTACAAAAAAACTGAGAGCCAAAGGGGTCTCCTGGTTATGCTGGTTAAGAGCTTTAAAAGGGCAGAAAAATCACAACTGAAAGAGCCCTGAAATTCCGTGGAGAAGTGGTGGCAATTTGGAAAGGGACTGCATTGGCAAATAGGTCCATTAAATCTCTTATTTCTGTTCCCCCGTGAATACACCATTGTATAACTTCTCTCACAGAGTGGAGTACAGAGCCCTACTTGTAGGATTTTTTTTTTTTAACAATGGCTTCTGTCTGTATTTAATTATATTAGCACACACAAAATGTACTATCAATCACCTGAATCAACTGTCACCTTATCTATTGGTCCTGAAGGCAGTATAGGGTTAACTATTTGGAAATAAATTTTTCTGTAACAAGCTATTAGGCAAAGACATGAGAAATAGAGATTTGTTGAGAATACAGTCACACTATTTAGTCTCTTCCATCCTTTCATCAACACATCTCACATGAAGGTAAAATAGTACATAGAAAGGACATCAAATGGATATAGTTTTGGAAGAGCCTTCTGACTTATAACAAGGTGTTTCACACAGTGAGTTCCCACTTACTGTTAGGCATCAAAGCAAGGGATACCACTGTGCCCCTAATGGCATATGGGTACCTTCTAGCAAGAAAAGCTTTGTCAGTATGGAAAGTATGAAGCCGTTCAAACTTCCATCTAAGGGAGATGGGGGGCAGGGGGTGCGGAGTGAAATTCCCTGATGTCTTTGATTAAGATGCAGCCACTCCATGTTCCTGGCCTCCAAAGGGTGTCTAAGGAACTAGGGGAAATGGAACAAGTTAGAAAGTGTGGTAACAGAATATGTATGCAAAGAAATAATGATACATTTTCCTTAATGATTTCCTTTCTACACACAAGCAAGATACCTGGTATCACCTGCATATGTCCATCCACGAGCTTCCTCCTTCCTAACCAGGTACGTGCAGCTTGGACCAACAGTGACCTACACAGTTCAAGGGTTCAAGGGCTTCTCCATGGCTGGGGATCCAGTTCACAGGGTGCTGCATGCATCAGTGCTACCACGTCATCCAGTTCCACTGTTCATTAAGGAGCTATGCAGATGCAAAGTCTCTAGGATACTCTCATTTCTGCTGCTGTCTCATTCATTACCTATCAGGCTGAAGTGGAAGAACCACTTCCCTGGTCAAAAATAAATAAGTAAGTAAATAAATAAGGAATCGAGCGTTCTTGGAGTCCCTCTGCAGAATTCGATGTTTTCAAAATGACTACCTCCTTCCGCGTCTGTGGTGCTCGAGGAGAACATTATCCTCAAAATCAAAGTACATTAGAGGATCCCGCCAGAGGACAGTGCCTAGGCATGCACAGCTCACCATGGCTGTGTCTTGCTGCCAGCCATTCACACTGGTAACCCGTACAACACAGCTGTAGTAAGGCTTAAGGCCAGTCCTTGAAACCTACCATGAAGATAGGATCCAAAAAGAGCCAGCCATCCTGGGCAAACTTCAGCTCCTCGCCTGTGGCAGGTGGATCAATAGAGACTAGGAAAAGCTCAGGATTAACACCCAGTGTATCTGAGGAGCGGTAAGGAATTAATTCCTGAACAACCTCTCATCCAGATCTCACTCTACAAGGGCTGCCCTCCGCGCTCCTATAAAGTCAACCATCACCCGCAGTTCAAGCTGGAGGCAAGAATTTACACAGCTAATTTCTTTGCAGCCTTTCAGCTATGAATCAATGCTTCCTAACTGAGACATATGCACAATATATGTCTGATACTTTGGACCTAACAACAACTGGCCAGGAAGGTTTCACAATTCCAATTCGCAATTCCACAATTCACGGTCCCAATTCACAATCCAATTTAAAGGCAATCTTGCAATGGAAGTGTAACCTATAGCTATGCTTTGCCCTTTTCAATAGGAGGAAGCCACTAGCAAAATTCAGAAGAAATCTGGCATGTTATATATTATTTCCTAGAGTGACTTTTTTCTTCTCTTTAATACATCTTGAATTTTTTTCTTTACTATTTTTTACATTATATTTTCAATATACAAACACCACAGTGCACAGAAAAAAAAAATTACAGAAAAAAAAATTAAGTTACTATAGTTTCAGAGCTATATCACATTCTATTACATTCACAGTAGAAGGCAAAAATTGAACCCAGTGATTCTGTGAAATCTTTAGCCACCTCAAAAATGTAGTAGGTGACTTGAATCAGCAATTCATTATTTATTTTCTGTTCAGGTTAAGGAAATCTCCTATTAGGGGCATCACAAAGTAAATTTTATTCTTTCTGAGAAAAGAACTTCCCGTGCATGTTAAAATATGCCAGATATTTAGGAACTCATATGTCCTTTTCCTGCAATTTGTGGAAATTTTTTCTTACTGTCATTTAGGTATTTGTTTTCTTTCAATTGTTTAATTGTATTCAGAGGAACCACATATGGGCAGTTTTAATTCCCTGGTTTCTGGAGTAATTTCTTACAGGGATACCAAAGGAGAAGAAAAAATAAAAAATTTTTAAAATGTAAAACACACCATTACCTGACAGAAGTTAATGCATAGTAAAAAAAAATGCTGCTGCATGTGCATATACGTTAACTCAGCCAAAAGCACAGACAGGGAAGTAATGAGACATTATTAAAAAAGACAGATGGTCCTCAAGAGCTTAAAGACAGTTGGTGGCTCATACTGATCTGAGTTGGATCTTCAAATGAAGCTTTATTGGGCTGTTTCTTGGTGAAAAATTTCCAAGGGCCAGAGAAGGTAAGGCTTTTATGCCAATTTGTGGAGATAAACCAATGATTGGTCAGAAAAGTAACTTTACAATCATGTGAAACATGCTTTGTCCTAAGAAGAGACAAAGAGGCAAAACAATTGTATTATTTTGTAGAACAATATTTTAATTATTTGGGTTGATCTAAAATTTTCCGTTTCATTTTCATTTATTTATACTTGGTAACAAGTTCTGTTCCTCTTAACTGACAAAAACAAATCTAGAATGTCCATTTCAAAGACATTAAAAAGGTGGCAAGCAGCTATATTTCAAACTGTGAGTGCCACTGGATTTTTAATTGCATGTAAATAAATGCTAAGATACCTCATTATATGCACCTCTGAATAGACCGTGCAGTTTATAGGATTGCATGTGTATGGTAACTGCACATGGAAATGATCAAGGAGCTAAACAGCCCTGCAGTAGGGTGCTCAATTACTCACTGAAAAAGCGTGATGTAAATTGGGCTGCCTGAACCACATGTACCAAGAGCCTGGCTCAGACCACATCTCCTGTTCAGGCACTGTTTGTACTGAAACATAATTAGTTTGTTATATTGTTCATCTTCTAAACGCTCTGTGTCCATTACAGAGTTATGCCCTCTACACTCAATGTTCTCTTATCTGTTGTGCTCTTGTTCTTTATTACCAAGTCCTGCGCGCTCTATTCCATCTGTCAACACCAAATATGATTTGTGTTATGTAAACCATAAAAGCAGGTTCAGTCCTTTCTGTATTCACTGTCTGTATTTACCTCGTGATCTGTGGATCCACTCAGAATTGAATTACTACTGAATAGATTAGTGGTTTGTGCTACCTTTCAGGGTATCTGGATGGATATCTCAGTATGTAATTTGCCAACATACTTTGGGATAAATTACACAAGATAAATACTTCTTTCCAAAAGGAATTTAAAGGAAGGGTATTCAAATGAAAAAAAAAAATTGAATATAAACTGGCTACTTATATTTTAGCCATTAGTAGATAAATAAAAAAAATTAAGCATATGGGGCTGAAAGTATTTTATACACAGAATTTTAGTATTTTATGTATAATATCATGTTATCATAGGATGTTAGTTTAAATTGTTTAGAAAGTTTAAATCTGTTTTTAAAAAAACATCACTGAGTCATTTTAAAATTATTGGCCTTTGCTTTGCTTCTATACGAAAAAGACAAGTTTGACGTAGTAACATATTAAAACTTGATGGCCAGCTTATTAATGTGAAGGAAAGCATACTAACAAGTCTGTAATCCTTCTTTATCTTTAATACTATAGATATGAAGGTGCCAGATCACCTGAAACAAAACCTCAGCAAACCAAATAGAGTAACATGTATAGAAAAAAAGTAATACAAGGTCACATTTCCACTTGATTTATTCAGACCATCTTTAAAGTCACTTGACTTTCAGTTAAGAAGAGTAGGCAATGTACGGTCACTTAATTACACAGTAGATTAGTAGATTAGCATTGGCAGTATTTGATTGTGAAATCAAGTCATGAAATAGCATGAGCCCTCGTTATGTGTTCTTAAATAGGAATAGTGGAAAAACAGGTATTTTTGCAAAAATGCAGGTGCTGCCAGACAGAACCCAGACAAAAATTTCCATAGTGCATCATCAACCTTTGTAAGATAAGGACTGTGCTATCTGTGAAGAGTAGCTAGCACTAGAAACAGTAAGTAAAGGTGTATATCCCTCTGTAAGAGTGTTCTGCAGTACCTGTTTAGATACCTGCAAATAAAAGCCAAATAGTCAAGAAAAGTCACTGCAAGAATATTTATGAAGTTTGTCTGGAGCTGGTTCCTCAGTAACTGAGGTGACAAAGACAACTAAGAAAGCAATGAAAAAGGCAATGAATGCATATAGAAAGTGCATTAAAATGAAAACGTCTCATTAAAAACCTGAGTCTTCTGTATACATTTCCTAATCCAGTCAGAAAAAATTATAATAAAGGTCAATCTTCTGTATTCCCATACCCTGGCAGTTAAAGATTGCAAATAACACTGTGATACTGTTGTCTATCCTCTGCTTCATTTTTCATTATTATTTCAGTTTAAAGACAGAAGTCATTACTATATCCAGTAATAATAAACAGGTGTCTCTAAATTGTGAGGTTAGTTTCCCTTTAACTCAAATTCCATCTTCAACTCTATCAAACTGCATTATGAAAGGCAGCTGCCCTCAGCACCCTCTCCAGCCAGTCCGCACATCTGGCCCTCACTCAAGCTTGGTGGTTGTTGATTAAGCTGAGCTTTTATCTGATGAAAAGACTGCTCCAGCACTCAGCAGGCTTCTCCCAAAACATGCTTCTGTTAGAAGAAGGGGACTGAGCTTTGATTTTTATGCTAATCTTCTTCCACTGCTCCGCCACAGTGTTTGGGTTGTGAGAAGACCAGTGTGCACCAGTTCTCCCACTGGCGGAGGCTGCTACACCGCCCCACCAAGCCCTTCCTCAGAGCTGGTTCCCCAAATTCTGCCACTACCTTGGCACAAGTGAGCACAGCAGAGCAGTCCTGACTACTGCTGTGGCCAGAGAATTAGACACAGCTGAGCTGAATACGGCTGATATGCCTGCAAAGAATAAATCTACAGCTGAGGATCCAGAGGATGACCTGGACTAACAGTATCCTGTGACTCCCAGCACTATTAAGCCCAGTATGGTATATCTGACAGGATGCCTATAGCATTCTACTGCACTGCCAGCCACTCTCAATCTGCAAGGACTTCTCCCTCATGACTACCAGCCCACAGCCAAACATTTCAATTTGGACAGATCTTAGAAAGGAATTAAATCCAGAGACTATGCAGGATGAACAATTAGAGATTTCTTGGCTATTCACACTATTCTGCATCCAGGAATTCTCTGCAGGAATAGATGATTTAAAACAGTGTTTTCGTGAAGAACACTGAACACGAGGAAAGCAAAACAAAACCACAAAATAGGTAGGAAACCCTTGCAGGCTTAAAAATACACATGTCCCAGATTGATTGCTTAAAGCTTCTTAGCTTCTTGTGTATTTCTAAAGGAAAAGGCATCGGTCATTTTGTGCTATAAGTGAGATTGTCAGCAGGAGAAACCAACCTCAGATTCATTCTTTTAATCGGTTTTGAAGAGTACATTTCTGTAGCATGTTCAGCAGATTTGAGTACAGCTGGGTAAGTGCCAGGATGCTTGCTAATAAAAATTAATTTCATACTGTACTCTCTACTTATAGCATTATTTCACCTGGAGAAAATATTTTCAATGAAGATGTCAATTTCTACAGAATCTTTTTGAACACAAATTCAGTGACTGTATTTCAGTGGTCCGCTATTGGGCTTGAGTTTTCCTGTCTTGACTTGAGGAGATAAGACCTCTCCAAGCGCTCAGACCATTTTCTCCAGAAAGCCATACCTTCAACCCAAATGGGCTAAGCAAATTTTGGACATAACTTTCTTCACTTGCACCAACTCATGCAGCACCTTCTCGTAATCATGCCAGAGGAGAAAAGCAGCTCAAATGCAAAGAGCTGAGCAGTATAGTTGGGTCTGCATCAGACTGTTATAGAATCAGCCTAGTGCTAAGAAGCTAAAGGTGGGATTATACTTTATTTCAGATCCAGCTGGGCCAATATGAGAGATAACTACCCCAGCTGTCTGTTGAGGCACTGGGCTCTGCAGTGGGGGAGAAGCTTGCCTCCAGGTGCTCCATGATCCGCATAAAGCTAAATCAGCAGTGGTTAGAATTATCTTGTTATGTTTGCTTTAATAAGACAAGAGAGTAATTTCATTACCTGCTAGACTGGCAGAGAAGTCAAACCAAGAAGGAAGAGTTAGGGCCCAGAGAGTTCTTTAATTGGTACAGCTGGACCAAGAAAAGAAGAATGTCTTGTGCAGCAGTAGAGATGCCCTTCATCCCTTCAGCATTTGTTCCTGTTGAGTTAGATCACAAATCTCATGATTTATGATCTTTAACCTTAACATTTACAACTTTCACACAATTCAAACTGAAGTCTGAAATCCACTGCCTGAAGTCAAGTAGGAGGCTCCACATGTATCACACGGGGAACCAGGATTCAATAAGCAGATGAGGCTGCATCAACCCTGGGAACTGTATTTGTTCTACCTGTGACAAATACGGAATTAGTGAGGTAGCAATGAACAACCCAACCATATACAAATGTATTTATAATAGATGTAAATATATTACAAATATTCGTGTGTGCACAGTTATTATTTTGATAATACATTTTTTTACCATAAAGATTCTTTTTAAAAAATGCCTTTTTGGCCAAATTTCAAATATTGTCGTATTGTCCAGTCTGTGATTCTGTAAATAATTCATCATTTCTTTTTATCAACTATATTAATTTACATTCATTTTTATAAATAGCTCTCTGATACATTACTACTTAGCTGGTAATAAGAAAATAGTTCTCTGTAGTTCAGAGTAAAATGAGCAGCCTGGATAAAAAAAAAAGACTTGGCAGACCTTATTGCGTCCTTTCAGTCCTTAAAGGGGGCTTATAAGAAAGATGGGGACAAAATTTTAGCAGGGCCTGTTGTGATAGGACAAGGGGTAATAGTGTTAAACTAAAAGAGGGTAGACTTAGACTAGAAATAAGGAATAAATTTTTACAGTGAGTGTGGCGAAACACTGGAATATGTTGCCAAGAGAGGTGGTAGATGCCCCATCCCTGGAAACATTCAAGGTCAGGTTGGACGGGGTTCTGAGCAACCTGATCTAGTTAAAGATGTCCCTGCTCATTGCAGGGGAGTTGGACTAGATGGCCTTTGAAGGTCCCTTCCAACCCAAACTATCCTATTATTCTATTCTATTAAATAAATTCTAAATATGAAAAAATAGTTGAAAATAGTGAATGAAAAGGGAATATGCTAAACTAATCAAGAATACACAGTGAGACACCAAATGAAAAAAGTTATTCTCTCTGTTCCCAGAAGGGACTGGGTATGAGACAAAACTGGATGTAGAAAGAAATTCAGGTGGGACATACAGCAGGAGAACTGACACACATTTAAAGCAAAGTTTAGGGGTAGACTGTATTTTCAAAAAGAGGAAGAATAATTCATCTTCTCATTTATTCTTTGCTAATAATTAGGGTAATCAAAGTAATAACTAAACATTTTTAGTACAAACAAAGAATAGGTATTGTGTGCAAAATGTCCTGGAGACCTTTATACCATGAGTGATAGCATTAAAAAGCCTGTGGTTTCAAAGCAAACTTCCAAAATGCAAATAATAATGTGTACCTGAAACAATGATTCAGGCCAAGTTCTTCATATCAATTTCAGCAGAGAAATTCTTTCTTTCTTACCGAGTAAAACATACATAAAAGTAGAGGAACAACCCCTTTGTGTTTGTCTGTTCTGCCTACTGTGACTAGATTGCCATTATAGTGTCAAGAGTAGACAGAGCTCAGTTTGTTTGGAGCAGGAGAGTACTGTTTGGTTTATTATTTCAGATTTGGCCCATGCTCAGAGCAGTAGAAAATGGCGTTGTCCCTACATGTCATGTGTTTATAGTGAGTCTAGGACAAGGGATCAGGCGGGTTTTGGCCTAATACTTCAGATCACAAAAATGTAACCTTTTTAATTCAGTTGGTGACAGGTACCTTTTATCACAGCAAGGGAGTGTCTGTCTTTGCTTGAAACTTTAAGTGATTAACATAGTTTTAAGCATATTTCAAAATGGCAGAAATAAGATGGAGTGCTAGGCTGATTATGGAAAAAAGACACTGACTGTATCTTCAGTCACACATTATAGCAAAAATGGGCATTGCACAACCATTCCAAAATATTAGCATAAAACCCACACAGCAATGAAATATAATTCAAGCCATGTGAAATCACATGAACAAACCACAATAAATCATACACCATATTAAAAAATTCAAACCATTCTATCGGCTTCATCACTACTCAGAAAAACATAGCTAACTTTCTTAGAATTGCTTAATCTAACTGTCCCAGCCCTGAAGATGTAGCCACAGACATCAACATGTGCTGGCAACTCTTGGACAATATAAGCTCTCCAAGAGTACTGAATCTATAACCTTGGTACTGGCATATGGCAAAACATGGGTTACCACATCTCTGCTCTTATTTTGTAAGCCATGCTAATTAGATGAAACTACTTCATGTACACAAAGTCTTTTTACCTCACACCATTGTTTTACTGGATAGACAGCTCCTCAGACAGATTATCTGTGGTTACACTGCCAAAACAGTCACGCCATCGGGTACTTCTTCCTTTTTGCCTGTAACAGACCCCAAGTATACTCCTGGTATTATTAATATTGGCCCTACTAACAACCACAAGTAGGACAGCATTGGCAGGATGAGTAAGGACAGTGGAAAATGACCACGTTACTTACTATTGTATCTCAACAAGGCCTTGTTGGTTTTATTTTGATTGTAAAAAAAGAGAATCACCTGATCCAAACATGAGATGCCACTGTTTTATTTTATGCACAAGCTGTGGATGCTAGCAAATCAAAGAGGTTTGCAGACCCCAACCAGAACTACCAGCTGATCAGAGCAGTTTAGTCCTTATGGACAACTTCACAACCCTTGGCGCAAAGACAACAAAGGATAAGGATTTTACATGCCACATTTTGGTCCCATTAACAGATCTTTTAATTAACTGATTCAGCTTCCACCTGCAAATGGTGTTCAAATGGAAATGGAACAGGTGTGGTTTTAAACCTAATAATGTCTTTGGGAGAAGGATGATAATAGAGACATTTGCTTGGCACAGATGTCACCTCCCATAACAGAAGGACAATGATGGGATGGTAATCACTAAGCTAATACATATTCCATGAAGTCCATTAACAGCCAAACAGCTACCAGGGAGTAGCAACTTTAGGAGGCATTGCACTGGTTTCTGGAATGGGCCCTAATGTCCACACATAGCTTTATTAACAAATGGAGCTACATATAAACTGTGGAGTGAATTTAACAGCTGAGAACACCGTCCTCAGAATAACATGAAATATTATATACTTCCACTTTCTAGCAATATCATTCAGCATTTCTTACTCTTTCCTCAGCTTTGCAGTTGATTCTTTTAATCTCTGGACAATTTTCCTGTCTAGGTACAAATCAGATTACATCTCAGTTCCACATTATGTTCCCATCCCATATCTGAAGGAAACTATTCCTCTCCAATTTGAAAACACAAATATTTCTTTTAACAGTTAAAACTTTTAGAGAAACATCTGTCTTTGATGTCTGAAAATTCAAGTCATATAACACAGTGCCTACCTTTTCCCAACAAAGATGATGTTATTGTCTGAAAAGAAACCCTGCAAAACTGCAACTGAGAAAATACCAAGTAATATTAACTTCTGCAGCTGCTAGGTCAAGGAGTTGCAGAAAAATAATGCTTGCTTAAGGTCATAAACTTCAGCACCATCCCAGCAATCACCCCCGGGAGGCACTTGAGACTATGACTCAAACCACCTCCCTGGCTTCAGCTGGCTCAGGCATGTGGCCATTTACTTTTAGCCCATCAATATTGTCCTGAATTGAAAGACAGGGGTCAACTCAGATCACATCCTTGAAAGTCAGCCTGTACATCATCACCTTATTAAAGATTTAATAGTATGAATACTAAATCTTATCAAGAGCCCGCTGAATTTAACAAGGCTGCAGTTATTGGTTTATCTGGATTTTGGGTGCAACTCCAAGATCTGTGGAACTCCCCAGTACAATAACTCAGTACTATGGGTGGGAGAATATAAAGTCAGTGCAATTACTGCAGGGTCCAGAAATCCATGAGCAGCTCTTTTCAGGAGGGAGCAATGCTATGGGAGCTGTTCCACAACCCAGGGTGGGACTGGTTCTGTAACGCTGATAGACGCTAAACACACTAAAAAGCTCACTCGCTCATGAAAATGGGCACCTGTGACTGGGAATGCTCACAGCAAGTAGAAAAATCATGCATCTTTTCCACAAATACTTTTCAGAGCAGATGAAAAATTATGGAGTCCATCCTCTTTCTAGTTCTACTCTTCCACAGTACTACTTCTACTCTTCCACAGTAGTACTCTACAATACTTTCCCATGTCTGGCAAAATCCATACCTACTATAGCGACGGAGACATACTTTGTGATTATTGCTGTCCTCATAGATTTTCTTTCTTCTTTCTCTGACAAAAGGCTTTTTTTGACCAATGTGAATGATGATAGTAAACAGTCTGGTCAGATGATTTGTCACCATTTCGACTTCTTTCCTCATACCAGTGGATGAAAACTGGCATTGTTCCTTTTCAGAAGTTCATGCTTTTTTTCTGTTCCCCAGGGTAAGTTAGGCAGTAGACTACGTAATACAAATTTGTGTTTCAGAAGTGCAAGAGTCCAATAAGGTCAGAGATTTGAAATGACAAGATAAGCACAACAGATCAAACTATAAGTTAATAAACAGCTTTAGTGAGCTGTACATGGTTTAGATCTATACGTAGCAAACCCCAAGTAATTCAAAACTGGGTCCAGATAAATTTCCCTGTTTTGTAAGCCTAGAAGATCTTTTCAGCAATGGTGATCTGACTCTGGAAATATTTTTTTAAAAAACAGTCCAACTTCTTGCTTCATTAAAAATATTTTTTATACATTTGTTCATACTAAAATATAAATACTATTCTCATGGCATATTAGACATACAAGCCAGCATTAAAGTCTCTAACCAAAATCTCTGCATTCCCAACAGATTAAACTACACAGTGTTGCAAAGTCTTTGTAATGAAATTATATCGAATAATTCTACTGTTAATCAGATTTCAGCATTTCTTATAAGTATGTTGTCTATGCCTACTGAGGCTCCCTGAGCATAAAAAATATCTTGTAGCCAGTCATCTCCACCTGAAATTCCAATTAAAAAAAATAAAATATAAAAAGAGTTTACAGATCTGGATTCTAACAGACTGAGGACAGAAGCTGTGAGGACTTTATGGAAAGTTTTTGACCAGATGCTTTCTTTCTCAGACCAAGGAAGTTCCAAATCTCCATTTCCTGTTGTCAGTGGATCATTTCTGCCATTATTTCAATGACCATATCCTAAATGACTATTGGAAATACTCTATGCCAGGTTTCCTAAGTAATTCCTGAAGCCTCATTCTCATTTCTTCCTGAGTCCCTCCCTTTTCTTCACATAGTAAGGGAAGTGCTTAGCATCTTTTGGGTTATGATTCATATTTAAATTATTGCATGTTGCAATAACTTTTTTTTTTCTTTTTTCTAAATGTGATAGCTCCTTGAAGCTACATTCAAAATACCTCATCACTAGTCTGAAGCATTCCCCACAAAAGCTGACCATGGTCTCTTATGGTCTCCTACAACTTCCTACTGCTTCATTTTGCCAACAAGTTAATTAATGATTCAACAATGATTTCTGTGGCACTCCTTGAGTTGTGCCCTCTCCCCTCCTTTCTTCTTCAAAATGTCTCATGCTATGCAACTTTTAGAGACTCTACATTTCCCCCTCCTTGACACCTTTGAGGCAATAGACAATGGAAAAAATCCTTTATGGAAGGCTTGTTGCCACTTGTGTATCATAGCTTGATCTTCTCCTGTTTCTGCTCCTGCTTTTGTTCCATCAATTCCTTTTTCCACAGATCTTTCTTATTTCAGACCCTTTTTATCTGAGATCTTGGCAAATCATTCAAACTCCAAGCTGGTATCTTCTCTTCCCACCTCCTGTTCTGACCCCATCTCAATTCTGCCCTAGTAGTAACAGCAGAAAAAAGCAACTAGGTAGCACGCTAATGTTAAGAATATAATTAAAAACCACTAAGAGGTTTCAGTTGGCTTTATTCCCAGATTTTAACAGTAAATCAGTAGATTTTAATTATGAAAAAAAAATATTGCCTGTTTTTAAGAGAAGTGCTTAGCTAAAATAAAACCATAGCCACAAGGATATTAACACAACAATTTAACTATGCACAACGAATTTGTTATTCACAAAATTTTCATACCATAAAAAAAATGCAGTGGATGAATAATACAAGAAATTCTAGTATCTTCTATATGGTAACACAGGTACTAGGAATTATTTGATCATTATGTATAATAACAGTATAATATATTACACATCTTTTCTTTCTAAATATTTTTTTTTTCTGTGAACTGTTGGAGTACTGACTTAGACTAGAAAATGCATACGAGCATCACATTAAGATGAAAGCACAGCACCATCTTAGTTGTGTTAATACTTATCCTCTTACAGTAGTGCTTCGAAACTTCGATTTTGGGAGAGCGCTCTGACTATTTCAAAAACAACAAATAGCACTGGTCAGGGAACAGGATTAAGCCCTTACCCACAAACATTGACATTGTTGAATTCTAGCATTTCTCCTAGCAGACTTTTGACCTTCACAAATTAGCACCTCCCTAACAGTGCACAAGTGCAAGACTAGCCACAGCCCATATTGGGGACCACACTGGGGACCACTCCCATTATGCAGTTTGGATGCTGACACCCTATTTTGAGAAGGAAATCAAATTAAACACACAACATGATCTATGACTCTCCAGTTGGCCTCAGAGAATCACCTGATTTTCCTTCTTGGAAAGACAGGCTGTTGCGGTAGGTAAGATACATGCGCAGACTGAGAGATCACTAGGAGAGTTTACAACTTAAATACAGAAACCTCAGAATTAATTAGAAAGAAGCAGCATAACCTTCCATCTTAATGATTCCCTAGTTTCTGTTCCAATGTTTTAATGGCAGACCCATCTTTGATTTGTCTAATACTTTCCATTGCTTGCAACTTTGCCAATTTACAATATTTCCCAATTTCTATGTTTGATTCAGGCTTTTATAATTTTTATGTGTATCTACATGCCTATACACACACTTATGCACATATTTCTTTTATATGTAATATATTCGTGTTTGATCCTACCAAAGATTTTGCTTTTGCAAAACGATTTTTCTTCTCGTGATACTGAAATACAAATAAAACAAAGCGCTGGAAACAACTTCATCTTGTTTGGTTGTATCTGTCATTAATACATCATTTAACGTTTAACATTTTTCAACATTAATGAGGATGTTTTAGGTAAAAAAGACAGGGAATACATAATCAGAAGGCTCAATAGCTCCCCTCATATGAGATGAGCTGTAATTAAAGAATGTTTCATATTAAATTGAACTAAATTTAAAGAGCAATACTCTGTTGCCAAGACATTGATATACAAGGAATGGCTCTGAATTTGCAATTAGCCATTATCTTGCATATCTGCACAAGGAGAAACTCAGACATTAAGATCTATTTGATCTATTTTTGTAGAAAATTATTAGGATGTAAATTTCCCTGATTTTTAATCCATTCTAGGATATACCATTTTTTAGATATGGACAAGTTATTACCATGGCCACCTCGCAGCATTCCTCTATGTGTAATTTTTAAGGTCACCAATCTTATATCATAGAATTATTTTAACTTGTGGTATTATTCTGGAAATTTTGCTAGGAGAAGTAACTATTATAGGAGTGCCTTCCTCTATAACAGCAGAGGGGAATATATTTAGCAGAAAGCATGATTTTTAAACAGAAATAGACATTTAACAAAATTAATCATTAATTGTTTAGCAACACAGGACTATCTATCTGAGTATAGAAATTTACACTATACTAACAGAGAATTATCAAAGTTTCAAATTTAGCAATACTGTAAATAAATAAAGTTATGAAAATAACTGATTTTTTTGGTTCTCCTGACTAAAGCAAGGAGAAAAAAAGCTATTTTTCAGAATGTCTGATGATAAGAACAAATTATTTTGAAGCTAACCAAAACATTTGATTCTGTTCAAAGTGTTCCTTATTGTTGTGTTTAAGCCACTATTAGCTTTGCAATTTTTCAAACAGTATGTTATTTCAAAACCAATAAATACTGAAACATTTTGACACATCTTAGCTAGGGTTTCTTCCCACACACACTCTGAAGAAAACTATTCATACCATTCAATCCCAAACCATAAATAACTGTGAATCTTACCAAACTGTGACAATTCAAAGAATCCGGGAAATTTCTGGTAGGGCTGGGAAGTTAAATGGTGACATGAGTTTATTAACAGTGGAAAGTTTCAGATAGAAACTTCTAAATTGAAGGAAGTAGAGAAATATTTAGGAGCAGCGACCTCTGTCCATGTCTCCCACTACCAGATGGTACCTTAATGCCTAAATTATAGTTTATGCTTCTTTGCTAAATGAAACTAAATTTTTTTTTCAAGGAGTAGTTAATCTTTATAGAAAAACTAACTTTCTTAGAACATTTTCCTGGGAAGCTGTTGGTTCAATTCCCTTTAATCAAGAGAAGCAACAAAATCTAGGCTTCTTATTTCTTTATTAGCTGCTTGGTGCTGCACTAAAGTGCATTTTCAGGATCAGCAGTAGCAGTATGTACTATATATACTCAGAAGAGGTAAGTCAGTAATTCAAACAGCACTTGCATACTATTTTCAAGTAGCTGGCATTACAGAATAGCATTTCGTTGCAATTCTGCATAATCTTTTCATGCAGGATACTTTCAAAAAAAGGATGTTATTAAGAAAGCCTCAGAAATTATGCTAGCTTTCATTAGTTGTGAACTTCACCTATATAGCTAGTTTATCTTGAATGATGTAGTAATAATAGCCTTAAATTGTCAGAAGCAGGTTACAGTGAAATATCAGGCTGTACATGGAATATTCACAATGTATTTATTACCACAGACTGGAAGTCTAGACAGTAGTAAAGATAGATTAAAATAGTACCTCTCTCAAAGAATAAAACAGCATGGCCATAAAACCTATGCAAGCAAGCAAGAATCTTTGAACAAGTTACAGAAGGTAGCAACCAATGAATTTCACAGGAACTATAAAAAAGAACAAGATTTCAAACCACTATAATCACCAAAAGTAACAAAATAAAGAATTGCAACTATATTCTCTTATGCAAAATTGACACTTAAACAAGTGGAAACTCTCTCTAGGGAAAAACTTGAACAAATTGGGTACTTATTTTTGAAAACCTTGTTGAGAAAGCAAGAAGAAATTATTTGTTATTTTCAAGGTAGCAACAAAATCCTTACACAGAATTCTTTCAAAAGCTTACGTTACTTTTTTTGTTTTCCCTCAGTGTGCATAAGGACTTAGCAAAATGAAGGCCATAATGACCAATTAAGTGAACCTGGAAGAATAAAAACAGGCCTCAAAAACCTTTTATTCTCCAGCCTAAATAGTATTTTAAAATAAGGACTCACATCTGAATTCAAGGGTTGATAAGGTAAAATAAGGACTTTCCCTTGAAGCAGAGCTTTGAAATAAATTTGACGCTGAAAAAGGGTTGTGAAAGAAAGTTGAGTATTTCTGTGGAATCCAGGCGGCTGGAGCGTGAGTGCAGGGACAGCAGGCAGGCAGTGCTGAGACGCTTCTCCAGCTCTACACCCAAGTCAGCCCCATGGCTCAGTAGCCTCAGATAACCCATCTCATCATTCCTAGGTGGAGGAAAAGCAAAGGTTTCCATCCATCTCTTGAGGAAAGCGACTGTTACTAAGCCATGCCAGAAGCAGAGAATTAACTGTAGGCAGTTACGTATTCACCCCTACTTTAAGCTGCACCCCCGGCTAGGCACAGCAGGAGATCCCACCTCATCCCGACTAACCAGCTGTGCTTCCTTCAGTCTCCATGCTGCAAATTTCAAGTTTTTAAGCTGCACAGACTACAAAAAGCAAATTATTTACTATACCTGGACAAGGAGCCTACAGAAATGGGCACTCACCTCACTCCCTTCATTTTCTGTATTCATAAGCAACTCCCGTGATGACTAACACTGTTATTTAGATTCTATCCTAAAGAGTACAGCTATTTAGATTGCTCTTTGTCTGCTCACTCCAATAACAGCTGTGGTAGAATTCCCACTTCAATGCAGACAGAAAATTGCCCTGCATGTTGTCTCTCTTTTTCCTTTATGGCTTGACCTTCAAAAGAATCACTAGGGTCTTAAGACTGCAAAAGGACAGGCCAGCACAATAATTTGTCGTTAATGATTTTGTTCCAAATTCCTATGCTTGACACAAAGCAGCAAAATGAAATCTAGATGCCTGGGACTGATTTTTTCTATTGAATACTCAGGAAGCCTAACAAAGAAAAATGTAATTCTCTGATATGTTGGTAAACTCTCCATACGTCTTCTCCAAGACTGAACCACTGCCACAAACCTGAGGAAATCCAAAGCTAAGTAACTGCAACCAATAATAAATTCAACCAATGAAAGGGAACCATTCCCTCTCATTTCAACATATATAGATATGAAAATAGGGGGTTTACATTTATGCATTTGTGAAAGAAAAAGCAAAAAAGAAAATCCTGCAAGAGTAAAACAAGGTGGTTAGGATATGTAACACAGAGAATCCACCTCGAACTTGCTGTTAACCTTGCTTGGGCCTTACCTCAAAATGAGCTTCAATTTTTATTTTATGCATAGCACAATTATCTTGTGTAACTAACCTCTATAATGTATTATAAAGAAATGAATAAAGCACACAAGTACTTTAGTAAGGTACATGTAAGTGTAAGTTTCAAGAACAGCCACTGCCTAAGAGAATAAAAAGATTTCAAAGTCATCCCGAAGTCTTCAAGGCATAGCTTGAATGAAATTCCCAGTGTGCAGAACTTTACTCTTACAGGATTCTCAGTGTGATGAAACCGTGATTCTTCATCTGCTTCAATAAGTCATTATTTTATTGTAGTCTCTTCCACTTTTGCATTAAAATCCCGATGGAAAAAAACCAAACTGTAAAAGTGTTTACAAATTCACTTATCTTCAAGCTATTAAAATCAGTTCCTTACGTGGCTGAGGTTAAACACGTACAAAATATTTGCAGGATTAGGGATTCAGAGAACCACTGGGTAGCTATAAAAATTGTTTTACCACTTAGTGAAAAATGAGCTTTAACAACAAGGTGAAAAGGAACATTCTAGATAATGGCTTGCTTTTCTGAAATAAGGGACAATAAATCCCACTATCATTTTATGAGGCAATGATCTGATTTTTGAGACTACGGGCTTTGCATTCTAAATCTGCATCATAAAGCCTCACTGCTATGACTGATAATTTGCTTTCACTTCTTTTCCATTCCCATATTTTTTAAAAAGAAAAGATCCTTTCTCTAGTGAAATGGCTAAAATATGAAAATAAAAGTGTTTAGCTATTAGACCATGTCTTTTTTTTATCTTTTAATTTTGACATGGAGCTGCAGTTTGATGGATGCAGAATTTTTCTCCTGGGGCATTTCAGAAGCACCAGTGGAAAGAATTAGTGAATTCTTCAAGGACTTAACAAATACTTTGTGAATACAGTCTTTAAATGGTGACCTATCCAAACCATTTGCTCCAGCTTTAACAAATGTCATCTTCTTGGTCTAATTACAGGCGTTCAAAGTTGCATTTGAACTCCATTATTATCACCCAATATTTGAGCTGTAAAATTCATACTCTCATTCTCATTGTTTACTATGAACAAATCTTCCATCATTCCATTATATTAAATGAATACAGCTCACAAGTGGAGACATTTTTACCATGAACAGTTATGAAACAATATATACAGTGCCTGCATCCATAAATGAATAAAAGGTATTTGTACCAATTTAAAAAAATTAAATACCTGATAGCTTTGTATAGACACATACATTACACAAATATAGGTAAAATTTAAATATATTTCTGCAATCAATGGTTTAAAAAAAAACCCAACAAAACAAAAAAATCAGAAAAAAATGCACCAGTCTATGGAGCTACTTAAAATAATTGAGGCTGTTGCCCCAAGCTAGTCTCCCACATAGCACCTCCAGACCTGCAATAGCACATTGGTTGAGCATTCCTTAGCTGCTTCCCTGCAAAGACTTCACGGTTTAAACAACCTTCAGCTGAACTTTAAAGGCTGATAAAGGGAAATTTAAGCAAAGTCAACTACATTTGCACAGTAACAAGTGAGACGCTTTCACACTATCCCCTTACTGAGGTCCAGTTAATGAGTGTGGTGATGTCCATCTGGCCATTTTATACTGTGGCAGATGCTTCTAAGCAATTGCTTTCTGTAGTTCCTCTTTACAAACTTACAGCAAAAATACTGTAACTACAGCAGTTATACATTCTATTTTCCCAATGCAAATTTTATTAAGTTTAACCTTTTCCAGTCCTTGTCCAGTTTAGTTTAGCACATTCATAAACTAAATTATTATAGAATCAGATAGTATTCACAAAGTTATCCCAAAATAAAAAAATGTTTGAATAATAACCGAATACATTTCTAGTAAAAGTTTTTAAAGAGGACAAGTGAAAACTTGTAAGACAGTGATGATGTTGAGAACAGCAAAACCAGCAACTGCTTCAAGATACCACCCTACTCCATTGTCGGCTGTTGCGGATGGAAAATTTGATGCAGTTATGATTTAGGAGCAATTCAAAATTTATTAACAGTTTGAGGTAAATCAAGAGGTTATATTTTAGCAGCATTTAATCATTAAAGAATTTAGGGATTTACAAGGTGATTTAACAAAATAATTGAACAGTGACTTAATTACAGTTTCAAAAATGACAAGAGTCATACTAACTTACTGTAAGGTGTCCTAAATAAATATATTTGTATAAACACCAAAACATATAAGCACACACCATTTGAGGAGTTACACACACACGCACCACCTGAGTCTTTAATTCTTAGGACCAAGGTCCCTTTGCAGTGGATGACTCCAGTGAGATGACAGGTGCCCCTTTTCCTATATCAGTATATACGTGTATGAACACAAAAACATACAAACACACTGTGAGAGAGGCAGAAAATATTTGGATCCAGTAAAATATATGAATACACACACTCGTAAAAGCCAATGTGTATAACAGGAAACACACAGATAGCGAGGTAGAGGAAAGAGAGGCTAGCCTATAGTTAAAATTTCCTTTTCCTCAAGTTTAGAGCAATGGGCAATAATTGAGACTCGAGAAGGTTGACTCGCCCTGGCCCTTTAGCCCTCAAGGTGTTTACCTGACCGGCATCTCAACTCAGGGGAGATGCTGGTCACGGCCTGCTGTGATCCAGGAGAAATCAAAGGCTCTCACTACAGTGCTAATTATAGGGTCCAAGATAACTGACTTTTGTCAAGTACTTTTCCATTTTGGCCCAACTCAGACAATGGGATTTCTGGTACTTTTCACCAGTTGCACAAGCCCAGAACTTGCTAGATCTTGAGGTTCTGGTATCATCCCCTCATCTCTGAGCCACGATCCAGGTACTGTCAGTGGGTGGTTGCTTATCAACTGTTTTCAAGCCATAAGGGAACCAGGTGCGCTAAGGGGTTGCCATAATATTCCGGTCCATCACCCTTCACATTCTTTCCTATTTTATGTTGGGTTGTCATGTGGCCCAGGTTGCCATGTGGTCCAGGTGTTAAGAGGTTACCATAACATTCTGGTCCATTGTCCTTCACATTCTTTCCTGTTTTACATTGCGTTATTACGTGGCCCAGGTGGTGGGAAATCATGCCAAGCACCCAGTGGCCTAAGGCAGGGAGGGGTTGCACCACCTCATCAGCCATTAAACTCCTTCTCTTGGAGTTCATCATCCCCACTGAAGATCTGCCAGGCAAGGAGTGGTCACACAAATCACCCTTCTTCAGTACAGACAGTGAAATTAGGTAGCTTAGGCTGATCATCTCTTCCACTTCTCAGCTATTGCAGCAGTGGTCCCGCTTCTCCGGGTCACTTGGACAAATTTTAAGCTTTGCATATCATTCTTGCAAAAACTCGTTCTACACTGTAACGGTACGAAGCAGTACAAAAATAACTACATATTAACTAATGTACGGAATCCATAGCTAGCACTAACTAAATACAAAGCTAAGTATCAATAGGTATTAATATGTTCACGATCCCAGATAAGAAATATATTAGGATCACTGCCTGGTCAGCAAACACTGCCAGTTGTGAACAGACAGGACACTGATTTTCCTTAGGACAGGCTGCTCCTCCAGGTTGCAGAGTCATTGTTCTCATTCTCTGCTTTCTTCCTAAAAAGGAGGAAAGCAGTCAATTTTTCCTTTCTTCTTAAAAATAAGTTTTATCGCATTTCCATGTCAGATCTTTTTCTCTTGAATCCTTGATCTACTATCTATGGTATCTCCATAACTACACTTAAAATTTTTTTACTTTTCTCACTTTGTGTGGCTTTATCTCAAGTACTTTCTCACTCCTTAACAAGAATTTTCCCATTGTAGCTCATCTGAATTCACTCAGCTGAGCTGGACTAAAAAGCCTTGAATTCCAGCTGAACCCCAAGGCTGAGGGGGAAGGAGCTGGGCAGCTGACCCACAAACTTTTCTAGGAGGAAGCCTAAAAGCTCTTCCATATCTCTGCAATATTTATGTCCCTTGCTGGTATCACCTGTGACTTCAGCAAGGTATTTTCAGCTCCCCTAGCCTCTGTATCAGAATGAATCAGAGTAATGACATTTAAGATCTCAAGCTGGAAAGCACAAGTAAAGCCCTGTTACTGACATGTGCCACTCTTCACAACATAAATTCAAAGTTTCCTGGAGTATCTCCAGCTTCAAATATTTGTTTTTATACACACCAGTGAAAAATCAATTATATTTCTGAAACTGAAAGCCCTGATGAACAAAGACATCACTAATTAGTTTTTTCAAGATCAAATTACCTTTACTAGAAGAAAATTTTTTCTCAGAACTGAAAAGTGCAATTACATTTGTAGGAAACAGTTGTTTAAGCATCATTGCCCTCCTCCTGTCTGTTTGCAATACCAGGTGGAAAATTATTGGAGATGAAGAGGTAGGAAGAGTGAGGCACACGCTAAGGAGAAAGCAGGTAAAATTCAGTACATTTTTTTAATACTAATAACACAGCTGCAGGCTGAACAGCTTATAGTAAAAAACAGTATAGCAGTAAAATAAGAATACAGTAGAAAAATAGGCAGCATGTGTTTCTCCACATAACAGCTTTTTTGTTGAAAAGAAACTAAATGTTTCAGAAGTGTCTCCCCTCAATGGAGTTGAATTCAAACCTCCAGAATACACAGACCACAGCTGCAGGCCTGATCCAGGCAGAAGTGTGCAATTAATCATCCCAGTAATTATTGTATCATTGAATCTCATTTACAGAGTTTATTAAGCTCCAAAAACTAGAGTCTGATAGTATTTTAAATAATGCCACTAATAAAATTTACGCTTCATTTGTATTAACCATAGGCTAACTTTTTTCCTTACTCAGCAATATAGCCAAGATTCACGTTTCCCAGTCTCTCAATTATTTCATAAATAAAAGCTAGTGACTACTACTCTCACTGCTAGCAGTTGTACCTCTGACATCTTGCTGCCCATGCCAGCGTGTGGCTCTCTCATCATTTCACACGCAGTGCCTGTGATAGCCAAGCTGTCTTTCTGTGGCTACAGAGGCGTGGGAAGGCAGGGGAGGGATGGCTTGGGGTGTGCTTGGAACACCCCTCAACACAGGAGCAGAGGCAACAAAACAGTGCCCACCCCCGCCCAGGAAATAAATAAACACAGGAGATGAGGAGACAGAAACAGGTCTAACCGTATGTAATATGTGCTTTCATAGAATCATAGAATTGCTTAGGTTGGAGGGGACCTTTCAGATCATCTAGTTCAAACATCAACCTAACTCTGACAAAAAACATCACTAATCTAAACTATATCCCTAAGCACTATGTCTACNCTTTTCAGCCAGGCACCTTTCAAGCCACTCTTTCCCAAGCCTGTAGCGCTGCATGGTGGTGTTGGGACCCAAGTGCAGAATCCGGCACTTGACCTTATTAAACCTCACACCACTGGCCTCAGCCCATCAATCCAGCCTGTCCAGATCCCTCTGAAAGCCTTCCTACCCTCCAGCATGTCAACACTCCCACCCAACTTGGTGTCAACTGCAAACTTACTGATAGGTGTTCATTTTAAGACACAGTCAAAAGTAATCATAATGCTTTGCTGAATTAGGTTCATAACTCATAAAACAAGACTTTGGGACACTGTCCCCCAGCTTATCTGTCAAAGATCCTTACATAGTCATGGAAAGAATTAGGGCCATCAGAGTGGAGACAAAACAACCAGCAAACTGTGAAACTGGCTTCTTGTGTAGCCAGGAGGAGTTCCAGGAAAGAGACTCCAGAAAACCTCCCCACGCATGGAATGGATAATAAAATCTCTTCAAAGGAAAGGAATTCCTGGGAACTAACGGTATTAAGGGCTCAAAGACTCAGATCTTTGGAAAATAGAATAAGGAGTTGCAGATGGACCCATCCCCTTTCAGAATACCCCCGTCTCTCCTCCAACTCTGATGCTGAGGACAAGGCACAATCAGGAGAGCTCTGTCAGGACTCTATGCAGGCAGTGACCCTGAAGAAATAAATTAATTTAAGAAAGCAGAAACTGTCACACACTGAAGAGGAGAAGAGGAGCAGAAGGTGCAGGAGGTGAAGGCAGAGGTGACTGCTGGTCCGAGGAGAACAGCACATGAGGTGCATACTCCTTTTGCACACTCAGTTTTCTGTCAGACATCAGCTTTGGTAAGTTCTCCCAGAAGCTGCCCTAAATCAAATTCCAGGACACATCAGTAACGTCCTGCACTTGATACAGCCAAGGTCCCTTGGAACCGTGCCCTGAAGTTACTCCACGTGTTATCTATCGAGTTTCACATCCTGGAGGAGAAACAGTGCTACTTTATCTGTGGCTAATCAAACAAATTGGTTCCAGAAATTGTGGTCACCAGAAATGGATGTAGCACAGAGTGGCCGATGCCTCCTGTCTGATCAACAAACCTGTGAAAAAAGGAAATTAAAAGATACAGATATAAACATCTGAAGTGTTCTGAAGTAGGCATCTAGATTCCACCTCCATCCCACTTTAGGAAGACAAACCTCTGTAGGGAATCAGCTGCATTCCCTAACAGATCATAAAACATACATGATATTCCCCAGCACCAGCTGGCTCCGTAGGAACGTTCAGTCAAGCTATCCCAGAAAAAACCCAGCCATCCTCATTTGTCATCACGAAAACGGTGAACACATTTGTGCAGAGTCTTCCATCCAAATCAGTACACTGCAGACCCAGGTGGCACGTGAGCCTTGTCGAGATGCATGAAAATATTGGGTATTTGACATGACATCGTCGTATTTTTGCATCCAAAACAGTGCTTTATAAAAATACTGGGTTTATGCATTTTCTTTCAGCAGAGCTTAGATATAAGCTGTGCTGCAGCAGGACAACACGCATACTAACTTGGGACTGGTTTCCAGTGAAATTACCAGAAATACTATCATTCATCTCAAAGAAAGTGGAATCCTGATCATAAAACACTATTTTAAACTCAAAGGCTCTAGGGGAAAACTTTCCAGAAAGTCTTTACTGAACTTTAAATTCTTCATGTGCAAACATAACACAGTGCTTGTAACATGGGCCAGTTACAGCTTCTTGGAGCTAAACCTAGGCGCTGTCAGGCACCAAACCACAGCAGCGCCACTCGCCCTTCTCACGACAGCTCTTGGACTAGAGCAAGTTCCAGCAGCTCTGAGCTTCTCAGATGACAACTTGATGGCAAAGAAAATGCATCACTGTACCTTGTTCCAGGAAATCAGGGGTTGCCCCATTTAATTACTCAACATTTTGGCTAAACTGCTCTTCCTCAGACAACTTTAATCTTTCCCTACTGCTCAGATGTATTTATCACCTAACACAGCATCTGGGTTTTGCAGCAGGAATGTTGCAACATCACTGAGGTCATAGCTGATAGAAACCCCTGCTTGCTCACTGAAGTTCTCCATGCTGGCTTCAAACGGAGTGTAAGTCCAGAAATTTGTTTCAATTATGACTTTAAAATAATTTTTTAATTGCAGAGTTTGTTCTGGAAAAGCTCCATCTCAAGAGTAACTTGTTTACCTTCATTCAGCAATGAATTTTCTTTCCTAAGCAGACCTCAAGATTAAAGAAGCAATGCAATAAAATCCAATTTGAGGGGGAGCAGGTTTTACTAAGTTTTTTGCTATAAAAAAAAAAAAAAAGGAAAAATTCTCATCACAGTAATTTTAATCTACCTTACTCAGAGGTGCTGACAGAGATCAGCCACCTCTGTTTTAACTCCTTTTTTGTGTGAAGCTTACTATTCAGTGAAATGAAAATGGTATTTAAAAACTGGTCTGGTAACGCAGTGGTGGAGAGCCACTACAAACACTATTTCATTTATCTGACTGTTAAACTTTGAACTTTACAGTCTTCTCTGTTTGCTGCTGTCTATATTAGCTGAGCTGAACTCATTTTATACTCTTGTCAGAAATTTACTATTACATCTTACATATCTGTCATTGCAAATTTTCCCTCTGCTTTGTGAGAATTCTGCAGCGTGGCCATTCTGCATTTTCAGTACACAGTTCTGTTTTCATCTGAGCATTTAACACAAACTTTTCATATTTTATTAGGACATTCACAAAGCAATTATCATGCTCATCTAATCACAGCTAGATATGTAAGAAGTTGGATCAATTCTTCAGATAAAACATTTTTTAACTGCACAAAATGAGAATGACTTGGAGCAGTGGGACAAACCTTAGAGAAGAATTCTTAGTGTAATAAGACTTAAGATCATCTGAAGCTATCACTACAGCAAATAAGCCATTTTTTCCCCCCATTGGTATGGTCTCACATGGACTTATTAACAAGGACTGCAGTAGCCAAGGCTCAGACTGAATTGCAGAGCAGTCACTCTAGCCTGGGTTAAACAAGGCTGGAAATTCAAATACCCTTTTTACAGCAGCAGTCATGGCTTCCCAGGTTAATGGGTGAAGAAACTTTGAGTTTCAAACACCAGAAGTCATGGGAAAACTTACTTAGTAAAATCCTGCATCAAGTTGCAAGAAAATACCATAGATCTGAATTTGCACATTCCTGTAGGGTAGGTATAAGGTAGCTAACATTCACTGCGCTAAAGATAAGCACATAGACAATTTTTTGTAAGTATAGCTTGCATTTTGAATATAAAGTATCAGTTTCACTTTGGTAATTCTACAGATGTCTGCCCTTAACCACTGCAGATGAAGGATTGGCATCGTTATTTTTCAGAAGTATCATCAGATCTCTAATTAACTCTATTGTCCAAGGATTTTGCTTTTGTACATCTGAGCCAAAACAGCAGGATCTCATGCAGTCACGCACTTCCTAATATCCTTCTGCTATAGCAACTGAACTGTACGACATAAAGTAAGGCTGCCATTTACACCACAGGAAACATCACTTCCTTCAGGACCATTCTTCAAAGCATTTCATTTCATCTCAAGACCATTTAATTTGTGAGCTTTGGCTTAATCACAGTTCACTGCGAAGGAATAAAAGATAAATTCTAAAAAAAAAAAAAGGCTAAAGTCCTGAAGGGTTAGTAGATGCTTTGTAGATTTGTAGATGCTCTGTTCAAAATCAGCTGATTAAGTAGATGCAGTTTCACATGGACACCAGAAAAAGAGAGAAGTCTTTTAAGTGATCTACTGCTCTTTCTGTACTGTCTAAGGAAAAAAACACCCTGCCATGTTTAACAGCATCACTGCAAAGAAATTCAAACAGTTGAACCACAGAGGGCTGGCACTTACAAAACCAGATGGAAATCTGAATATGTGTTTTACAGAGTAGCTTTGCAGCACTAACCACTCACTAACAGGTGAACAAGTCTTGCTTTCTTCTCCCTCTGACGTGCAAACACTCTTTTCTTTTAAAAAGCAATACCAAAAAACAAAAAAGATAAACGACCAAAAGAAAAAAAAAATCTATTTAAAAAATATTTCCTTTTCTTATCAGCAGTTTGTCAGCACTAGTTAGCTTTTGCCAGCTGTCATAGGCTGCCTTTGAAATAGGTACCTCCTCTCATAAAGGTTTGGAAATGCCAAAACAGAATCCTAGATTTTAAACCCAACAAGAATATAGAGGAAACCAGAGGCAGCAGAATACCTGCTTCTCTACTGTATTCTTCCTCAAGAGAAAATACTATTTTTCCATGACCTGGAGAACAGCAGAGCTCTATTTGTCTTCCACTGTTCACTAGACAGAATGTCTCTTCCCTACAGAGATACTGGAGAATGAAAGGAATAATCCGCCTGTGAAGCTGCAGCACTGACTTTACCGTAGCCCTTAGCTTTGCTGATCCTTTCACCAGCTCCTGCTGGCTGACCCACAGCAACAGGGAGGACATTTCCTAAGTGCTGGACTCTGGCACACCTGAGCATGCATCAGAAAGCTTTTACCTCTTCTCTCTCACCCATCTCTGTCCTACAAGGGACTTGGTTCTCTGGATTCCTGCAAGTTGTTGTCTTGCTGCAAAATATAAAGCAGAAAAGATGTCCCTTTCTTCATTCCCAGAAAACTCACATACACAATTTAATGAAAAAAATCAACAACCTACTACATTTCACATTTCTGATCTGTTTTTCCTTAAAAGAAAGTAAAAAGCACAAACTGCGGCTTTCAGAAACAAAGGAAGCTGTCAGTTATAGACATGCACAGTATTATTTCCAAGGACTAGCCTATTTGAGGCTTTATCAGGAAACTACATGATAATTAATTGGCCACAACACTGCGTTTTGAAACAGAGGTTGGATCATATTACAAGAAGGAAAGCAGAGTTACTGCCCCAGAGAGCTCTTAAGTCAGTAGGAGACTTCAGATCCTTATTCCTTTAACATAAAACTGATTCCCCACAAGCTGTATATAAAGACTGTTCTGTGAAATTAGTGGTCAGACAGTATTTATATGTCACATTGATATTTTCCAGATGTAGAATTTGATAGTCCCAAGAAAAAAAAAAAAAGCTAATTCAGGGGATTCTCAAAGTAAACCCCAGTGCTGTTTATTTTCTAACGTCGTGTTCCTTTTGGCAATGCTAACTTAAACTCATAAACAATAAAGTTGTATTCCAGAGAATGCAGCGTTCCCTCAACCACAACTGAAAGCAATAGGAGCAGAGCATGCTGAGCACCTGGCAGGAAAAGTCCTTAATTAGCACCATTTGGAAGGCCATAATATGAGATCACTCAGTCTTGGCTCTTAAGAAAGAATATGAGGTGGTCCAGAACAGAAAATGTAGCCAAATAAAATACGTATGTTGACATATACCATTACTCTGATGATTTAAACAAACAGGGTAAGAATTTATTCTTAAAACCCCTCTAGAATTGTCCTGTATGTTAGGTGTAATTCATGTTTACCCATTAGCACAGGTTCTGGGCAAACTATTTGTATTTGGTTTTACGGATTAGAACCATAATAAAAGTTGGTAACTGAGTCTCATTCTAAAAAAGCCATACTTGGCATGACGGTCCTTTCAAAGTCAATGGCACTGTTTATGCTCTTATGCAAGTAAGATCAAGGAATATAGAATCATTTGCAGAGTTACTCCTTGTGCAAATGAAATGAGCTTTTCTTGTTAAAGAGAAAAACAATTTGAAAGGAAGTAACAGTTTAAGGTAAACCATAAACAGAAAATGTCTCATATTTCTTCCTTGTAATCAGTTTGTAATTGAAAACTTCACAAACATGACAGTCTGCCTATCTTCTGAAGAAACCTCCTTCTCCTCTCTAGTGTGTAGTATATAACTCAGTGAGAGAAAACACCTTTGACAGTTTCAGACCCTCTCTACTACCACCTCATATTCAATTGTATGTTATTTGCATTGAGTAACCACTTTCTCTCTTTTTGCTGAGACTGTTAATCTCTCCTTTCAGTCAGAGCTCAACTTCTTCCTCAGGAATGCAGCACGCCACAATGCAGAAGTCACATGCAAGCATTCATTGTGCTCAATTAAGTGTCTGCTGTTTAGTTCTAGCCAGGAAAAACTTACATTTCATTCAACTTATTAATGCATGTATGGTGTACGAAAAACAATTAATATTTCTTCAAGGCTAAGAAAACTTAAGTGATTCTAAAACAATAAAACAGAAATAAAAAATGCTGTGATTGCCTACGGCTTTTGAAAAATCAATTTGCAGTACTAGTCATTAATAACACCTCTCACTGACATAAAAGAGGGTTTTTTTCAGAAAAAAGTTTCACATAGGTTTTTCAAATTACATTTTCTAATAGGAAACAGAGGACCAAAGAAGCGACTCCAACCTCACACCTCAGCTTTTATCAGCTCTTCATATTAATATTGTCCAGTGTCCATTTTGTTGCTAATACTCTGAAATGACAATGTAAATGCACACAGGGTCGACCTGTAAAGTAAAAATGCAAGTATAGGTAAATCAGTTCAGCAAACCATAATTTCAAAGTATAAAATGTAACAATCTTAACAAGCAGCCTGCTCCTCTAGAATGCTGAATCTATTCAACCTCCAGGATAACACCACTAAAAATCCACCTTAAGGATCCCAGCAAGAGGCTCCCCACTCTTATTCTGAGGGGTTTCTGAGTTTGTTTTGTGCTTGGTTTGGGGGTTTTTTTTGAAAAAAAATTATCAATAACCAAATATAGCATGATACTTTCAACTTTATTTATCACTGCCTTACTCACTAACTCAGTTGACATCTACTGCATCAACTACTGCAAAAGTAGGAATAAAGCAGGACTCTGAACATCAACATCAAAATCTTGATACTGCTTCACTGACTTACTATCATGAGATACTCACAGACCTACCTGAGTCACCAGAACAGTGCAGATGATAGGAGACAGCGCTGACAAACCAGATTTACTTCTGAAAACCATGTAAGGATGAGGAAAAGGGGGATAATGGTACATATCAAAACTTATGTCATGAAAGAAAGCAGTTAATGGATCTATAAAGTGATCTTACTGGAGAAGAAAGGACACACTGTATTCACTTGATCTCTTCCGCCGGAAACTACAGTAGGAAAGACAGTAAATAACTCATTTATAAGAATTCTTCACGTTACTCTTGAATTAAAAAAAAAAATGTGGATAGTGGAAGAGCTGTGAATGGTAGAAAGAAGTTTTGTGTATTATAGTTATTTTGCTGGACAACCATGACTAATCCAGGGTCCTCCAGGCTTTTTACTGAGCAATCCATTAACTGCTGCTAATTTTCATCTTGCAAATAAATTATTTTCCTATATAAAACAGGGAAGCAATTGTGCTTAGAACTGGAAAAATTAACACACACAAAGACATCAGGTGGCTCTGATAGTGTTTGAATCACATGACGCACTTGATGCTGACATTACTGTCATGGTAGAGTTCTATCAACCCCATACGAGGACCTCCCCAGATTGTTTCCACTCTCGCACTCTCAGCCATCACAACGGAGCCTTTCCCAGCATGAGAAGGGAGAATTATCGTACCATAAGATCATGGTAACACAGCCACAAAGCAATGCCAGTACTCCTCTGCTGTTATGACCTCTTTGGCAAGGATGAATGTTTCAGATTTCAGAACTATGGGCACGCAAGTCAACTGGCCAAATGTGTCGTGATTCCTTTTGGAAAAGCTCCCAGATTAAACCTAATCTGCCTAAAAGAAGAAACCTTTTTTTTTTTTTTCTTTTTTTTTAAGTGGAATGTCCCTTACCAGTGCATCCCTTTTCCTAATTGGCTTTCTAATTATAAGAGTATTTAATAGTAACATATATTAACAGTGGTTTAAAACATACCAACTCTTTTAACCAAGTTGAACTTTGTAAGAACTCTTTGCAAAGTTGACTTATATTCTTTATTGATGGGGTAGTTATTGATCAGTCTTGTGTGGCAGAACATATATATTATGCTAAAAATTGAAATGTTTGGAGCTCTAGCAAGAATGAAAAGTTGCTGCACAACAGCATTGTTTTAAAGTAAAACAGCTCACAAAACCACAGGCAACTTGGAAGTTTGTAAGGGTATGAAATCAGAAACACCGGAAAATTCAATGTCAAAGTAAACCTCCAGAGCCTGTTTTTGACGAATGCAAAGGCAAAACTCTAAAATATGACTACAAGGGTCATAAGAGAGAATACTTCATATAACACAGGATGGGCTTTTCTCTCAGACAAAAAATACAGTGCACTGGAACATCCTGGTAGATGTAGATGAGACAGTTCTTGTCTCCAAAGCAAAAAGCAAGCAGAAGGAAACCAAAAACCTCTGTGGAGTTTCACTCAAAAGGCAGCAGGAGAACATGTCGAATTTTCTGCTTCATTTGAATGATCTTTTATTTAG